>OZ038445.1:18987768-19036951 GCA_964036265.1 Daptonema setosum
AACCAGCTAGTTCACAGCACTAGCCGTATGACGCACCTTCACTACAATGCAACATGTCTATGTTTAGCACACGTGCAGTAGCGGTAGAGCAGATAAATATAGAAATAACATAATGTTACATAAGAATGAAACATCGAATCGAGTATGAGACAACTCCGACTATGGTATGGAGACCAATAGTCGTCTTCTCCCTCCGACCGAAAACACGATAACGAGCAATTGATGAAAGATAATGAGTAAATAATTAAGATAAATAACAAATTAATACGGATAATATCAATTAATTAAGCAATGCAATGAATAGGTTAAAATCATAATAAGTTGAAATCACAATCACTGTTTTTATCCATAAAGCACTCTGAAAGCTGCAAAAGAAAGTTAACAAGTTATGAGTGAGCTATCTACGATTTACGATACACTATCTGGGATAATAAACTAGTCTGCCAGTGATGAAGACGCCAATTACTGCCAACGCCTGAATATGATACGAGAACGCATATGCCAACGACCACGATTCGAACGCATGACGGCACGACCAATGAAGACCATATCGATTTGAAACGGCGGCAGCCAGTTGAATCGCATTCAACTCCTCTCCCTCCTCAACGACGGCACAAAAACGTTAACGCAAAAAAAACGACGAATACGCGAACGCAAAAACGACGATGACGCTTCAATCCACGATGAAAAATTGACGACAACATAATAAAATCCTCTTCGGTTCAATTTCAGCGCAAAAATCCATTGATACCGACAAAAATAACGCAAAACTGTCCTCAACCTAAAACGTTGCTGAGGTTGTACGAAAACTTACAGACTCAGTCTAAAAGCTTTACTGAGCTGCCCGAAAATTCACAGATTCAGTCTAAAATGATCACCGAATCGTTCAAAACATCAGACTCAGTCTAAAATCGATACTGATCTTTCCAACCGAAAAAACTACGGTTAAAAGGACAACAAAACTAAAATCCACAAAACAACTGCCAGTGTCATTCATTTTAGGTCGAAAGTCAACATAGTCGCATTCGCATCGATATAGCGTACCTCACAAATAACAGACCAGGTGTAGGCATAAAGCATCTCATCCCAAAGCCAACTGTAGAATAATTAATAAAATTGTGAGTAAAATATAGGAAAGGCTATCGCATGCCAACACTAGAACAGCTTCTGCACCAGTTTTCGCGACACGGCACGCACTTTGGACACGGCCGCTTTCATTCTACCGTGCATCTGACTCAAACGGTGACCCATTTTGACGATGATGCTTTTAACGTCACGTTGAGACTCGGGCTTCAATTTCATCTGACCATGTTCCATCCGATTCTGCACCAGCTTAATCACCGGATCACTGGCTTTCGCACCCCAACTGAACTTATTAACTAGCAGCTGTCGAACGTTGGGCAGTGTTAGTTTCAGCTGGCTGTATTGTTCACTTGGTATCGGCACCCATTTATTCATGCACTGACCAGTTGCCAAATCGCCATTACTCATTTCAGAGCTCTCCACCACATTCTCGGTTGCTGGCTTGACTTCTTCATCATGTTCTGTGCTCACCGAAATGACACCGTTCTTATCTTCAGGTTTCTCTGCAACCACCAATGGTACCCGCACTTCTAGCACATCACCTTCAGCCGGTATCACTGATGCCATCAAACTACGGCCTGTACAAGACAACAGCTGTATCCCTTGTCCTTGCATTGCCTTAGTGCCAACCAACAGCGGTGTATTGGACTCCGTCGCCACATGACATTCAATAACTGTCATTTTTTCATCTATTTTCAGTTCAACGGTGCATACACCAGCGCATACTACTGTAGTCATGTTGACAGCAACCAACGGTGTCTTGCATGGCTGTATCTTCACTCCCAGCTGAGCCGCGAAGTTCTGTGAAATCAGGTTCATCTGCGCACCCGTGTCAAACAACACCTGTTTCAGTCCAACCGGTTGACCATTGACTTCAATCGGGTAATCCTCTTTTTGTTGAGCTTCAGCGTTGAATGATTGAATCGGAACGCTCACTGCTCTCATCGTTGCTTCTTTCTTTTCAGACTCGTTCTCCTTTTCAATGCCATCGTTCATCAACATCTTATGCACCTTGGCACTCAACATACCATATCTAAACTCATCGCGGTGTTTTAGTTGTGCCAACTCATCTTTCAGAGCTTGCAGTTTAGCTGACACTGTCTCCACATCTTCAACAGGTTTTGCAACACTCACTGCTCTGACTGTTTGATGCCCAAACGACTGCGGTGGACGCTCACCAGCCATCTGTCCCTGGTCTTCGTTACTGCAACTGCTTTGCAAGTGTCCCACTTCACCACATTTGAAACATTCTCGGCCACCCGATAAGCGCTGTTTCTGTTGATAGTCTTGAACCGGTTGACGGAGGCCGCTCCACTGTACCTGGTTGACCCGCTGTTGTTGGTTACTGTTTTGCTGTCGATTCCAACTGTGCCCTGGAGGTGGCTGCTGGGTGTTAACTTGATACGGCGCCTGTCTCATGCTACTGTTTGCAGGCGGCTGATAGGTTTGCCGTTGATTAACACTTTGCTGTTGTGTGTGCTCATACTTGAACGCTCCTCCGCGTGTCTGCTCCCGACCCCGTTCCCGCTGCTCCCTTTCAACTCCTAGCTGACCCATACGTTTCACAGCCTGACTCCCTCTATTAGCTACTTTCTCCCGGCAGTACTCGTAGTCCTCAATGCCTCGAACGATGGCCTCAAACGGAGTCCGTTTAATCTCTGCCTCGTAGGTAGCTTTCTCTCGGTCACGCGCTGACTGTAAACCAGAAATCAATTGACCTGTCATGTACTGTTCAAAATACGGGTTGTAGTCATCGATCGGACACAATCGTTTTAAAGCGAACGCAAACTCCCGTACCGACTCACCCGGCTTCTGTACTCGACTATGAAAACGATCGGCCACTTTGTTGTCTCGTCCGTAACGGCTACCATACTTCTCAGACAAGTACTCCAGTGCTGATAACCACGTCGGCCTGTCGTTGTCTTCCCTGAACTGACGTTTCGCGTTGCCCTTGAGACATGTCATCAGGTGTCTAAATTTTTCTTCATCACTGAGATACGTGTCCTCCAGTCTCGCACGCAGATCCTCAAACCAGTATTTGAACTCAGCTTTGTCCTCTCCCGAAAACTGGTCGTGTTTCTTCATTGCCAGCACTTGTTGTTCGTTCGACTTCTGCATCATGGTTAGCTGTTTCTCGCTGGCTCTCTGCCAAACATTCATCATTCTCCCCATGGTCTCTTGCCAGCACTCTTTCTCTTCATTCCCCGTCGTTCCACCGTGAGCCTCTTGTCTATCACGTACTCCACCATTCGCAACTTCGCCCGCCCACTGTACTTGATGATTACTCTTGACTTTCTTGTTTTCAGCCTCATTGCACTCGTCTCGCTGTGCATAATACTTCTGATGACCCTCACGCTCAACGTGCTGCTGCTGTTGCCGTTGCTGCTGTGCATCTTCATGCTTCTGTACATACATCGTATCATGACTCATTTGTGATGGCTGTCCTAACGGTCTATCACAAATGCGTAAATTGTCGATTTGTGATAGAAAACCCATTTGTGATGGCACCTCGCGATCCGCCCACGTTTGCTGCATGTCTCGCTGAAGCTTCTCACCGCTCACATGACGCTGTTGTTGTTGCTCACAGTGCGTATTCCCATCATACTTCGATACTACACTCATTTGTGATCGCTGATTGACAGGTTTATCATGAATGAGTAACTTGTCACTTTGTGATACGCCTCTCCTTTGTGATGGCTGACGGACCGGACTATCACAAATGAATACGTTGTCACTTTGTGATAAGCCTCCCATTTGTGATCGCTGACGGACCGGACTATCACAAATGAGTTCGTTGACCCTTTGTGATACGCCTCTCCTTTGTGATGGCTGACGGACCGGACTATCACAAATGAATACGTTGTCGGTTTGTGATAAGCCTCCCATTTGTGATGGCTGTACCTGTCGTCGTTGTTGTCCAACTTCGGGGTTTGGCTCCCTCATCAACGCAGTACTCCTTTGTAATAACTGTCCAAAGGGTTCATCCCATATGAACTCGTCGTCGCTTTGTGATAGACGACCCTTTTGTGATGGCTGTTTGACAAGTTTATCACGAATGGCTACCATGTCCCTTTGTGATAGGGGACCCATTTGTGATGGCTGGTTGACAGTTCCATTACCCCAGAAGACGTCGTCACTTTGTGATAGATACCCCATTTGTGATGGATGCAGCTGTTGTTGTTGTTGTTGTTGTTGTTGTTGTTGTTTCGTTGATACGCGAACACTCTCTTCAGGATGAAGATGGTCACTCAACTTGTGATGAGTTGATACGCGAACACTCTCTTCAGGATGAAGATGGTCACTCAACTTGTGATGGGTTGATACGCGAACACTCTCTTCAGGATGAAGATGGTCACTCAACTTGTGATGAGTTGATACGCGAACACTCTCTTCAGGATGAAGATGGTCACTCAACTTATGATGAGTTGATACGCGAACACTCTCTTCAGGATGAAGATGGTCACTCAACTTGTGATGAGTTGATACGCGAACACTCTCTTCAGGATGAAGATGGTCACTCAACTTGTGATGAGTTGATACGCGAACACTCTCTTCAGGATGAAGATGGTCACTCAACTTGTGATGGGTTGATACGCGAACACTCTCTTCAGGATGAAGATGGTCACTCAACTTATGATGAGTTGATACGCGAACACTCTCTTCAGGATGAAGATGGTCACTCAACTTGTGATGAGTTGATACGCGAACACTCTCTTCAGGATGAAGATGGTCACTCAACTTGTGATGTTGTTGTTGTACGCCGGTTGTTTCCTGATTCAACTGTTGTTGTTGTTGTTGTTGTTGTTGTACACCGGCTGACTGTCGACTCAACTGTTGTTGTTGATGTACAGCATGAGCCAGGCGCGCCTTCAGCTGCTTCACGTCCACCTTCTCTGTACTTTTCACCGAAAAGGCCCATGGGATCGTATTCTCCTGCTCGAAAATGATTTCGGACGCACGCAACAACCATTCAATTCTATCAGCATTATTGTTGGAGACAATTCTCTTAGGCAGAGTTACATGAAGAATAGGCTGATGGATATTTACTAACTCACGCACACTACTGACAGCGCGTTGAGTTTTAACATCATCATTCATGCATTCTTCCAAAAACTTGAGAAATTTCACTTCACTCACTTCACCATCAACCTCGTCTCCTGTTGAATCCGTCTGCTGTACTGACTTCCCGACTCGATCAGGCGTCTTCTTTTTGCCTGACGAACTCGACTTCTTACCCATTACGATTCGGCTTCTGCTTCCTGTGACACGCTCGGTGTGGCAATTCGGCTGTATATTGATGAAGGTGCTATAAATGTAAGATCAAAGCGCAGTGTTACCCAGAGAGCGCTAGTCGAAAGTTGGGTTTACGTTTACTGCAACATATTATACAATAATACTACTTTGTCTTGTGATTACTATAAACAGTGTTAGATAACGAGTCTTGCTTGTAATACTTTACAATTACATAACCGAATCAAGCCAAACTCTCACTTTCGGTCATAAAGTTCTTTCATAGTTATAACTTCCAATATATAATAACGTTGAACACAAACGGCCAACGGCCAAACGAAACACCAACGCACGAGAGAAAATGCAAGACTGAATGAATATGTAAAATGTAAGTTGATATAAGTGCACAAGATGACACAAGTGTGTCCCTTGTGCGGATCAAAGTGGACAACTTTCCAGACAACCAGCTAGTTCACAGCACTAGCCGTATGACGCACCTTCACTACAATGCAACATGTCTATGTTTAGCACACGTGCAGTAGCGGTAGAGCAGATAAATATAGAAATAACATAATGTTACATAAGAATGAAACATCGAATCGAGTATGAGACAACTCCGACTATGGTATGGAGACCAATAGTCGTCTCTAAGAAACAAATCAAAAACCTTGAATCTATTCAGCGAAAATTTTGTCTCTATACTCTCAACCTTTATGACATCCCTTACGCTGACAGGCTTCGCTACATTAACCTTCCAAGCATTGAAACTAGGATTCTGTGTAGTGACATTTTTGCTGTCAGAAAATTTTTTAAAGGCTCTTTATACCTTAATATCAATCCATTCACACCAAATCAATCTAATACCCGTAGTACTCTTTTCAAACATAGATGTAATACTACGTTATTCTCTCGTTTTTGGTCTAATAGAGTCATTAATCTCTATGAAAGGATTCCTCATGAAACTACACCCAACCGCCGTACTCTTATTAATTTCTTGGAATCCATTGATTGTTCGTTCTTTAACTAATTGCTCTCTAAATTCATATCATTGTTTTTTTTATCTAATTCTTGGCTAATGTTTTTTTCCATCCACTCCAAAATCAGTACTTATTCACTCATTTATTATCGTCCTCTCTCAATTTTCTGTACATTGTTTTGAAGTGAGAATAAATAAATAAAATAAAAAAAATACGTATATGCTGATACGTGTATGCCATCGGGTAGCCTGGCATATATACGTATATGCCGATTATTGGCATATACGTATATGCCAATTATTGGGGATGAGGACAGTTTTTTTCAAACGGATCCCACCTCCGCGCTCCGCGCGGTGTTAACGCGCTTGTCCTCGCTATCGCTCGGACAAGCCAGCCTTACGATAGGTTATCGGGGGTTAACGAACAGTAATACTTCGAAGGAAATAGTAAAACTTTTAAACGAATCGCAAAACGGGCGGATGAGGGCTGGTGGGTCCCACAGACCCTCTCAACAGCCTGAAAAGCTAACAACTAACTTTTGGCATATACGTATCGGCATATACGTATATGCCGCATATACGGCTGGCATATATGTATCGGCATATACGTATTTGCCAATACATATACGTATCGGCATATACGTATATGCCGATACATATATGCCGGCATATACGTATCGGCATATGCGTATCAGGCATATACGTATAATATGCCTTTTTTACCCCCGATTCGACACCTGCCCCTAAACTTCTTGTGTGTAAAATAATATGGTCCGTTAACATAGGCTCGATTACTTTTCGGTTTCGTGAGTCTTATTCCATTGATTCACGTTTCTGTTCAGAGTTATCTCGACGAAGAACTGCGTGATTCGGGCGACATTCCAACAGACGCACCGTTTCCGGTCGATTACGCCAAGTCGGTGCATCAGGCCACACAACGCGCTGATGAAATCGACAGATCAAATGGTTGTTTGGGTTTTAGGAACATCAAAACTTAACATACATTACAAATGAGCTAACTTGGGTGGATCTTTAAAAATGCATTTTGAAATAAAATACTGCCGATAATGTTAAATTTATTGCTGTCATGCCACTTTCATCAAATGGGGGACTGTATTAACTAGTGAAGAGAGTGAACAAGCTATATATATTGAATTTGTAAGATATGATAGTTGGAACCAATGTTCTACGATGAATTTAAACGGACATTAGCCATTTTGTCGGTGGCTAAGCCTGGTTCCTTCATCATCAGAAGTCTTACCGAGCCTGATGATTTTTTTACATTCAATATTTTATTTCAGATGAACTTCGTCGTCAGCGCAACGCGAGCGGAGAGAATCGTGGGGGCTTTTCGTCATTCGTGTTCAACAGCCATCACAGCGGTCGTACGGATACGTCGTTTGATTACACATTCAGTTGGTCGTTGTTGGTAATGCTGTCTTCAAGAAGTGTGTGTTGCCATTTTGCATAACAACCTAGATAGACAACACCGCTAAACTTTTTGTTTTGACAAATGTCGGTTTTTCAGTATTTTTATTAGCTTATTTAGGCACACAGCCGCATTCACTGCTTCGCCGTGGTGTCGTGTCTTCTGTATCGGACTTTGGTGTCGGTCTGCTCATGTCCACCGAATCCGTACTTGGTGAAGCGTCGGTTAAGTCGCTGGTTTACTTCGATGATTCAACCCAACTGGACGGCGTGCAGATCAGCAATCACGTCGAACCGATGAGTCAATTGGTTCCGATAGGACAACAGGTTGAAGTAGATTGAGTGAGGTTATTTGGTGATGCAAACAGGTGTGTTTGAACATATGGCAAAGTAAAGCGACACACCGCGATAACTTTACAAAGTCCTTAATACATGATTTACCCATTTTAATCATTTTCACAGTTTTGCACTTCAGGACCTTTGTAAACCCATCCGGAATTTCTGCTATTTTGTAACAATTTTTTGTGTCGCATTAAAAAAGACACCAATGCGAAATTTCAGAAGTAGTGTAAACATAGTTTCCTTTCGATCATATAATAAAGTTGTGTCTGTTTTGCTATGTAATTGTTTTGTCTGATTGACAGGTTTGGTTTGAGCTGGCGGCCTCTCAGCTGCAGCACCCTGACCACTCGCATCGTCGATGTTCCCATCTGTACGTGGATAAACCCTCAACATCGAAAGCCCAGTTCATCGATCCGGTCACTGGCGCTGTACTTCTCAATTTGAAGAAAGGTTGGAGTAGATTTATGACTGATACTTCAGGTTTGATGTCGTTGAAATTTTTTAAATAATACCAGTGTTTTCACCCCTTTCGAAAAGTTTTTTTTCATTCAAGCTGATCAAATATGCTTTTACAGACAAACCAATCGACAAGTTGAGCCAACACGAATGTACGATCATTGGGCTGTGGTCGGAACGTAGCAACGATTCCGTATATGTGGCTGTTGGCCGGACTGCGAAGGACGAAACTGGTTTGTTAAACTGATAATACAAACTTGTGTTCGTCAATCAATCAATCATCTAATCAATCATTCAAGAAATCAATCATTCAATCAATCAATCAATAAATAAAATTCATTGTATAAATACGGAGGAGAGCGCTAAAAATGACTAAAAATTTCGTCGTTATAATTGTTTTTGTTTCAGTGATAATGCCCAACCTGGCATTGGATCACGACGAGCAACTGTTCGCTCTTTGCCAGCGTGCACAACAGGTGCAGGTCAGGCACAATACTAGACAACCTAATCCTGGTCTGAACACGTTCGATCAGTTGGAGAATGATCCATTGTTCAGGGTTGGTGATTTAAAGTATAGTTTGTGCAGTAAATGTTTTACAACAAGCTGAGTTATGCGACTTCCGTGATTCATTTATCTTAAATTTTGTATCTCAAGTTGTTGTTGGAGAACCAGTATATGGTAAAACCAGAAACATTGCTTTTTGATATTGATCTTACATCCAACATGGAACCAATAAAATTGTGATTAGATTAGATAGAAGATTTTTTTCGTTGTTTTATGCATATGACTGATTTCTGGTACCCGTTAAAAAGGGTAGTAAATAATTTGGTTGTAGATTCCGTGCGTGGACAGTCACCCATTGATCCGACCCGGCAATACGGTAATGGTGACGTGTGTGGCAACGCCCGACTGGCTGCGATCTGACCACCCCGTACTGCCGTCACACCGATATCTGGCCATACAGGTCACACGCTACAGTCCGTTGTTTGTGGTTGGTGGAAAATATGTTTATATAAGTAGGAGATACTCGTTAATGTGATCAGTTGTTTATGAAGATACACTTGAAGCCGGAACCTAAATCGTGCATCAGTCCATGTCGCGATATTCGCCATATTTCGTTTAGTTTTCGAAAAAAATAGCAGAATAAAGATTTTTTTGTCATTGTTTTTACTTCTTGTATGATTCTGTCATGTTAATTACAAGGGCAATTGCATTGCAGTTATTTTGCAGGGATCGGCGACCATCTCCGAGCCGGACGTATCGCATCAACGCTACTTGCTGAACGTGCGAGCGCATGGTGTAGTTGGCAATGCGTGTATCCAGTCGTATGAACGGGTGTTTGTGGCACAGGACATGCTCGAACAACACATACTCAACGTTAGTACTACTTCAGATTTCAATATAGACCATGGCATTATTAGTTCGTGGTTGCTGCTGATTTTTTAGACTTTATTTGGTTTGCAATTTTGAAGCGCAGATTTTCTTGCAGAACCCTACCGGCACGATAACGATCGATTCGGGACAACTCCGGGTTCAATTCGAAGCGTGCAGAGAACTGCCGCATAGAAGGTTCAGCATCAGCAATTTTTTTTGATCGAAATTTTTTTATAAAGTAGGTTATTTCACGTGTGTGCATCTTTTTTCTAACGTTATCTTAATTCAGTATCACTTGATAATTTTGAATTAATCTTGTTTTGGTTAAGAGGTGACTGGCGAGTGTTGCGTTTGGCACCGCTGGACCGTCCGAACGCGTTCGCCTGTGTGCCACCACCCAAGTTCATGACATCGACCGCCTTAGATGTCACCAACGTTTCCATGTCTGTTTCTCTAAACATGTCACAAGCCAGTTGCCTCGCACCCAAGCGTGGTGTGGTTGGTCTTTTTAAATGATTATTTCGGGAAATTTTCAATTGAAATCTACTCAAATCTTTTGTTATTGTTTCGCACTTCACAGTAAAATTTTTGAGTGAATTCAGTTCGTTACTCCGTATGCCGATCCATCGATGACGTCATACCAGGGTGTCCGATCGTTCGTTGGTACTACGTGGCGTGATCAACTGGTCGGCGGGGAAACCATCGGTTATTGGTTTACTTGGTTGTTGCATGTTAATGATTGAGACTATTGCCATACCAATTGAGCGTGCCGTACTGCCGTAAGTTTTTGATACTTGCAATAGTTGTGGGTTACAGTCATCATCATTTCATTACCACTAGTAGGCGGGAAACAGACAACTAATTCTACTTGCCAGATTCATAAATAATCATTGTAACATATCAAGTCTTACAATATAAAGATGTACATAAGTAAAAAACACCTCCTATATGTTAAATTGTTTATTCAATTTTTTAGCCGAGGACGATGATTTCGATGGTCCGACATTGCCCAACGATTCGATGAATGAAACAGCTATGGACATGAGTGCAGTCAATCTAGTCAATACCAATGGTGCTGGTACAAAAATCTCGAAACGTCGGATTGATGGATCAGGAGATCCGGGAACTTTATCGTATGCCGCTCGGGAGCTGGTTGACAGTGATGACGAGGAGGAAGAATGTCAAGGTTCGTTGGTGGCTTTGCCTAATAAAACATTTTATGTTTATTGTTGACTACGTTGTGGTTCTATACTACAATAACGTTCCCAAAGAATACTGACATCAGACAATCTTTGCTATTAATTTCAGAGTTTCTTCATCGTTAAGAAACCTAATTTTTCCCTCAGCCACTAATATTAATTGATATCAGAAAATTTTAGTACGAAATGTATTTATTGTTTTAGAAGTGCTTGCTCCGGTGCACACACCGTCCACATCGGTCTCTGATGTTCACCTGTTTGAGAGACAACGTCTGGCCAGTTGTGAACACGAAACACCGGTTGTATGGTTTCCGAATGCAACCAACAGCACCCACTTGCCCTCCTCGCCAACCGTTGTGACCGAAATTGAGAAGAGGTCAGTCTGTCGGTTCACCAGGAAGCCTGGTCATCAAGCTCTCGTCTACGTTTACCTCGTTGAAGTTGTTTTTCCATTATTGGTGCTGAATAAACGAGGTATTTCGTAAGAGTTTGAATTCAAAGCTTGTCTATTCCGACAACGTTGGTGTTTTTTAGTGAACGTGCCAAATACGACCTGCTGACGATTGTGGATGATCGTAGCACCCGTATAGCCAGTGGCAGACACAACACGGCACCCAGGGTGCTCACCAATGCCGTACCCGGCGTTGACAAATCTGCCAACATCAAGGTTTCTATGCTTTTATTTTTAATTTCGTGTTCAGCCACCATTTGTGATAACAATCATTGAATTCGGTCGGGTATCATGTGAATCCATTTGAATAGTGAAATAAATTCTGCCCAGAATTGATTGTGCGTTTCCGAAATACAAATGCAATGATTGCTGAATGTATCCAGTAATTATTTTATAGAATACGGAAGCCAAAACGGAAGTGGCATGCGACAAACCCAAATTTGAGCGGACACTACCGCGTGGTCCCGGCATGATTGACAATATGATGTTGAGGTTAGTGATAATACATTTAGCTGTGACTGCCACATCTGTGCTAAGAGTTTTTCTCCACTGGTTTTTCACATTTCAGTTTCGTTCTGTCTGAGTTTATCTAATATGAGGATATAATTTTGAATATTGATCTCATCTTGTGTAGTGTAAAAGTTTTTGTTTTGTTTCAGGACGTCCGTGCCCTTGTCGACAACATCCAAGACGGACAAACTGTTGTTGAAGAAGCAGCAGACGTCGATGTCAACAACGCCATCCTTGACCACTGCGACGTCCACCCAACCAACCGTTCCCATTCCCGACGGCATGATGGCTGAAATTAGAGTTCGTTCATTATAATCTGGAAAGAAAACTATCCTAAAATAAACCAAAATGCAAATTCACATAAATATAATTGTATAATAATAACATTATGGGTCTTCTCGGCAACACTTTATAGAAACCTTTTTTCCAGTTCGTGGATAGCGTTGATGAGTTGGATGACATGTTCTTGAGCAATAAGGAGCTGGAAAATCGGGATTCGTCCGTGGATGACGGCACAAAACAACTTGCCCCACCTCAAAGTAATGATGTTGAAGAAGATGATTCGTCTGATGACGATGGTTGGCCAGTTTTCCCTATGTTGGAATGTGGAATGTATAAATGGAGAATATTTTTAGTCTTAATCAAGTAAATAAATCACTGATATTTCAGATATGCCGCATGGCACACTGCCCGTGAATCCGTCATCTCATCTCCAAACATCGGGCACTAAATCCGGTTTGAGCTCGCTGCAGGCGCTTATTCGAGCACAGGGTCGCGAGCAGGCACCATTACCAGATTCAAATGATTCGAACCAACAACAACAACATCAGCTGCAAACTACAACATCTTGGAAACCACAAACAACTTTGTCATCAGCAGAAACAAAAAGCGCGTCAAATTCAAACGCTCCAGCAGCTCTTAAAAAGCCAGCCACCACCGGAACTCCACCTTCAAAACCGACAACCGTAGCTCGATTCCTTACCGCCAGTGCTTCAAAATCATCGTCAGCAGTAACAAACATTCCCACTGTTGATGTGGCAAAAAGTTCATCGGAAGTAACGACTATTCCACCTGTTAAATCGATGCAACCGTCACCGACATTAACGAATGTTCCAGCCGTGGATACAACGACAACAAAAACAACAGATAAAACAGGGAACAAGACCGTATTGTCAACGCAGATCCTTAAAAATGGTTCTGCCGTTACGTCACCAGTGTGTTCGATGACTTTGGCCATCAATGATGTTGTTGGCGCAAGTACAACGAAAAATCTATCGAAAAATGCTGATGGAGAATCTTCAGAATATCGAGCGATTAGCACTAAACAGCCAACAGAGAACATTATTGCCAACATTACCAGTGATCGGCGAATGCAGATGGAAAGAAAGTTGGAGGTGGATGCCAAGTTGCGACAGCTCAAGGCAGCCTTTTCTAGTAGAGGTTGACATTTTTATCATTCATTCGAAAAAGAACGCTTGATGATAACTCTCTCACAGAGTAAATATTATCATGTCCTTTTCAAAGACAAATTCACCAGGGCATGCATTTCAGGAGACTCGACGACCCCAACGCCATCCACAACGAGTACGATCAGTCGTCCAACCAGTAGCACGTCCACCATATCTGCGTCCATAGCATGTTCACAGTTGTCCAGGTTGAAACGCGACCTTTATCTTGATTCCTGATGCTTTAATTTCGTTTCCTTTGAGATATTGAGAAAGCTCTGGGGTATTCTTAGGCTTGGAGTTCTGTCGTACCACTTAGGTTAGGATTAAGAGAGTAATGAGTAAGCTGTTGGTTGATATGAAATGTTAATTGAAAAGTTCGGATGAATATAGTTGTTGAATGAATTATGAATTAATGACTTGCAGTATGGGACGATCTTCGCTGGCGGCGTCGAGTCCGGGTGGCCGTCGGCAACGAGTGCCCATTCGACTAAGTGACAACGAACGGAGGGTGGCACGGGCGGCCGTCATCGACATGCTCGAAGATGGAGGCACTGGTTGGTTGCCATTATCAAGTACATTTGTTACGATTAATTGTTGACCTCTTGCGCAGTGAAAAGGCTAGCAAATATTTTTGGTGGATGTAAGAATAATGTAAGTTTAAAGTTTTCAAAGTTAAGGTAAATGAAGGCAACAACATGTGATAATGCCTTTCTACAAAATAAAGTATATTCTTCGTCCTTTTGTAAAAATAACCCGTTAGCTAAGCGAATAAAGTATTTCTACCAGAACAAAATTCAGTGACTGATTGGTTTGGTTTATCATTGGATGATAACTTTGCACAGATCCGCAAGCGGCTCGTCTGCATCAGCTAACAGCCAGCGGTGGGTCAACAGTAACAGACAACACTGGCACAACTCGTGGCTCCATCAATTATCCGATGCCATCAGCCGCCGCGTCGCGATCAAATCCCGGTGATTTCCTCAATGGCCGTGTTCAGGTTTGTACTGATCATGAATAGTCACGCACTCACTAATCATATATTTTGTTGTCCGGTGATTCTTTTTATTCTTATTTTTACCATTTTCCTCTAAAAATTCAATTTTAATTTCACTAAACAAATTTTTGCTTATTTTACTTTATTGTATTGTATCATGCACATCACGCCACGACTTGTTAGTCATTTTTTGTGCCCTCTTGTCAGTATACACACTGAATAAACGACTTGACTTGACTTGACTCACTCACTCACTCAATTGATCATGATGTTTATGATGATGATAAATGAAGTCGCGAACCACAAGATTCTAACTATTGATTTTTTTGGCTCAAATATTGTTGGTTCTTTAAGTAGGTTATCTTTACCTTTTATGAGCTCAACACGATTTACAGAATTACTCGATGCTCTCGGCTTCTGTGGCCACGTCAGCCAATTCCACGTTGAATCCGAATCGTTTGGGCAATGATGCCTCGTTTGATTCGGATGATCAAACCGTTAATACGGCCGACACCACGAGCTCAGCCAGTGCCGGTTACTGGGCGGCTAAATTTGGCGTCAGCGGATCGCCGTTGAAGCCGGCGCCGGTTAGTGTGTTTTATGAATATTCATTGTATTAAAAAATGTTATTTTTTATACTTCTACTTTTTATATTTTTTTTCCTGCATATCATGCTACGGCTAAGTTGTTAGTCATTAAGGTGTTCCTATCCATTTCGTCTAACTTACGAAATAAAATTACCACTAATAAAAAGTTACTGCATGGCCGGCCAGTGGTTGATATCGGGTTCATCATTGTTGTTTTTGTTGTTATTGCTATTTTTGTATCAATCAGCTCTTTATCCCTTTGTATCCTCATGTGACAGTGAATAATCATGCATTATCTTCCAGATACACCAACGTCCACCCTCAATTGACGAGATAATCCGTCGTCAGTTCGCCGAGATCAGCAGTGGTCATGCTTCGTCAAGCACTCGTGCACTGGCCAAGTCGGGCGTGTGCGTGGCGGGCGAAATTGTAGATGATTCGTTGCCATGTCAAGTGCAGGATCCTTTTGACGTGTTCAGTCTGGCACAGACAAATGTTGGTGAAGTGATTGATTTACTGTCTCTGTACTGGCGATCTGACTCCATGAATGTTTTAATGAACTACTTGGCTACTTGACTGATAAACCACTAAAGGACGAGAAAGGGATGGAGAAGTGGAATGACCTAATTTCTGTTAATTCCCCCTTTGGAAAGATTCACATTTCTTTGGAGGTTTGACTCGTCCGCCAGTGTGATCTACTAATTTACCTCTCACCGTACTGACTTTCTATTTCCCTTATTAACTTACATTGAGCTCAGGCCATCACCACTACTTCAGCAGTGTTATCATCATCATCAGCCGATCGCGTTTGAGTTGCCGGCATTTAGTCAACACCGAATCGATCAGTCATTATCAATCGATGGTATGTCTGTCATTGATCAGTCAACACCCAAGCATTGGTCCGATCTGTCACTCGAGTCTGTCACCACCGGTCATCAAAACCCCGTCAATGTGCACCCTTATGACCATAATATGCTCGTGGTCGATGGCATTGATTGGGGCGATATTAAGGTTGAGTCGAGTTTATGCTCTGAAATTGTGTTCCTAAAAGCGTGATGTTTGAGTGGTTGGAAGAGACTGAGTACTGAGACCAAGTACAGATGATTTTGGACCAATTAAAAATTTAAAGTGAAGATATGACGGGTGGTGTTCATACCTACGATAACCACACAATTATTTTTTCAGCCAACTTCAATGGTAACTTCGTCTACGAGTGCGCTATGATAAAACACTGCGATTGTTGTTTTATATCTCGATTGCTACTTCGTACTTGAAATTGTTGTAATATCAGATGTTTAGTCTGATTATGTTATGCGAAATTCTCATTTAATTGTTTATATATTATCAGACAGATTACAGTTTTTTCTTTTATTATATTTACCACCTATACCGGTATTTCTATTAAGTGAATCGGATGTTTGTCAATCAGCAACCACCTCCGTCTTCTGATGTTTTTCTTTACACTGCGTTTTTTTACTGATGCATTTACTCTAGCTCGCATTCTTGTTTGTCATTCCAACCGTTTCTGGTCTTCCACTTCTTCCTCATATGATTATTTACATAAAACCCGAAAAAATATTTTTGTACATTCATTCATTTCCATGTATCAAACAATACTGCACAAAAAAATTCACTTTGTCCAAATATCACTACGTGTCTTGCCGAACCAAAGAATATCATATTATTGCTGCTTGTGATGGTTTTTACGACATAGATTTATAGCTTCTATTTTCTTGTTTCTATTCTTGCGTTTTTTACTTCACTTTAAGTTTTATAACTAAGTAGAAAAGACGATCATCATATATTTAAAATATTGAAATCGTAACGTAAATGAAAAATGACGAAGTACCAGCTGCTCGTGAGTTCGACTATTCCGTTAATAATCAAATGGTTAACAAAAGCCATCGTGTTATTTTCTCATAATTTTTTACTTTGTCAGAGTATGATAACAATTTATTTAAAAAATGTCATTCGATGTAAATAATAAGATTCAACCGGCAGCAATGTCTGATGACCCGAGCCGGCCAAAGGCAACCGACGACCAGCCCACCTCGTCAGAGGATGGGGATGCCACGAAGCAAATCACATCCAATCTGCGATTGAATAAAGTAAGTCGGATTGTATCATGGATTCTCTAAACTTCAATGATTTTACCGTAATTTGCATCTCAGGGTAGCGATTTCTATTGACTATTGTTAAGTGATTTAGCAAGTGTTTTATAGCAAGAAATCCCTGTCATTCTCAAGATTCGGATGAACTGGAAAAGCAAAACTAAGTTTCTTCAAAGCCAAGTTTTAATTTCATCTGATTATTCTCCGATGATGAACATCTCGGAGGATTTTTTACATTTACTTATTTGTTTTAGACACCGCCTCGTGCCATCCCGCAACCGGCTGGTGCATCTGGCTTGTCTAAAACACCCGATCATGTTGATGACCCGCTCAAACGAAAACGTACCGAGTCGGAATCGGTGATTCCCGCCTGGATTGCCGGTTAGATATATTTTCTGAACGAAAATGGTTTTACAGAGCTTACAACTCTACAAGTAGCTTTATTTCACTTGACCCGTGTTTCATGGTTGTGGTTTATTGGAAACAATAATTCACCTTTAAAGTTATATGCTTCTATTTCAGGTGCTTCACCGACTCGTTTCGTTGATGTGGAACAGCTGATCCGAACGAGTATCGGCGTGGATAACATGGCACTGGCACATGAAATAGCCATAAATCCAGAGTTCAAGGTGATTGACTTACCCATTTTAATTAACAAACACTCCGATTATTTAATAGTCTGACTAATTCACTCATCAACTTTTGACTAATTCACTCATCAACTGTTGACTAATTCGCTCATCAACTGTTGACATTTCGCTCAACAACTGTTGAGTAATTCACTCATCAACTGTTGACTAATTCGCTCATCAACTGTTGACATTTCGCTCAACAACTGTTGAGTAATTCACTCATCAACTGTTGACTAGTTAACTCATTAGTTTACTTAATGATTCTCTGGCCCGTTTTCAGCTGGAATCCACCTCTCCGCCCGAGGGTTCATTTGATCGGCAGGTGCATGATCAAATGCATAAGGCTTTCTGGGATACTTTACAGGTATGAAAATATTTATTTATTTGGTGATTAATTGTGAATGATTGAATCAGTGAGAGATCGTGAATGATTCATTGAATTATTGGTTGTGAATGATTGATTTATTGAATTAGTGGTTGTGAATGATTGATTTATTGAGTGAAGGTGTATGATTGAATCAGTGAGCAATTGAGTGAATGATTATGAATTATTTTTTATTGAATGAGTGATTGTGAATGATTGATGGTTCAAATACACGATTGCGTGTTCAGGGTTCTTTTAGAGAGTGTGAAGTAACCACCAAAAATATTTCCAGCAAGAGCTCAACTCTGAACCACGTGAATTCAACATGGTATTGACATTAGTTGGAGAGATCAAAGATGTTGGTATGCCTTTACTTATAAACATTTTAACTTGGATAATCTTACAGATACAGTTACATACCTCAGTTACTATATTGCTTGTTTAAGCTACGACTAGCTTGTTAATCATTCTTGTGCCCTCCGGTTTTTCTTCATAATGGAAGAATAAGATGATTGATTGATTGAATCGACTAATGCTTCATGCCAATTGCAGACACTGCTCAACCTGTTGTTACCGCAACATCACAAGCTGAAGGAGGAATTGATGGAGTCACTCGACATCGACATTCTCAAGCAGCGATGCCGTGTTGATCTCAATGTTGGTTTACTGGTTTCTTCAGTTCAGTTTGGAGCCAAACCACTACCGGACGAGGGAAGAACAAAAACGTGAAATTCCTTCTTTTTGAAAGTGGGAAGAAGTAAAATTTGTCCCTTAGGACCTAAAACTGCTAATTCCTCATCGTTGACGAAATTCTTCTATTTTTTGAGTAGTGGCTCGGTCGTCATTGAACCAAACCATTAGAAATCGACCTGATTTATTAGTTTGAAACATGCTACATAGTTTGATTGATGATAAATTTAGGTTTACTTGAAGTTGAAGCCTAACTATAATTTGTATTCCAAATTGCAGATCGACTTCATGCCAACGGCCCAGTTCATCATCTTTATAATGTCCCGACTGTGTGCGCCGGCGCGCGATCAAGCCTTGGAAGAAATAAAGAAGGAAACGGAGCTGATTCCTTTGTTCAAGTTTGTTTGCCATACTATATTCATGTTGATTCGATTTCAGAATTATTTTTTATTAATCAGATTACGTTGGTTAGTGTCATTATTATTATTATTATACATTAATGTTCTTATCGGACCGTATTTGCAGAGGTATTTTTGCGTTTCTGGATCTGATGAAGCTTGACATGGCCAACTACACAATCAGCTCGATTCGACCCACCGTACAGGAGAACGCAGTCAATTATGAACGGCAGAAGTTTGATGAATATCTCAAAGTAACGCCAGGTTAGTATGGTGTACCCTATATTACGTGCGACATTTATAGGTGAGGTTGTTATTATGCTTTCATTCAAAATTATTTGTTGTAATCAGTTGTGGTGAAACAGTTTAAAGTTCTCTTTTTACTTCGTGTTTTGTTTCGAACACTTAGTTGATAACTAATATAGTGGAAAAACTCTTCTTTATTTAATACTACGGTAATGTACAAGAACTAATGTTGTTGTTTGAGATGGTCTGCGCAACACGGAGCAATGGTTCGAGCGATCCTACGCGGCTTGGACAGCGTTTCTGGCTAATTCGGTGAAGAAACAGAACGTGCAAGCTTCACCTGTAAAAACTCAACAACAATCGCCTCCGACGAATTTGGATTCGCCGGATCCTTCAGGTGACCTAAAATAGTACTGTTGTGAGGGGCATGGTGTTATTTTATAGTCAGCCTTCGTTGGTCTATCTGGCAACTCCCATGAATTGTTTTCAGAGATATCTGTAATGGTCGTTAGAGACCACAATGTTGTTGTAAATTGTGCTGGTTTCAGATGCTCAAGTCACTGATATGATTTGCATGGCGTTTTGGCAGCTGCTGGTCTGGCAGGATGATTGGCCGTATCCGGAGGTTGGTGCAATGGATGCAATACAAGAGTTGTTTTCTTCATGTTCAGTTTAGTCTAACATCTTTCTAGTGAACTTACAGTTGCCGTCATTATTGTAGGGTAACTTATATTAGGGCATATTCAACGGTGGCATATTCAACATCTTTTTGGCAAGACCCATTATTCCAACACAAAATATTTTTTATGTACATATTCACTTAAATAAAATTTTGGTATCGGTTTTGCAGACACTTGTTGTGGACAAGCACCGATTGGATGAACTGCGTTCCACATGTCTGCAACTGTCGACCACAACCTGTGTTGTCATGATCACATGTACGGCTGCCGGCAAGGATGTCGTTGATGCTGGTTTTTGTTGTTGTTGTTGTTGTTGTGGTTGTTGGTTACAGTTGTTGTTGTTGGTGTTATTGTTACAGTTGTTGTTGTTGTTGTTACAGTTGTTGCTCTGCCAAACCTGCATGCTAAGTATTTTCTAAAACCAAATAAACACTTGCAGGTGGCCGAGTTTCGTCAGTGTCTGAAAGATGATACGATGACGGTGTTGGAGGGTTGCACTGATGCGTTGGTCATTACACCATACGTTTATGTTTCTGTAGTTGTTCAGCAGCAGAAGGAAAGTTGAGTGGAGAATCCCACCAAAATCATGTACAAAATAGGTGACAAACTATACCTGACTGATTCGCTTATGTTTGATATATTTTGTTGCATTTAGCACACTGCCCGATGTACTACCCGGTCTGGCCGAACAATCGCAGTCGTTCATAAACGCCTACCGTAAACGTTTGGGACTGCAGCCATTGAGTGCCACTGACTCGTCGGTTGCAACTATGAAAAGTGCCATCAGAGATCTGGAAAAAGACACGCAACCAGTGCGCAAAGTCATGGGTCGGTTACTGTTGCTGTTGCTGTTGTTGTTGTTGTTGTTTTTTCTTTGTTGTTGTTTGTGCTGTTTTCGTTGTGACGTTTTTTTGTTTCTCATATTTGTTGTTGTTTGTTGTATTTTGCCGTGTTTAAAAACGTCAGCGATTGTTCATTCCAGTGAACCGTGTGTGTCAGTTTGTGCTGAGCGTGATAGGCAGCCCGATAGCCTCCGGTGGGCAGGGTATTAAACTGCCCTCTGGTTAGTGGTTAATGAGGTAGTTTATTGCTCAATCATTTTATCGGCTGACTTAATAATTGAAAAATAACTAACTTATCGGATGGCTGACTGATTGATTAACGGACTGACTGACGTCTGCGTCAATTCTTAATGTTCCGCAGGTTTGTCACTGGTGCAGAAGGAACTAGCTCGGATGACTGGCCGTTTTCTGCGCATCGTCACGCACAATCGACAGGTAAATTGTAAAAAAATACCAAATTTATCATAATCTGTTTATCTCAAAATGAAGTTTCTCGAAAGCAGCTGTTTGTTTTCACTGTTTATGTGAAGTTATTAAACGTGATATTTTGTAATTGCAGGTATTCAGTGATCGTTACCGCGAGCTCGCTTTGCGCAGATGGCGTGCGGCCCATCAACCGTCGGCCGTGCACATTGTGGCTGGAGACAAGCCTTAGATGATCACCTTTGAACATGTGACATATTGTGAACATTTTATTGTAGGGTATTATTAGACGTGATCCGTGCTCCATTTTCGAGGCTTTCTTATCTAACGCATTACACAAAAAAGCTCATATAGCTGAAAACGACGACGATTTCCTAGTAAAAAGTGGAGAAAGCGACGTTATCAAACTTTTTACTTCTCATCAGATAGCCTTTCGAAAAATGTACATGGCTTGCGTCTATAAACTAACATGACAGTAACTTATAAACCAGAAGTATAATCAGGCTAAAACTTAGTATATCTCATTCTGTATTTATTTGACTATTGTTCGACGTTAGCATATTGTTTGTTTTATCTGCTATAATTCAATTCAAATATACTGACTCCTTGATGTTTAGGCTTTGAAAATGGCTGCTGCTTTATATTGGCTGTGCGATATTGGTGTTCTCGATCTGTTTTCAGGATTATTTGTAAACCCATTCCTAAAATAACAATTCATTGTCTCTATTGTTTAATTAACATAGTCAAACTCTGCCAAATCTCTGTTTGCACAAATGAAGAGTACTATAATATATTGTATGTGCAAGCACATAAATAATGCAATATTACTGATAACCTTCTGTTCCTACGCTTTCACTGATCAATTATCGAAATTTACTGACCATGATTTACTTAATAATAATTTGACTCATGCTCATACTTTATCTATTTTCAGTCGAGTCAATCATATTATCCATAATTTCATCTTTATTTATAACTATTCCATGTATCGAGCTCCACTGTTGACTGCTCGGCTTTTATATATTTATTCATAACTGACTTCAATTGTATAGAATGACAAATTTAGATTTTTGTTGTTGGAATCTTTAAGCTGAAACTATTGAACATTTTTTCGATTATATGAAATAATGAAACATGGTACTCTTGGTTGTGATTGGTTGAATGCACCTGTCACGCTTACGCACGCGCTGCACTTTACACCGCACTTACCATCATTATCTGCACCTTTTATTTTTATTTTTTGATTCTTTACTTATCTGAACTTCAACAACGTCAACAACTGAGGAATTCGGTATACAAACTGGAATATGATTGCATCACCATCGCTGATATCTTGCTGGCATCATGACATTACTTAACAAGATGATCAGCTACATTGGCAAAGCCAGCTACACTGGCTACTACATGCTACAACTCTTGGTCGAATGTGAGGTACCTGGTACGGGTTACTGTATCGTTGATCAGGTTGGGTATAAAGTAATGATCATGTTTCTTATAGTACGGTAGCCGACAAAAGAGACAATTCCCCTCTACTGTAAGCTGACATCCCTTGTTAGTGTTAGAAATGGAGGGTTTATAAGCTAGGTACAACCTGTTCTGGGTTTGTGAGTAAACTGTAACCTGGGAAGATTTTGCGGCCACGAAATATTGATTGACTCGCTGGCTTCTCAGTACAATGGTGTTTTTTGACTGAATTAATTTCAAGCGGATGAAAGTAAGATATAAAGTTCACACCCGTTTTTCAATTCGTAGTGAAATAAAAATTAATGTTTCAGGTTTACCAAAGAGGGTGTATTGGTATTGATTGGTTCTTACTTATGACACGAATGAGTTTATTACATAACAGTAACGCTAAAATTGTTTCTTTGTTCAATGCAGAGGTGGGCCGCAGGGGGGGGGGTAGGGGGGGTTTACCCCCCCACTTTTCAGGGTCGGCGGGTAGCCTACCCCTCCCCCCTAGACAAAAATTTAGGTCGCCTACCCCCTCCCCCCCCCTACTCGAAATTTTTGAGAAAATCGGCTTCAAAACCTCGATTTTGAGGCTCATTTTTCAAAATTTTCTGGCTGTAAGAATTTTTTTTCGAAGAAACACGTTTTCTGGGTTAATTTTCTTGGTTAAAACCTGAAAAAACCGGTATATGTGATGTTTATACCATATAATAGAAGATTTTTTAGCAAAAACAAGCAAAAAACAAGCGTTTTATGCGAAAAAAATTTTTTTCTACCCCCCCCCCTACCCGACCTTACCCCCCCCCCCCCCACTTTTCGGACAGGTCGGGTAAAATGGGATTTTCTGTCGGCTACCCCCCCCACCCCCTGCAAAGTGCCAAAAAACCCGGCCCACCCCTGGTTCAATGCACTGAAACTTTTTTCTGCGGCATTCAGTTTTGGAGTGAAACATTTTTTTCACTGACTGAATTTAATAATACGCGTAGACTGGACCTGTTGGAAATGTTGCAATGCTAACGTGTGTTAGCTATAATATCAGTCAGTGTGCACGTATGAGTGAGTGTTGCATGTTGCCTGAAGATCAAATGGTAAGTTTTAGCTCAGATTTAGACGACTGGTTTGTTGAAGTTTTTCTTTTCTGAAATGACAGCTTTCAAGTTAAAACTGATTGACACTTATAACAATCTCATCTCAATATGGGGCATGTAAAATTTCAGCAGTTTTTCGCACCTGGAAAAGTTTTCAAAATCCCACCCCTCATCCCCTGATATTGTTTCTTCTCGTCGGCTACCGTTCAACATGTATTATAAGTTATGGTACAAGTTCAATTAGGTTTAGGTTGTCCATGCTGCAATCAAGTCAAGTTCCAAGTTAATTTCATGCAATCAGTGACTGCACTAATGCATACAGTATCGAACAGTTGTCAATCATGAACACATCTGATTTTGCAATCAAATTCAAGGCGAGTGTTGTCTTGTCGACTGTCGTTCTGTAAGACTTTTCCGCGTGTAGTTGCCAGAGCCGTTTCAACTAATTAAGGGACTTGATTTGAAAGCTATCGGTTTTTTCAATACTAATCCATGGTGGATTTTCGCTGATAAGAATAGTGTCCAGTGATTTCAAGTACTGAGGTTTGCTGAGTTCTTAAATAATAGTGTTCATATGTATGCTTCTTATCAACTGATAATGCTATATATAAAAGGTTACAAGTTACCCACTTTGTAGAGGTCACTCAAACTCAGTTTGCTATAATAGTTTTGCAAAATTGCAGTATCAGTCTGTTACATTCACATCTTTATATCAGTCATAAAACTTAGGTTTCGTGATCTACTTCTTGCTTTTTGCATTGCATTTTAATTGGTAATGCTTTTTAGCGAGTGGTCAGTCAATCGATATCGGTCGGTCGGTCGGTCGGTCGGTCATTCAGGCTGGTCCTCAATTCAAACAACTTTGGGCGCCAAAATCTGCTCAGGTGGGGTGGGTTGGTGTGTGTATGAATTTTTGTTCGTTTGCTCTCATTGTAATTTTTGTTGCCTGCAATTGGCGGATGAGCAAATAAGTCAATTGGAATAAAAATCAACTTTAAGAAAAGAGTTATTTGCACTAAAGGGTTATTTACCTAAACTTTATGCAACAATTTCATTTACTGACACTACCAAAAAGGTAGATATGACTTTGCATCCTGTTCTCGCTCGCCATTGTTGTATTACGTAACAGTAACAAGTTGCAGCCAGTCGCATGTTGCTCCCCTCTCTGTCCCCCTCCTCCCAAGTAGGGCGCTAATCTCATCGTTGACCTGAGCGTTGCTATCGTATAAATAGCATGATTTTGCCTAACCAGTTTCATTCATCAATTCGATTTTTTCTAAGGATGTCTACTCGCGCTCGGCTCAATTAGACTTCATACCTAATTGTGGCTGATTATGTTGTTGCTCTGTTGTTTTCTTGATGGTCTCTGTTGCGAACTCTACTGGTCAGCAAAAATATTTTCATTGAGTTTCGGCACTGGCGGACGAGTCTAGCCTCCAAAGGGAGGGGAATCATACCAAAGAGGGGGAATTGGCAGTTTTCATGCCATTTTACATACACCTTAGGGAACAAAGTCAATTTTTTAAGACAAAGAGGGGGAATTCCACTTTTCCCTCTCCTTCTCGTCCGCTAATGAGTTTCGGTATGGCCAATTGTAGGTCTTGTCTTTGTAATGACTGGCCTTTTCTAGAGTGCCCAGTCTCAGTCTATAGTCTTACAGAATCACTGATATTATCAGATTTATATCCAATAATGTTCCGAATCAGTGTCCGTGCAGAAGCATAAATTGTTTATCTATTTACTGTGGTCCGTGTGTAAAATAGATATATTTCAAGTTGTCTCCCAGATCAACTTGTTTGGGTCAGAACGACGGGTATGTCGGCGACCTTCTGGTCCGAACGACTGGGTAGTCGGCGACCTTTGGGTCTGAGCGACTGGAGAGTCGGCGACCTTTCTTTTCGTGGGTCAGAGCGACTGGAGAGTCGGCGACCTTTGTTAATGTTATGAGTTATTAATTATGTATTTATTTGAAAAGAGAATTTATTATTATTTGTAGATATTTGAGAGAATAGGTATTTAAATGAGAAATATTATTTACGCGCTTTGAAGGACAAGCTCCACGGGAACTTTCGCTTCCATACAACACCAGAGTCCGCGACTCACAAACAACCGAACCTTCCGACAACCTTTCCTCGATTCAACGACTTCAATTCAGCATAATGTAATGTAATATAGTTATGACAAAATGGACGGGTATATATAGCAAATAGTATCGACAGATTAGAACAGCTTAGACATAGAAAACGTGAAAACAAGAGTAAACAATAAAATGACGTGACCTAGTATAACGGCTTATCTGCTAAGAGCGACAGCCACAACAATTTAGCAAGTGAGAACTGACCGGGCGCACGCGTCATATTGAGCGGTGCACGTGTCATCTGGGCTAGCTAGACTGTTTGAATATTTCAAAAAAGGGAATTTTAATATTTAAATATTTCTCAAGGAAATAGACATCTGAAATACCGCTATCATTACATCACTCCCCCTCTGAATTTAAGCGAAGTCAGGGATTTCGCTTGGGTGTGTGTGATGTGTGCGCTGGTATTCAGGCTTGATTGGTCTTACTTACAAAAACTAAAAAAAATCACTAAGAAAAACTAAATTATCACTTGAGAAAAACTGGGTTTTATCACAAAAATATATAATCAAATTGAACGCTAATTATCAACATCGGATAATTACAAACAGCTTTGAAAACTACGCAGATTGCCAACAACGGACAATAACACATTGCGTAATAGAGAATATCTTGTATCGTTATCACAAAATAAAGACTTATATTAAAAATATAAATTAAATCACAAAATTTTTAAGAATTAAGGAATAAATTATCGGTATAAATATACGTAATATATTACAGAATAAATACTGTCAGATTTAGGTTTCTGGGTTCTTTATTGCCATGAAATTAGGCATTCTTGTATCTAGATTTTTTGCCTGACGCATTAGTCGCGTCACCTCTGGCTTTTAGTACACAGCTGTTGGTAATTAGCTGGGCTTTTTCCCTGATCTTATATTTGGCTGTTGGGCCGTGAACATTAGAGAACGCATGTTTGATGTTTGGAACGATCGCGTCCATGCAACTTTCCTCGCTGTTGCTACGATAAAAGGTATTTTTGTATTTACCGGACGGTCCGTCGACATTGGATCTGTCTTTACAGGATCCGTTGGAAGTGTGGATCTCGTCGTCTGAGTAGTAAAAAGGAACTTGTTGCATGTAGACATGCTTGTTCTTATATTTAGCCGATGGCCCGTAGGTATCCGATCGATCGTAAATCGGCTTGTCAGTGCGCTGCATGTTCTTACTATGCACCGGTTTGGCAATCATGCGAACCTCAGACCTGACCTGGGTCGGCTTACTGTGCCATGATTCGCGCTTTTTTATTTTTATTGGCGAGACTGATGTTGTTCTGACAGTCACTTCTGGTTTTTGTGCCGTAGGGTAGTCTTTGATCGGTGGCTTAGGTGCTTTGCTTTTCGATTTAGCACCTGGCGTGGATTGAAGTCGACACGCTTCGGTCACTACTTCACCCAATGTTGTTTTGGTGGTGAATGTGATTTTGGATCGAATGCTGGGCAGTAAAGCATCGAACAGTTCACGGGCTGTTTCGTTGTCACTTTTTGGGACGACCGAGAGCGAACGTTGGAATTTACGACGCAGTCTCAGAAACAATTCTTCAACTGATTCGTTTTTTTCCTGCTTCAGTGGTTTGACTGTTATGTCGAGATACTTAGCCCACGTAGCCTGTACTTTCTGATCTGACAATTTCTCAATTTTGGCTGACTTGTGAATTGGCACTGTCGGTGGTTTAGTTGACCACTGCGCACTGTCACCAACTGACTGTCCGGTGTTGTTGTTAAACCGAGTTTTGAACAAGTTGACTGGCCTGATTCGTGATCTTCGTTTCATTTCATGTTGCACTGTCAGGCCGTCGCACATGGCTTGCTTCAAACGAACGAATCCTTGTTTGCCTGACCAAACACTGTACGGTAAGGCATCGTACATAGACTTGGGTGCACCGAATAGAAAGTATGGCAGTAAATCAGTGAGTTGCTGATCGTATGTACCATTCAGTCTAGTTTCACGCCAGCACTGTGACACACAGATCTCAAAGTTAAGCAGCCAACTAGTTAACAACAATGGTTCAGTGTCACTGAATGGGCGCACCTTGTACTCAATCTTCTCATACACGTAGATGAGTGATTCAGCTGCGAGGGCAGGTGAGTAGAGCGTTTCAATTGGCATTTCAAAATTGAATCGACCGTTTTCGAAGCGATTCAAATCAGCAATGCGGCGGATTTTTGGTTTGAGACCACGCAGAAAAAAGGTGCTCAAAGTTCGTTTGTGAATCTGATCTGCTTTCAACACCTGGATCAGTCTACCGTAGAAGGCGGACACTGTTTCATTACCGTATTGATGTATCAGTGTTTCGTAAACAGGTGGTTGCTGTACCACAGTGCCATGGTTGGATGACGGGCTGTTGGGTACTGAAACACGTTGATCACCAGCAGATTCAGTTATGGGTGATCGCACGTTATGGTAGTAGTATTCATCGTGACCGTGTGAAGCTGTGAGGCTTCCAACAACGGGTGTGTCAAAATGATCACACATTGGCTGTTCGGTCGAATCTTCAGGCTCATTGATGTACACATTAGACACGTACCAGTATTCATCGTTATATTGGATGTCAGTTTCTGACTGATTATCGTATTGTGGGTATTGGGTATCATCGGACTCCAGAATTTTCTTTTCTGTATTACCCATATTAATTTCAGATAATGTCTCATCATTATTGAATGCCCCATGATCATCATTCAAACTCATTTCAGGCATTTCCAATTCATAAGTAGATTGGTCACATTGACCCACATCATCATATTCGATTTCACAATCACGTTCAATCGTTTCATGATAGAAGTGGTCACATTGGCCATCATCATCATATTCGATGTTGTTTTCATAGCCCCCACAGGCATACTCATTATCATACTCACAATCAGACATTATCAGTCAGTGATTTTATTTTACGTGGGTGTTACGTAACTTTTACTTGGTTTAAAGAACCAAAAAATGTCACGATTAGTAGGTGATCACTCTTTAAATCAGAGAATTTTCAATCACGGTAATGTGAAGAAAAATGTTAAGCGATTTTCAATGAATAGCTGAATTTCACTCAGAAGTGAAAATCAAGTTATAAATATTTTTTGATTAATTGTAAAAATTAGAATTCGTTTTATAAAAATGTTTGTGTATCAACGTGAAAAAAAATTTCACGGAAAATTCACTTTACACGATGGTGTTGTGCAAAAAAAATATTTTTTTAATATTACAAAATTTAGATCGCTTTAGAAGCAAAAAAAATTTGTTTGTATTACAACACTGTTAGTGTGTTTTTATAAGCTGAGGTTCACTTGGAAGTAAAAAATAAATCAGCTGTTTCAATCGGAGTGAAAAAATCACTTTTACTGTATGGGGAATTTTTTTACACTGGAAATTATCATGCACGATGTTAATGTGCAAGTAATTATATCCACAATCCAAGTTCAAGATTCACTTTGTCGTTTCTCAAGCGACAAAAATGAAGCCAAAACAAAGTAGTTTTGGTCTCGGCGGGACCTCCAATGTAATGACTGGCCTTTTCTAGAGCGCCCAGTCTCAGTCAATAGTCTTACAGAACCACTGATATTATCAGATTTAACTCTAATAATGTTCCGAATCAGTATCTGTGAAACATCAACTGTTATCTATTTACTATGGTCCGTGTGTAAGATAGATATATTTCCAAGTTATCTCCCAGATTAACTTGACTTGGTCAGAACGACGGGTATGTCGGCGACCTTCTGGTCCGAACGACTGGGTAGTCGGCGACCTTTGGGTCTGAGCGACTGGAGAGTCGGCGACCTTTCTTTTCGTGGGTCAGAGCGACTGGAGAGTCGGCGACCTTTGTTAATGTTATGAGTTATTAATTATGTATTTATTTGAAAAGAGAATTTATTATTATTTGTAGATATTTGAGAGAATAGGTATTTAAATGAGAAATATTATTTACGCGCTTTGAAGGACAAGCTCCACGGGAACTTTCGCTTCCATACAACACCAGAGTCCGCGACTCACAAACAACCGAACCTTCCGACAACCTTTCCTCGATTCAACGACTTCAATTCAGCATAATGTAATGTAATATGTTATGACAAAATGGACGGGTATATATAGCAAATAGTATCGACAGATTAGAACAGCTTAGACAAAGAAAACGTGAAAACAAGAGTAAACAATAAAATGACGTGACCTAGTATAACGGCTTATCTGCTGAGAGCGACAGCCACAACAATTTAGCAAGTGAGAACTGACCGGGCGCACGCGCCATATCGAGCGGTGCACGTGTCATCTGGGCTAGCTAGACTGTTTGAATATTTCAAAAAGGGAATTTGAATATTTGAATATTTCTTAAGGAAATAGTCATCTGAAATACCGCCATCATTACATCACTCCCCCTCTGAATTTAAGCGAAGTCAGGGATTTCGCTTGGGTGTGTGTGATGTGTGAGCTGGTATTCGGACTTGATTGGTCCTACTTACAAAAAAAAACTAAAAAAAAATCACTATAGAACAATTTTAATATCACTTGAAAAAATTGGGTTTTATCACAAAATTTATATAATCAACTTGAACGCAAATTACCAACATCGGATAATTACAAACAGCGTTGAAAACTACGCAGATTGCCAACAACGGACAATAACACATTGCGTAATAGAGAATATATTGTATCGTATCGTTATCACAAAATATGGACTTATATTAAAAAATAGAAATTAAATCACAAAATTTTTACGAATTAAGGTATAATTTATCAGTATAAATATATATTATAAAAATATTACAGTTAAAGTATTGTCAGATTTTAAGTTTATTGGTTCTTTATTGCCGTGAGGTTAGGCATTTTTGTATCTAGATTTTTTGCCGGACGCATTAGTCGCGTCACCTCTGGCTATTAGCACACAGCTGTTGGTAATTAGCTGGGCTTTTTCCCTGACCTTATATTTGGCTGTTGGGCCGCGAACATTAGAGAACGCATGTTTGATGTTTGGAACGATCGCGTCCATGCAACTTTCCTCGCTGTTGCTACGATGAAAATTGTTTTTGTATTTACCGGACGGTCCGTCGACGTTGGATCTGTCTCTACAGGATCCATTGGAAGCCTGGATCTCATCGTCTGAATAGTAAAAAGGCACTTGTTGCATGGATACATGCTTTTTCTTATATTTAGCCGATGGCCCGTACGTATCCGATCGATCGTAAATCGGTTTGTCAGTGCGCTGCATGTCTTTGTTATGCACCGGTTTGGCAATCATGCGATCCTCAGACCTGACCTGAGTCGGCTTACTGTGCCATGATTCGCGGTTTTTTATTTTTATTGGCGAGACTGATGTTGTTCTGACAGTCACTTCTGGTTTTTGTGCCGTATGGTAGTCTTTGATCGGTGGCTTAGGTGCTTTGGCCTTCGATTCAATGCGTGGCGTATTTTGAACTCGACACGCTTCGCTCACTACTTCACCCAATGTTGTTTTGGTGGTGAATGTGATTTTGGATCGAATGCTGTGTCGTAAAGCATCGAACAGTTCTCGGGCTGTTTCGTTGTCACTTCTTGGGACGACAGAAACTGAACGTTGGAATTTACGACGCAGTCTCAGAAATAATTCTTCAACTGATTCGTGTTTGCCCTGTTCCAGTGGTTCAACAGTCATGTCAAGATACTTGGCCCACGTAGCCTGCACCTTCTGATCAGACATTTTTTCAGTTTTAGTTGTTTTGTGCACTGGCACTGTTGGTGGTTTAACTGACCACTGAGCACTGCCACCATTTGACTGTTCGGTGTTGTTGTTAAACCGAGTTTTGAACAAGTTGATTGGCCTGATTCGTGATCTTCGTTTCATTTCATGTTGTACTGTCAGGCCGTCGCACATGGCTTGCTTTAAACGAACGAATCCTTGTTTACCAGACCAAACACTATACGGCAGTGAATTGTAGACAGACTTGGGTGCACCAAATAGAAAGTATGGCAGTAAATCAGTGAGTTGCTGATCGTATGTACCATTCAGTATAGTTTCACGCCAGCACTGTGACACACAGATCTCAAAGTTAAGCAGCCAACTAGTGAACAACAATGGTTCTGTGTCACTGAATGGGCGCACTATGTACTCAATCTTCTCATACACGTAGATGAGTGATTCAGCTGCGAGTGCAGGTGAGTACAGCGTTTCAATTGGCATTTCAAAATTGAATCGACCACTTTCGAAGCGATTCAAATCAGCAATGCGGCGGATTTTTGGTTTGAGACCACGCAGAAAAAAGGTGCTCAGAGTTCGTCTGTGAATCTGATCAGCTTTCAACACCTGAATCAGTCTGCCGTAGAAGGCAGACACTGTTTCATTACTGTATTGATGTATCAGTGTTTCGTAAACAGGTGGTTGCTGTTTGTGTGCCACATTGCCATGGTTGGATGACGGGCTGTTGGGTACTGAAACACATTGATCACCAGCAGATTCAGTTAAGGGTGATCGCACACGCACGTTATGATAGTAGTAATCATTGTGACCATGTGAAGCAGTGAGGCTGCCAACAACGGGTGTGTCAAAATGATCACACATTGGCTGTTCAGTCATGTCATCAGGATCATTGGTGTACACATTTGACACGTACCAGTAATCATCGTTGTATTGGGTATCTGTTTCTGACTGATTATCGTATTGTGGGTATTGGGTATCATCGTACTCCAGAATTTTCTTTTCTGTATTACCCCCATTTATTTCAGATGGTATTTCATCATTATTGAATGCCCCATGATCATCATTCAAATTCATTTCAGGCATTTCCAATTCATAAGTTGATTGTTCACATTGGCCCACATCATCATATTCGATGTCACAATCACGTTCCACTGTTTCATGATAGAAGTGGTCATATTGGCCATCATCTTCATATTCAATGTTGTTGTCATAGCCCCCACAGGCATACTCATTATCATACTCACAATCAGACATCATGTGGTTGATGAAAAAAAAATTCCTCGGTTTAAATACCGGATAATTATTATATAAAAAGTGTGATTTTATTTTACGTGGGTGTTACGTACTATTTACTTGGTTTAGAGAACCAAAAATGTCACTATTAGTAGGTGATCACTTTTTTAATCCGAGAATTATCAATCACGGGTATGTGAAGAAAAATGTCAAGCGATTTTCAATGAATAGCTGAATTTCACTCAGAAGTGATAATCAAAAAAATATTTTCAGCTCTTTTAGTCAGAGAGTGAAATTTAAATTCACTTTATAAAATGTGAATGTATCAACGTGAAAAAAATTTCACGGAATTTTCACTTTACACGATGGTATTGTGCGAGCAAAAAATTAAGCTAAGAAATTATATTACTTTTCGCAGTAAAAATATTTATCTGTTTGATTTCAAACACAGATGTTAGTGTGTTTTATAAGCTAAAGTTCACTTAAAAGTGAAAAAAAATCAATCAGCTATTTCAATTGAAGTGAAAAAAAAATCACTTTTATTAGGTGGAAAAAAAGTTACACTAGAAATTATCATGCACGATGGTAATGTGCAGTGCATGTAATTATATCCACAATCCAAGTTCAAGATTCACTATGTCGTTTCTTAAGCGACAAAATGAAGCCAAAACAATGTAGTTTTGGTCTCGGCGGTGAACTCCAATGTAATGACTGGCCTTTTCTAGAGTGCCCAGTCTCAGTCTATAGTCTTACAGAATCACTGATATTATCAGATTTATATCCAATAATGTTCCGAATCAGTGTCCGTGCAGAAGCATAAATTGTTTATCTATTTACTGTGGTCCGTGTGTAAAATAGATATATTTCAAGTTGTCTCCCAGATCAACTTGTTTGGGTCAGAACGACGGGTATGTCGGCGACCTTCTGGTCCGAACGACTGGGTAGTCGGCGACCTTTGGGTCTGAGCGACTGGAGAGTCGGCGACCTTTCTTTTCGTGGGTCAGAGCGACTGGAGAGTCGGCGACCTTTGTTAATGTTATGAGTTATTAATTATGTATTTATTTGAAAAGAGAATTTATTATTATTTGTAGATATTTGAGAGAATAGGTATTTAAATGAGAAATATTATTTACGCGCTTTGAAGGACAAGCTCCACGGGAACTTTCGCTTCCATACAACACCAGAGTCCGCGACTCACAAACAACCGAACCTTCCGACAACCTTTCCTCGATTCAACGACTTCAATTCAGCATAATGTAATGTAATATAGTTATGACAAAATGGACGGGTATATATAGCAAATAGTATCGACAGATTAGAACAGCTTAGACATAGAAAACGTGAAAACAAGAGTAAACAATAAAATGACGTGACCTAGTATAACGGCTTATCTGCTAAGAGCGACAGCCACAACAATTTAGCAAGTGAGAACTGACCGGGCGCACGCGTCATATTGAGCGGTGCACGTGTCATCTGGGCTAGCTAGACTGTTTGAATATTTCAAAAAAGGGAATTTTAATATTTAAATATTTCTCAAGGAAATAGACATCTGAAATACCGCTATCATTACATCTTACGTTTTCTGAATCGGTTTCTTCTTGTAGTTTAGGTTATGAAAAATTGGTTTTCACAATTCACATCTAATGTAACTATTCTTTTCCAATTATCATTCGTTTACTTCATATGTATGAACAATGTAGTGTTAAGTACCTTATTCATTTCAGATATCTGCGGATATTCTCAAGACTCAATGCCCGACCCCCCTCTTTTGTTATTTCTTGAAAGTTTTGCTGCATTTACTATTTGGATTTGATCGTTTTTTAATGGAACACGCTCAGACAGAGTGCGCACACTTTTAAGTAAGTGGCATAAACGTACTCGGTGCGCCGTTAGACTAAAGTTATTTGTTTTAAAAAAATGTTTCTCATTTGAAATTGGATTTATTGGTCTTATGTTGTTTGTGTTGTTTTGATGCGGAAGTTGTTTATGTGTGTATGTGGTATGGAAATAATGTCAAATGCCCTGGTCTGGGTATGCGCACAGGGAAGTGTAGGTGTCTTGATCATTGATCCACTGTCTGAGGTGTTCCGCGGTCTTCTATGATTTCTTGTTCTTCCTTATGTCTGATTTATTTTCGAGAATTGACCGCACTCGAAAATACCAAAATGCGAAAAAAGGGAATCGGAAAATCACAAAACTGATGTGAAAATTGAATGGAAACTCGGAAACTTGTAAATGCAGCTTCAAAATTGTTGTATAAACTGAATGTGTTGTCCCAATTGCCCCATTGTTGATTACCATGCCATACCCCAGGTCAGTGGTCGTTCCGATGGGATGTTGGCTAACAGTTGGGACGCCGGTGGGCATCAGGCGAATGGGCCATAGGGTCACCTGATTCACCCACCGAGTCCAACCCAGCGCCCAGCCGTGCATGCAATTTATGGCCTTTTTCTGATATCTCGTCTTTCAATGTGTTTCCAATCTGGCCATAAATGTTCACAAATTGAAAATTACTAAATCCTAATGCACATCCCGGATTGCGACGTACTCTGTCACAACTTCTGGTGTGGCAGGGCAGGTGGCAGTCCTGGCCCACATCCTTTGGGTAGTCCGCGTTTTTAGGGCTATCTGGGATGTGGGCTATTAGGGGATACTTCGGTATCCCTGGCGTGACCATCGACTTGGGTGCCATGGTACTGGATCCTCTTCCGTCTTCGTATAAAAGTACCTCTTGTTTTCAAACGTAATAATGGTCTCTGGAGTCTGGTTGTTTGATGAGTTTCGGACTGCATGTCTTTGTGACATGTTTTCAAATGTGGAATGAGTTCAAATTTCGAATTGCTAAAAGGGTGGGTCTCATTGTCCCCTTGGTTGTCGTCATCATGGTCGTAATTGTGCCGTCATCGTGCCTTCGTCAATTTAGCCGTGTGCTCATCAACAGCCCGGCTCAGTAGTCGGCCGCTCCCGTAGTATCCTACGGATAACGTCGACCGGGGCTGCGCATCGCATCGTCTCATGGAGCTCTGGTAAGTTGAATTCACTCTAGTATTTTTTTAATTTTTGTTTAATTCATACGCTTTTACGCTTTTTTTTTATTAACTTAAAACATTTGTTTGCTTCATTTATTTTTTACATTCGCGTGTAAATTTTACTTGTATTTTGTTCTAATTCATTGAAATAGTTTCAATTTATTTTTCACTTTTGACAGACTTACTTATTAAACAATCATCACTCACTCGTTCATTCGTTTCAGCCCGTCGTCATGAAGTGGTCATCGGTCAGCGATCGTCCCGTCCCAACGATCAGTCACGACTGGACTGCAGACCGGTGAAGGCGGATCGATGGGATGAGAATAGATCGTGTGGCTCGTCTACTCGGCGGATCAGCACGGCAAGCGAGGGTGGCAAACCAATCAGGTTGGAATCAAATATTATTTTTATTTATTTTTGATTTTCAGTTTCAGACGTTTTGAGTAAATGAGACTGTTTTGACGTTTATCAGTTTTTTATACAATCTTTGTCTTTGATCAATCACTACATCTTAGTATTCAGACATTGCTTATTGGTGAGCTCTTATACTTGCTTATTCTTTCTTTTGATTCTTAACTGCCCAGAAAATATGCGTTTTGAAATTGTCATAAATCATCCACTCACCCACTGACTCACTCACTCACTTGTTCTTTTTAGCTCTTCGCCACCCCGCCGTCCGAAGCCTCCGACCAGATGAAGAAAAAAGTGAGGCAAGAAGAAAGAAGAACGGCAAGCCAGACGGTGCTCGTTCAAGGTGAGTTGTTTATAATGTTGTTTTATGATTACGTTTTTCATAGTCACATTGTATCTCGTCTACTGATTCACTACTCACAAACTTTTTACTTCACTCACTCACTCACTCACTCACTCACCCTGTTCCAGATTACCGTCCGGCCGTACGAAGCCTCCGCCCGTCGATGAAGAAGAAAGATGAGGCTGAACTGATGAAAGAAGACTCGAAGGGGTGAATTCGTCACCCAGCGGCAAGAAAGAAGACGGATGCCGGGGTAAATGCGTTACCCTCTGATGAAGAAAAAAGAAGAAAGAAGGTGCGCTCTACAACAGCCCGGCTCAGTAGTCGGCCGCTCCCGTAGTATACCTACGGATAACGTCGACCGGGGCTGCGAACGCATCAACATGATGGAGCTTAGGTCAGTTGCTTTCAATTATATTTTTTTCATTTATTTTTGTTTATCCTTTTTGAATAGAATATTTAAATTTTACATTCACTGCACAAAATATGTATCTGCGTCATTTACTTTTTTTCCATTTCCATTGACTTGTACTTTTTCACATTCACTTTACTCATAACTGTCACTCATTCATTTTTGGTTTCAGCTTCATCTGCCGCTGCACCGTTTCGTCCGTCTCGTCCCACAACCTGTGCAGCAGTAACCAGGCCTGCGCCAGCCGCTGCCCGTGGTATACCCGCCGGTAACGTTGGCATGTGGGGCGTTGCAGCGCAGCTCGACATGCAACCAGGTTAGATTTAGGTTTTCTGCTATTTTTTGCAATTCTTATATACCAGGTCATAGATTGGTTCACATATTTTTACTTACATTTACAGCAGGGGTGGGCCGGGTTTTTTGGCACTTTGCAGGGGGTGGGGGGGGGGTAGCCGACAGAAAATCCCATTTTACCCGACCTGTCCGAAAAGTGGGGGGGGTAAGGTCGGGTAGGGGGGGGTAGAAAAAATTTTTTTTCGCATAAAACGCTTGTTTTTTGCTTGTTTTTGCTGAAAAATCTTCTATTATATGGTATAAACATCACATATACCGGTTTTTTCAGGTTTTAACCAAGAAAATTAACCCAGAAAACGTGTTTCTTCGAAAAAAAATTCTTACAGCCAGAAAATTTTGAAAAATGAGCCTCAAAATCGAGGTTTTGAGGCCGATTTTCTAAAAAATTTCGAGTAGGGGGGGGGGAGGGGGTAGGCTACCTAAATTTTTGTCTAGGGGGGAGGGGTAGGCTACCCGCCGACCCTGAAAAGTGGGGGGGGTAAACCCCCCCTACCCCCCCCTGCGGCCCACCTCTGCGATTTACATCACTTCGTCCATTCACTCGTCTACATCACTTAGTTCATTCACTCAGTTATCTACTCACTCACTCACCTACTCACTATGTCATTTCAGTGACATCGCAACAACGTCCGTTGACGTCCGTCCCACAACCTGTGCCGCAGACTCCAGGCCTGCGCCAGCCGCTGCCCGTGGTATACCCGCGGGTAATGTTGGCATGTGGGGCGATACTCTTTCTACACGGAAGTAACCAGGTGTGTTACATTTTTTTTAAATTTAATTTCACGTTTTTATATTTATTTCTGTTATCAACCAATCGAACGTTCTCTTGACATGTCTTGCATGGTTTGCGACAGCCAACGTTGTATCTTCTTTTAGAAATTCCATTTCTTCTTACTGTTTTCATTGTGCTTAACTCTCTAATGTTTCATTTCAGCCATGCCTCAACGCGCCCTGACTTGTGCTGCTGATGTACACTTTACTCGGCCCACATCTGATGAAACGTTAATCGGGGCTGCAGCGGTCAGAGGCCTCATCAACGGCAACTTCAAACGAGGTGAGTTCTTCTGATTTCTGTTTCTTATTTTTTATTATTATTTTTCTTAATTTTGCAGTGGTGGATTTTTACTGTTACCATTCACTCATGAAAGTGTTTGTATTCCTGAATTTCTCAAGGCCTTGAAATTCATGAAACCCTCACTTTTGTATGTGATTAGGTAAACGATAACCAACTATGCAATGTTTCTCTTACTTCACTGTGTTTGCATTTCGTCATAAATGTCAAGTTTGCTTCCATCAGTAATGTTCCTATTTTAAGGTTGGTACGTTCGTGGCTCTGGATGCTGCATCGACGTCTTCAAGCAGGATGCTGCTGCAGATGACACGTTTATGGATCTTCATCGGCTGACCTGCATTCTACACGCGCACGCTGTGATCTTTCCTTGGTTGATTTTGGTTACTTTTTTGTTTTGTTTTGTTCATATATCATTTACTTGCATTCATATTTTGATTTTATCTCCTATTGCCATATCGTTCATTGTCATTATGTTTGCGCATGCATTTTGGTTTCATTTACCATTGGCTACTGATCTTGGTTCGTTAAGCCATCATTCACATTTGCCCAGATTGACATTTTGTTTTCATTTAACTTCACATCGTAGTTTTTTTTGATTGAACTCGCTGGTACATTTACTTTTTGACTCACCTGGACATACATCAACATTTTTACTCACCTGACATACATCAACATTTTGACTCACCTGTACATCAACATTTTGACTCACCTGTACATCAACATTTTGACTCACCTGTACATACATCAACATTTGGACTCACCTGTGCATACATCAACATTTTGACTCACCTGACATCTACATTTTTACTCACCTGTACATGCATTCATATTTTGACTTGATTCTGACTGATACACTTCGCTGTGCTCACAGTTCATATATTCAACTCGGTGATTTTTCTCACCGGTTATTTGTCAATTTGATTTTGTCTTGTTGTTCACTCATTCATCACTTGGTTCATCATTATGTTGACTCACTGCCTTGGAGCATCTCATCTGCTCTCCTTAAGTAAGTAAGGAATTCATCCTAAGTAAGTAAGGCTTCCCCCTCAATTAAGTAAGTAGGTCTCTGTTCTACTCCACTAATGGGACCCGCCTTCACGCGGCGTGGTGTGTCAGTAGGGACGGAACTTGATCCGTCCCGAAGCTAAGAGGTCCCGATTCTCTTTGCACTTTTTTTCCTTCAACTCAATCATCTTACTGATACATTTACATTTGATTCAATTTATTGATGCATCTACATATCCATTAAATTTATTGGTGCATATTGTTTGACTCAACTGATACATATACTTATACAATTGACTCACTTTATCGATGCATCTACATACTCATCAAACTCATTGAATTTTTTGCTCACCTCACTGATACATTGACATTTGACTCACTTAATTGGTGGCTGGTGCATATATTTTTTGATTCATCTAGATAATCATTAAACTTATTGGCGCATCTTTTTCGACTCAACTTACTGATACATCTACATTTGACTCACTTTGTTGATGCATTCATATATTCATTGAACTTATTGGCGCTTCTTTTTCGACTCAACTTACTGATACATCTACATTTGACTCACTTTGTTGATGCATTCATATATTCATTGAACTTATTGGCGCTTCTTTTTCGACTCAACTCATTGATACATCTACATTTGACTCACTTTTTAATGCATTTACATATTCAATTACACTTGGCGCATCTTTTTTGACTCACCTTACTGATACATATACATTTGAATCACTTCATCGATGCATCCACATATTCCTTGAACTTATTGGCCCAATTTTTTGGCTCATTTCACTGGTAGAATTACATTTGACTCATTTTATTGATGCATCTAAATTGAACTTGTGGCACATCTTTTTCATTCAACCTACTGATGATACGTAGGCATCTACATATTTATTACACTTGGCGCATATTTTTGAGTCAACTTGCTGATACATTTGACCCACTTTATTGATGCATCTGCGTACCCATTTACCTCATTGGCGCATCTTTTTCGACTCAACCTACTGACTGATACATCTACATTTGACTCACTTTATTGATGCGTCTACATATTCATTGAACTTATTGGCGCATCTTTTTTGACTCAACCTACTGACTGATACATCTATATTTGACTCACTTTATTGTTGCATTTGCATTTTCATTGAACTTATTGGTGCATCTTTTTTCACTCAACCTACTGATACATCTACATTTGACTCACTTTATTGATGCGTCTACATATTCAGTAAACTTATTGGCGCATCTTTTTGACTCAATTTACTGATACATCTACATTTGACTCACTTAATTGATGCGTCTACATATTCATTGAACTTATTGGCGCTTGGCGCATCTTTTTTGACTCAACTTACTGATACATCTACATTTGACTCACATTATTGATGCGTCTACATATTCATTGAACTTATTGGCGCTTGGCGCATCTTTTTTGACTCAACCTACTGATACATTTACATTTGACTCACTTTATTGTTGCATTTGCATTTTCATTAAACTTATTGGCGCATGTTTTTTTTACTCAACCTACTGATACATCTACATTTGACTCACTTTATTGGTGCATTTGCATTTTCAGTAAACTTATTGGCGCACAGTTTTGACTCAATTTACTGATACATCTACATTTGACTCACTTAATTGATGCGTCTACATATTCATTGAACTTATTGGTGCTTGGCGCATCTTTTTTGACTCAACCTACTGATACATCTACATTTGACTCACTTAATTGATGCGTCTACATATTCATTGAACTTATTGGTGCTTGGCGCATCTTTTTTGACTCAACCTACTGATACATCTACATTTGACTCATTTTATTGATGCGTCTACATATTCAGTAAACTTAATGGCGCACCTTTTTGAATAAATTTACTGATACTTCTACATTTGACTCTCACTTTATTGATGCGTCTACATATTCAGTAAACTTATTGGCGCACCTTTTGGACTCAATTTACTGATACATCTACATTTGACTCACTTAATTGATGCGTCTACATATTCATTGAACTTATTGGTGCTTGGCGCATCTTTTTTGACTCAACCTACTGATACATCTACATTTGACTCATTTTATTGATGCGTCTACATATTCAGTAAACTTAATGGCGCACCCTTTTGAATCAATTTACTGATACATCTACATTTGACTCACTTTATTGATGCGTCTACATATTCAGTAAACTTATTGGCGCACCTTTTTGACTCAATTTACTGATACATCTACATTTGACTCACTTTATTGGTGCATTTGCATTTTCAGTAAACTTATTTGCGCAATTTTTTGACTCAATTTACTGATACTTCTACTACATTTGACTCACTTAATTGATGCGTCTACATATTCATTGAACTTATTGGCGCTTGGCGCATCTTTTTTGACTCAACTTACTGATACATCTACATTTGACTCACATTATTGATGCGTCTACATATTCATTGAACTTATTGGTGCATCTTTTTTGACTCAACCTACTGATACATTTACATTTGACTCACTTTATTGTTGCATTTGCATTTTCATTAAACTTATTGGCGCATGTTTTTTTACTCAACCTACTGATACATCTACATTTGACTCACTTTATTGGTGCATTTGCATTTTCAGTAAACTTATTGGCGCACAGTTTTGACTCAATTTACTGATACATCTACATTTGACTCACTTAATTGATGCATCTACATATTCATTGAACTTATTGGTGCTTGGCGCATCTTTTTTGACTCAACCTACTGATACATCTACATTTGACTCATTTTATTGATGCGTCTTCATATTCAGTAAACTTAATGGCGCACCTTTTTGAATCAATTTACTGATACTTCTACATTTGACTCACTTTATTGATGCGTCTACATATTCAGTAAACTTATTGGCGCACCTTTTTGACTCAATTTACTGATACATCTACATTTGACTCACTTTATTGTTGCATTTTCATTGAACTTATTGGCGCATCTTTTTTGACTCAACCTACTGATACATCTACATTTGACTCACTTTATTGGTGCATTTGCATTTTCAGTAAACTTATTGGCGCACCTTTTTGACTCAATTTTCAATTTACTGATACATCTACATTTGACTCACTTAATTGATGCGTCTACATATTCATTGAACTTATTGGCGCTTCTTTTCTGACTCAACTCACTGATACATCTACATTTGACTCACTTTTTAATGCATTTACATATTCATTACACTTGGTGCATCTTTTTTGACTCAACTTACTGATACATACACATTTGACTCACTTTATTGTTGCATTTGCATATTCAGTATACTTATAGGCACACCTTTTTGACTCAATTCACTGATACATCTACATACATTTGACTCACTTTATTGATGCATCCACATATTCATTGAACTTATTGGCGCTTCTTTGACTTAACTCACTGATTCATCTACATTTGACTCACTTTTAAAGCATTTACATATTCATTATACTTACCGAATTTTTTTGACTAAACTTACTGATACATATACATTTGACTCACTGTATTGTTCCGTTTGCATATTCAGTAAACTTATTGGTGCACCTTTTTGACTCACCTTACTGATACATATACATTTGACTCACTTTATTGATGCATCCACATATTCATTGAACTTATTGGCGCTTCCTTTTTGACTCAACTCACTGATACATATTCACTACACTTGCCGCATCTTTTTTGACTCAACTTAATGATAAATATACATTTGACTCTCTTTATTGTTGCATTTGCATATTCAGTAAACTTATAGGCGCACCTTTTTGACTCAATTTACTGATACATCTACATTTGACTCACTTTGTTGATGCATCCACATATTCATTGAACTTATTGGCGCTTCTTTTTTGACTTCACTCACTGATACATCTACATTTGACTTACTTTATTGATGCAGTTACTTATTCAGTAATTTATGGGCGCATTTTTTACTCAGCTCATTGATATACATACATTTGACTCGCATTTACATATTGATTAAACTTATTTGACTCACTTTAATGACGTTCACTTAATTGATGCATCATCTTAAAAAAATCAACACTTTATACTACAAATTCATTCAGCTTCTTAAAAATAATTGCTTCCCTGTATTCCAGATTTTGGTTCTTTTTTGTGTTGTAGAGGTGATAGTCGGTTTTCATGTAAGAGTGCGAATAAATAAAAAATTTAACATTACCATAATGAAACCTACCAATCAAGATGTTTTATTGTGTTCGTTCTCTTTGAAGAAAAATAACGTGGGAGTGATGTGGAAAACTAAGCAGAAAAAAAGGGTTTGCGCGGTTTTTTTATTAATCCAGTTGGCAACTGACCAAATCAAAACAAAAAGGTACAGTAATGTTGTATTCATCTGGCCGTTCAATTCATGTTTACACAACGTAATCATCAGACAACAAACCGAGAATATACCAAAGTTTACTCAGTGGAATCCATCATATTAGATTGGAAGCATCCAGTTTCATAGGTTTGTTTGTTAGCTATATTTTTAGTTGTAACAGTAGTAACACACAACCTAACATCGGTAATTTTTCATCGGTTCAATATCACGTTCAGTGTGCGACGTTAATAGTTATTTCAAAGCGTGTTAAAAGGTACAGAACAAATTATCGACTTAGTTGCAAGCCCGAGATTGACAATAAATTTCGCGCGTTCCCTGAAATACGTTCACCATAACGCGTTTACGTTACGTCACATTACAACACGTGTTTTTGTCGTATATAACTGTCATCAACAACCATTTTTTCATCAAAAACGTTAAGTCACTCAGCATTTGGAAAGTTCTGGAACACAAAGTAGCAGTAGCTGTTTTGTCAAAGATCATTGTGAATGCAAGCAATTTCGACAGATGGACGTGTGATTCGGATATTCGCACCCGCCCTACGGCTGTCAGCAAATACAGTTGGAAACTGTATTTCAGATATTTCTAAATAAACCCAGATCGTTTTCGATTATTACTAAACGATGCAAGTAAGATAAAAAAATTGTTTCGTGTAAGATGAAACTTTATTGTTTTTGTAATTTTCCATGAACGACCGAGGATGCAGAGCTGTCAACATAAAATTTATGTCATGAATTAATGGTAAAATGTGTTGAAGGAATTTATTGGTCAGAAAAGATTACATAATTCTGTTGGGTTCAAGATCAAATTCTACTCTGATTTGGTCGAACACTGACTAATATGCAAGTACAACTGACTTATCTCGGTCGTTCATAAAATTTACTTTTACTGTTCCTTTCAAAATAACATGTTATAGTAAGTTGTAAGAAAATAAACAAACAAACATAATTCAGTCCAGTCCGTTAACTATAACAACGGATTTCAACCGGTATAAGTATACAAAATAAACCTTTCAAATGATTCACCAATACGCATTACAGTTTCGCTTATCACGTGAAACTGTGTACGAAACAACGTGTGTACGTCAAAACGCAGTTTGTGAGACGGTGATTCATCGTTGCACAAGTATATATATTTTAAATGTTAAAGCATTTGCACTTAACTAAACTCAATCAGCGCATGACTAAATAATTGACAAAGACTTCGTAATTTATACTCTTACAGTTTGGGTATACTTGAAAACTGTTTTTCTATCAGTCAAAGTCAGAGATAAGATTATAAAAAAATCAGATGTTCAAGTTCAGTCGAATTTTTTGTTACAACTCTTGCCGACAAGTTCGGAACAGCTGACCATGATAATGCAGTCGGTAGAAAAACCACAGCTCTAAACGTACACTTGTATATTTTTTTCAAATTGGCATAAGTAATGTTGCAATGTTGGTTTTTTTTCCCGCTTATTCGGCATATTGCAATTGCCGTATAGTATTTACAACCGTTCTCCAAGCAGATCACTCATCGGAACATCTAAGAAATAAGAATCTGAAAATAAATGCAGCTGTTTTGTTTATTTCGTCCTCGTTTCATGCAACTTTAATAAAGCCCATCCGTTTATACGACAATAAAAGTGAGTTAAGTGGTGCTCAAGCATGCGATTTTATCGTAAACGTATGGAGTCTTCCGGCGTTTTTTCTGATAATATTGACGCAATTTGGTCGGATGTTTAGACGATGAACTTGTTATGACCAAATCGAGTTAATGTTAAACGTTCCTGGCCGAGACACGATTTGACCGCATTACGCGCCTATCGTGTCCTCAAAATTCTCATTTGTTTGTTATGTGTTTGCGAAATGTTTTTCCTTTTAACATTTATATTTTGTTTCACAAAGATTTGTGCATTTTATTCAATTTATAATTCAGCATTGAAATATCACTTATTTCTTATTTATTTGTTGAACTGGATTCAACTTGCATTAAGCAGTGGTTACTTTACGGTCACTAGTTGTTATCTGGTTTTGTGCACTTTCACAAGTTCAATGTCACAATAGAGATAATCTGTTATGAATAGACATTTATGTATGTACGTGTCAATATAAATATATTCATTTCAATACAAGTAGTAGCCTTTTTTCATTGAAAACACCTTGGCTGGAATTTTTTGCGCGCAATAACAGCTGTATATCAAAATGTTGTTTATTCTTTGGGTAACGACAAACCTTGTGTGTTTACTATGTTTAGGCGTGTAAATATGGAGTATTTAAAATTGACTGATTTTTTGCTTTATTCAACCAATATGAATTGAAATTAGTACTTAATACGTGGATGTAGTTATGATATAGAGATTGAAGCTGCGCTCATTGGCGCATAACTTTATCATGATGATTGGCACATACTGATTGTTTTCGGCAATGTACAATTTCTGTGAAAGCATACACTGATAAGTACGAGTGCAATGTACAAGAACGTAACTGAACCTGCACTGTAATGTTTAAGAAAAAAAAACAAATTCCAGCTGTATTTCCACCGTTTCACCCACTGTTTAACAATACCTCTTATTATGGCCGATTCTGAACTGGCAGCCAAACTCGCTCGTCAACAGCAGAAAATCGTGGAGGAGAAGCTGACGCAAAGCAAGGCCAAGGTGCTGGAGAGAAAACTGGTGGGTTTTGATGACTGACTGACTGACTGACTGACTGACTGACTGACTGACTGACTGACTGACTGACTGACTGACTGACTGACTGACTGACTGACTGACTGACTGACTGACTGACTGACTGACTGACTGACTGACTGACTGACTGACTGACTGACTGACTGACCGACTGAAATGCTGAATGACGATATAATTATAGTCACAAAGTTCTGTAAACGGTCAACCGGCGACTACGAGTGACCATACGACGGTTAGTATGATAGCCTTGGTGATACACTGTGTTAGGGAAGTAAAGTGTTTTCTATTAATCGAGTATAAAAACCATGATTCGGAATCGCTCACCGTATTTCCCGTAATCGGATGTAACTCATGTAGAATAAGTGTAGTGTATTGCAACAAAAATCGGTTCATGAAATGAGCCATCAAGACCAATGTAAATGGTCTTTATTATAAAGATGTAGAATAAATTCAGATCAAGGCGTTGAGTGACACCAACAGCAAAGAGACCGATGCGGAACTGCAAAACCGGCTGGCTAGAAGGCGTGATATCAATGAAGGTACAGACGTCAGTCAGTCAGTCAGTCCGTCAGTCAGTCAGTCCGTCAGGCAGTCAGTCAGTCAGTCAGTCAGTCAGTCAGTCAGTCAGTCAGTCAGTCAGTCAGTCAGTCAGTCAGTCAGTCAGTCAGTCAGTCAGTCAGTCAGTCAGTCAGTCAGTCAGTCAGTCAGTCAGTCAGTCAGTCAGTCAGTCCGTCATTCAGTCAGTCAGCCAGCCAGTGTTAAGGCATCTGTTTTCAGGCTATGATTCGCGAAGTGGATGAGGACCAGGACAACAAGATCAGTTTGCGCGAGGTGAGTCATTATTGTGAATAATTAATGAGTTACTGGATGAGTGATTAACTAACTAATCATGTTTCAGTTTCTGCGAGTTACTGGATGAGTGATTAACTAACTAATCATGTTTCAGTTTCTGCTCATCTTCCGCAAGGCGGCCGCCGGTACTTTGGATATTGGATCCGGACTGAGTCGACTCACCAAACTCACCGAATTCGACGTTCACAAGGAGGGAGTACTGGGAGCAAAGAACTTTTTCGAGTCGAAAGTGAGTGAATAGTTGAAAGAAAATCATTCAATTCACTCACTCACTCACTCACTCACTCACTCACTCACTCACTCACTCACTCACTCACTCACTCACTCACTCACTCACTCACTCACTCACTCACTCACTCATTCAGATTGAGGAGATCGTGAAAACGAACGACTTCGAAGCCGAGATTCGCGAAGAGCAGGAACAACGTCGAATCGAGGAGGAGCAGAAGAAACAGCGAAAAGCCGAGTTCATGCAGAAAAAGCAGGCCTTCAATCCGGTTGATTGATTGATGGATTGATTGATTGATTGATTGATTGATTGACAGAACAGAATAACTCACTCAATTTACAAAATGTACTCTATTTATTAGCTGGTTAAGCTAACTTCAAGCTGTTTCATTTTTGATCATAACTTTTGCTGAAGTTAGATTCATTTATCTGTATAACCGATGATTGTTGTTTTTATTCTGACATAATCTCATAATGTATAAGCCCCCTTCTTAATCTTATTTTTTCATTTTTATGATTCGGATTTATGACATGATTCTGTTCATGTCAAAGTGATATCTCAGCTTATTTATTTACAAATTGTGATGCTTCATTCATAATATTTATTTCATGTTTTATATATTGTTTAAAAAAATGTGATATGCTTTTTTCATACGATCATTGTTTCGGTGTTGTGATTTTTCTAAATTATTTATTATGAAAATTTAGTTGTAAAGCGTGTTCCATCATAGTTCGAAAATTTTTCATTTCTAATATCATTGTACCTTATTTGTTATTTTCATGTATACATCAGCGTATTTTACCTAAGTTTCAAATCTGTTTCCAGCAACACATTATCTGGCTTGTATATTGATAAATATGGTTTACATAGCATATTTTAACGTTTACTACAAAAGGTGTTCTTCGAAGGTAATAAAGACTGCTTTATAAACAATACAAATGAGATAAGTGTATTAATTCGATTTTGGTTCGTCCAGCTTGACCAAATGCCGCTTTCTGTCTGTAATACATTCCTGGGTCCTCCATATAAGAATAATAACGTACTTGATTGAGAAAATCACAATAATGATTCCGGTTCAATCGCTTATCGATCCGTATTTTATGGTAACGAAACTGATGGTGACAATGTTGAATTCAAGAAGAATGTATTGTTGATTTCATGCGTCTGACCAGGCCATCTTTACACTCGGATTGAAAACGCGAAGCAAACCTGAACCTTGCAAATTAACTGTACATGTTTCGATTAAAAAATAACTAATAAATCGGTAAAACCAGAATAAAAAGGAAGATTCATCACAAGGATCACAAAATACAGGATTTCCATGATCATGTTCTTCAGAGGTAAAGGTAATGTATAGGTAAAACAGTTGAAACCAACTTTTGCTTATAAAACCTGTATACAAAAAATTCTCATTCTGTTGTTTCAGTAT
>OZ038445.1:19037151-19039651 GCA_964036265.1 Daptonema setosum
AACTCATTCTTCTACAGGCTACATGATCGACTGTCAGCAGTACGAGAACTACGGTAACATGCTTCGCTCCATGTTCTCCAACATGGTGGTGGGTGGGACCTCGCCTCCTGCTGTTGATATTCTGGATGATTTGAACTCACAATACTGCATGTCGGTGAGTTTTTGTGAGTGAGTGAATAAATGAGTGAGTGAGTGAGTTAGTGAGTGAGCGATTCAGATCACGGATGAGAACGACCAAACGAGCAGATCGTGCGGGTCACGGACCATGTGCCAAGCGATCGGAGGCGATGGGGCGTGTGCAGGCCCGATCTGCTGTTGCTCGGGTAACGGGTGCAATACCGCTGCTGGGCTGGGCACTAACCCAATAATCATTGCTGTTATTACAATAATCACCATCATTTCATCGATTATGCTATGAGGTTCACTCAACATGTTGTACTTTTACTTTACAAGCGGATGTTGCATGTTTGGTTACTTGATGTAGGTTTTGATGTACTTCAAATCTTTCTGATAAATCTGAGGCCTTTCAAAAATTGAATTCAGAACAAATCCTTATGTACACCAGTCAACTATTTATATTTGGACCAACAACTTTTGTATGAATTAGTAGTTTTCAATAGGAAGTACACCACTGCGCTGTGCATATGAGGCCTTCAAATCATACTTCATAATAGTCGAATTTGTTGTGAACTTATTATAACCGATTTTTGAAGTTAATAATGCCAACAACCAATGAAAATACTCACAAAATTTACAACAGAGTATGGCTATTTGTCTTTGAAATAATACTTGTTTCAGTTATCTATACTAGTTCCTTCAACATCAGTGCTTCCAGAACTACTCGGAATTAAATTACAGATGAATATTCAATTGAAAAAGTGTGTAGATGCAGTTTATGTCAGTAGGTTTTGATTTCCAATAGATAACAACAGAAAAATAGGCTCACGACATTCATTGAGAAATCATTCTAATATACTTCATTCAGTGAAACACTGTACGTACAAGAGGTGAGCTCAGTCACGAATAGTCGTAAATTATGAATATTCGTTAAATAAAAATATAATAGTTACTGAAGATGTCTCATTTGAAGATCAGTCATTGAACCAAAACTTCATCATTGGTTCTAAATCATCCATATTTGCTTGCTTTGGTGGCGCTTCGACCACTTCAGGCTTCGTTCCCTCGCCACTGTTGCTGTTATTATCATTATTATTGCGGTTGCTGTTGTTGTCATTGTTGTTGTCATTGTTGTTGTTGTTGCTGCTGCTGTTGTTGTTGTTGTTTTCACCGGCATTGTCCGTGCCTCCGTTGTTGGTGGTACCATCACCGTTGTTATTTTTGTTTCTACTGTTATTGCCACCAAAAAACTTGCTGAGACTGATTTCCAGCGGAGACCGTGTTGTCGTCACTCCCAGTTTGTATGTGGCATACAAATCATCCGGCAATCGGCCCAGACTATGCAGAGCTTGAGCTTTCACTCGGAAGTCGTCACAGTAGCCACAAGTCTGAAAAACATTTATTCACTCACTCACTCACTCACTCACTCACTCACTCACTCACTCACTCACTCACTCACTCACTCACTCACTCACTCACTCACTCACTCACTCATTCACTCACTCACTCAATCATTCACTCACTAATGCACTGACTGACCAACCACAAAAACAGTTTACCCACTCGTGTATCCATCGGATCGTTGCTTCCACAAACAGTTGCACGCGCGGGTGTATCCGTATATCGATCATGGCTAACTTGTTGCCCAACTTTGCATTCTGCAACTCAAATATACGTACTTGACTTATCAAGCAACCGTACAACCTCGTGTTTAGTGGCATTTGCTTTGTTCTATTCGACCAACCAAAAGCTCACCAGTTTGTTCGGATTTTCACTCTACATATGACTATTTAACTTCTGCTGTAAAAATAATTGTGGTTACTTTTCTTGGAAACTGCAAAATTTTAATAGTTCGAATCTTTTTTGCGTAGTTCTTTGTAGGCCACATTTGCTAAATCTTTTCATTCAACCAAAATTCATGTGTTTGATGTTTGCCTAAATTATCCGTTTGAGAGGTTATGTAACTTGTTGGTTTATTTCTAAGGGATTTTTTATAGAAATTTGCTTTTGGTAACTAAACTTAGTTATCAATTTTAGTTAGCCATATTGAGAACAATAATATTGTGCAAACCGAATTCATTAGTTGTTGTTGGCCGTGCACGAGTGTCAAATAATGTCGTTGCATGTTCACCTGTTCAGTAATGTTGATGCACAGTGCTGTCGTTGAGTTTCCTTGATTAAAATATCTTGTAGTTATTTGACAGACGACCATCATTGTATCAATTCTGTTGAAATGTTGGATAAAAGTTATTGTAAAGTTTTAGATTTTTTTCCAACACTGATTTGACACACTAGTGCTGAGAAAACGTTAGCTCAATAGAATATTCATTCAGAAAAATTCTTTTAAAACACACTAAACATAATGTTTTAAAGATTACTTTCA
>OZ038445.1:19044651-19061931 GCA_964036265.1 Daptonema setosum
TCAAAATGGCGGTTGTTATAGATTTTTGTTCGTAGGAGGGGTGGTGCACAAAAAGGCGGTGAAGGGTTCCCCATGTTTTTGGGTAAATGATGAGTGACCTGCACGAGACAAGGCGGTCTGTACCTGCAGCCTCCTCTGACCCAACAAAAAGTATCCCAAAAAATAAAACTAAAAACGTTCAAATCAGGATGGTTTAGCAACAGGTTGTACCTACATAAGGGGTGGTGATAGAAGCTCTAAATGGAAGGTTTCATTAGAACATTCGCATTTATTTATGGTTTTATACAAAACAAACAGACCATGATTTACTTGAAATTTATTAGACTGAATATAGGATAGTTTTCCACATCTACATATAGTACTAAATCCACATCTAGTTTAGCCACAACTGATCAACTGAATATGGTCAGTGCACATCATGGTTATAATGAGTGAGTACGGATAACATTACCTGGTATATCATTATCTTACGAGAGTGGCATTCTCAAACGTTATCTCAAAAGTTATCTAACTCAAATAATGTTTTTTTATAATAAAAGAAATGCCGGTTTTCTGTTATTTGCCTAATGTACCGTTAACACAATACGATTTGCACAAAATGTCACCTTGTTCTCATGAAAAAGGCCGTCATGAAAAACGGTGATTCTGCGATTGAATGATTATTAGAATGGTAATCTAGTTGCGGATGAATAATGAACATAACAGGTAAAAATAATGATGATTTCATTGAGGTAAACAGTTGTGTCTTTTATCATAGATTAGAGGGTAAACCATAACTTAAAATTGAAAATACGGTGATTTCTTAATTATTCTCTTCCGTTTCCCTTATATCAGTTTAACGGTATTTTTCTTTATCCTTAGTGCTCACTGTAAAATTCGGTTAATGGGGAAATGGTTATTGGTATTACATTGCACGCCGACCAGATGTTTTGACAGAGTGTTGTTGTTGTTGTTGTTGTTGTTGTTGTTGTTGTTGTTGTTGTTGTTGTTGTTGTTGTTGTTGTTGTTGTTGTTGTTATTGTTGTTGTTGTTGTTGTTGTTGTTGTTGTTGTTGTTGTTGTTGTTAATGTTGTTGTTTTGATGTTGTTGATTGTGATGTTACTGTTGTTCCACAAAACACTCCTCTCGGCAGAAGAAGATGGATGTATCACAATTACCACCATACCGCAGTTTTTTTCAATTTGCATAAACGGAGTTGACAATGAACATGGCAATTCGGCCGATCAACTAATGTTATTGTTTGCGCTGGGTAATGAACTATCACATTATTAAGATACGGTAAAACACTATTTCTACGGTCATTTTTCTGCCATGGATCCTGCTGTGTGTTGACAGAAAGCACAGATTCGATGATAATTTTGATTAGTTAAATTGATCTGATTGACTGATTGCCTAACTAACTGTTCGACTGATTAACTGACATACATATTGACACACCAACTGACTGACTGACTAACTGACTGACTGGCAGACGGACTGACAGACGAACTGGTTGACTAGTGATTGCCTGACTACTGACTGGCTGTCCCCAATAAGCGCATGCATCTACCAATATGTGCTATACAAATGATTAATTAAACAAGCGGGTTACGGTAGCTTGGCCTCAAGAGAGTTGTCCGGTTTGTGTTGTTCTTATTACGAGTGCTTGTTGGTTATAAGCCGGTTGTATTGTTAGCATTGTTCTGACTGATACACCTACTGACTGACTGACTGACCGAATGACTGACTAACTAACTAACAAACTGACTGATGGTTTACTGAAGGAGGAGGTTTGGCACTTTGGGTGATGGTCGATGGAGTACATAAGTCCTCAGTCTTTTTGAATTTTTTGTTTGTTTGTTAACAAGAGATTTATTATTAAATGTGCTAATTTCGAGGGGGAATCCCATCTTTTTAGAAGTTTGGGCCAATGTTAGTGTCAATAGTTATCAATGTTCAAAATTAGTGTTGCTTATCTTAGGTGCATGTGCGCCACCCGCTGCATCGGAAGCCATCCAACGTCTTATGGGTGTCGAATGAGGCCCTTATTAATAATACGGTCATAAAACTCATGTTGACAATTGGCTTTGCCATTTGTAATGTTGTGGTCAAAGAGAGGGATTAAGGCACGCAATGTTGATTGTATCTACATATGTACATATGTACCATCATGACTAGATTGGATGACTGACAGACGCAATACATGAATTATTTGATTTTCAACTTCCTATGTATTATACCTACATACTAATCGTGGTTTATGTACTCAGAGTCGGAATGCACGGGATGGACCGACTCACTGACTCACTCACTCACGCAATCTGATTGTCTCACTTAATCACTCACTTATGTATTTGCTGTGACTAGTCGCGTATATCGAGCGGATCTTCTGACCAAATTTGTAAACGAACCAACAGAAATAACTATCGAATACCAAAAGACGAGTGGAAGATAGATGAAACGATATTAAATGAAAAGAAGTCCTGCAACTCTATTTCAACCCAATGATGTTTTCCAATTTGTAAAAGTTCAAACCAAGAACCGATTTCTTTAATTTGAACTGTAAATAAATTAACCGCAATTTTGTTCACGACAGTAATCAAGAGTATGTTAGTAATAACACATAACGGCGTGCACTGGCGGACGAGCCAAACTTCCAAAGGGAGAGGAATTTCTCCAAAGAGGGGAGAATTGCCAGAATTTGGCACATTTTTCCTATACCTTAAAGAACAAGCTATATTTTTTGAAACCGTCAAAGAGGAGTGAAAGCTTTTTTCCCTCCCCTACTCGTCCGCTAGGTATGGCGTGTATTTTGATGATGCCCAACTTCGGTAACTACAGTACCCCGCTGTGCACATCACCCATTGCCTATCCAAACACTGCCGATCGTTTCGTTTAGTTTGTTCGCTTCACCGTTTCGTACGTTCGTTAGTGTTTATAGAGAAAACATACTGTAAATTATGACATTGCTTGTTTTCTCGGTAGGTCACATATTTGCGCTTCATTATTCGAAACACCATCTTCAGTGTTGGTGAGAAAATAATACATACATACAAAGGTGTTGAAACGAATTTATTAAGAAAACGTAGTCAGTAAAACAGAAGTAAACTTTTCAATGAAACACCGTACGTTATTAACATATACATACAAGGATAGGAAGGTGAAAGGTAATTGAGCAAAGTTATGATCAGAAGAATCTATTCGATTCTTATCAAAAACGATATGGATTGATCAAAAGTTTGTATCAACAAAAAATAAAAATAATACCAATATTTCCGAACGTTGAGAATTATGAATGGCCATCGATGAAATTAGGCGAATCATTAATCCGAAAGTATGCCTATTCCAGGCAAATCAATTCAAAGTCAGATGATTAACGTTGCGAGTAGGTGAAAATGTTATCCAATTTGCGGAAAATTACGAAGGCTATAATTACTACGACTTGTAGCCAGGATATCTTGGACGATAAACAGTTTTTGCACTATGTATAGTCCTTATATACGGGCAGTTGAATATCTCCCTTCTAGATATTCTACATGAATGTAAAAGTTTACCCCAGTGCCGCTACCAACCACCACTTATTTTAAAAGCTTGCCAATAAGCGTATAGCGATCATAGTATAACTGAGGTTCCAATATTTCGCGACTGTTTTCCGAGACATTGTCGGGTCAGTTTTTTTTGTAAAAAATTTCAAGCACACTTTTTTTTCAAACTTTTCATACATGCTTATTAATTTAAATTTTTTTATTTAGGGTGTGTGACAAGAGTTTTATAAAAAATCTGTGAAAATGTCACTTCTGTCGCGAAATATTCGAACCTCAGTTATATCTTCATAGGTACATATGTATTTGTAGCATTATCAGAAAAATACATCGCACGGCACTTCAGTGGCCGACAACGAAAGTTCGATCGAAGTGCGACGACCGGCCAGTGATTGCTGCTCCTCCGAAGTACCCGATACTTTGGACGAACCGGCCATGGAACATGAACGAACCCGTCGATTATGGACCTGTAAGTTACTCTCTTACTCGCTCCACTCACTCCGCTCACTCACTCACTCACTCACTCACTCACTCACTCACTCACTCACTCACTCACTCACTCACTCACTCACTCACTCACTCACTCACTCACTCACTCACTCACTCACTCACTCAGCCACTCACTTATTCACTCACTCACTCACTCACTCACTCACTCACTCACTCACTCACTCACTCACTCACTCACTCACTCACTCACTCAGCCACTCACTTATTCACTCACTCACTAACATCTGTACTCACACTGAACTTTTTCAACTCCACCAAATTTGATGGTGTGCTATTTTGCCGATTACCGTAACCTTGTAGTGACCTTAATTGAACTATGTTTTTTTAAATGCCATATCTGAAACATTTTTCTCTTGTAGCATAATTTTTTTCAGAAAATAATCAATATAAAAAAATTGGATGCTGAAAATTCCGATGAACAGCTGTACATAAACGATGCACATGTTACATTAGATAAAAATGAATGAAAAAAGTACCGAATCTTATGAACAAAAAGGACAGAGTCCAATGCAATATAATCAGTGGAATAGAGCGACAGATTAATCTGGCAGGAAAGAAAACAATCAGCGTATCAAAAAAAATGGATTGACAGTTTGAATGAACTTCAATGACAACCAACTCACCCGTAATGTATTATTAGTCTGGAATAAAAAGGCTGTCGTACAAATTGAGTTTATGACTTTCAGAAATTTGTTTTTCATGGAATAATTTTTGTTTTGATTCATCAACTTAAAATTATTACTTAATTCTATGAATGATACGACGGAATGACTGAAGAGCTGTAAGATCATGTACAATGTCCGACTGACTAACTTGGTGTCGAACAAGCGTTCCGTCTTGCATCTCGATCCGATCACAGGTTTAGCCTTACTGGTGGTCCTCTGCTTCGTTTGCAGGTACTTCAATCGATATCGTGCTGGGGCGGGCAGTGAGGCCTCGAGCTCGGTGAAATCCTGAATAAACTTTGATTGACTGGTTTCAATGTTTGGCTTGCTAATTGTGTAAATGTAAAGACACTATACTTTAACACACTGGCGGGCGAGCCAAACCTTCGAGGGAAGGGGAATCCTTCTAGAGAGCCAGTAATTGAATGAAATCAGACTGTTTTATTTACACCTTAAGGAAAAACTCTAGTTTTTGAAAACGCCTAAGAGAGCGGGGAGGGGGCATTTCGTCTGCTAGTACTTGAGCAATGTACAACCTACCGTGATTCGTTTGTCCAAGCCGCACAAAACGACGTCCGGACAACACGTGTACGTGAGTAGAATCTGTCTGGCTGCATGTTTGTATGAAGTGGCCAGAACCACGTAGAACACAAAGTTGAACGACGAATTGAGCAATGTTAAGATGTCGAACAAACGGCCGATGGAATCGTATATGGATCTGCAATCGTGAATGAGTGAGTGAGTGAGTGAGTGAGTGAGTTAGTGAGTGAGTGAGTGAGTGAGTGAGTGAGTGAGTGAGTGAGAGAGTGAGTGAGTGAGTGCTTGAGTGAGTGAGTGAGTGAGTGAGTGAGTGAATGAGTGAGTGAGTTAGTAAGTTAGTGAGTGAATGAATGAGTGAGTGTGTGTGTGTCACACCTGTGCTTACTATCGATCGCTAAAGCAACGGCCAGACCTCCTTGCGGTAAATGAGTAACCACAATACAGGTCATTATTGCTAGCACCAACAGAGATCTGCGACGTTGACATCGAGCTGAAGAAACTTGACCAATAACTAATTCACTCACTGACTCAATCACTCACTCACTCACTCACTCACTCACTCACTCACTCACTCACTCACTCACTCACTCACTCACTCACTCACTCACTCACTCACTCACTCACTCACTCACTCACTCACTCACTCACTCACTCACTCACTCACTCGACCTCACTCTCTCGCTTGTTTAAATAACTAACCAGATTTCATTTGTAAAGTGGGAGTATTGGTGATACTGAAGCCACTGTTTTTTGTCATCAACGAGCAGGCTGACTGACTATAGGCATACGACACAGACCGAATGTTAACAGTACCATCTGACTGACTGAAAATGACAGACAAAGTGACACACTGATTCGGGAACAAACAAGTCGATCAACAGTTGACTGTTGCACGTTGAACTACCACATCACGCACGACCAACAAACTATGTTTCATTGGAAATCATAAACCAATAAAGGATGCTCACGATAACTTCTTCACCACTGACGTTTGAAAAGTAAACTATACGTTTTTATTCAGGATAGTAACCTAGAATTCGTTCATAACTTACCGTTTTTGTGGTGAAGCAAGATCACCAATTGTCATTCTGATATAAAACAGTTACTATTTATTGGAAAGAAACAATACTTTATTCCTAATCATGCAATTCAGCTTCAATCAGCCAGTCAGTTAGTCAGTCAGTCAGTCAGTCAGTCAGTCAGTCAGTCAGTCAGTCAGTCAGTCAGTCAGTCAGTCAGTCAGTCGGTCAGTCAGTCAGTCAGTCAGTCAGTCAGTCAGTCAGTCAGTCAGTCAGTCAGTCAGTCAGTCAGTCAGTCAGTCAGTCAGTCAGTCAGTCAGTCAGTCAGTCAGTCAGTCAGTCAGTCAGTCAGTCAGTCAGTCAGTCAGTCAGTCAGTCAGTCAGTCAGTCAGTCAGTCAGTCAGTCAGTCAACGAACCCGCTATAATAATTAACGCTGGTGCGTTGTCCATTCTTTGCGGCGAACTTTTGCTGCTGGCGGTCGACTTTACCGAGAAGTATTGTGGCCAGTAAAATAGTGAATACTGCTAGTAAAACACACGGAATCATCTTCATGGCCAGAGCGATCACCTGAATTTGAGTGGGTGAGGAAGGGTGAGTGGGTGAGTGGGTGAGTGGGTGAGTGGGTGAGTGGGTGAGTGGGTGAGTGGGTGAGTGGGTGAGTGGGTGAGTGGGTGAGTGAGTGAGTGAGTGAGTGAGTGAGTGAGTGAGTGAGTGAGTGAGTGAGTGAGTGAGTGAGTGAGTGAGTGAGTGAGTGAGTGAGTGAGTGAGTGAGTGAGTGAGTGAGTGAGTGAGTGAGTGAGTGAGTGAGTGAGTGAGTGAGTGAGTGAGTGAGTGAGTGAGTGAGTGAGTGAGTGAGTGAGTGAGTGAGTGAGTGAGTGAGTGAGTGAGTGAGTGAGTGAGTGAGTGAGTGAGTGAGTGTACTTGAAAGTTACCAACGTTAAATGCAACAGGTTGGCCAGTAATCCAAAGGAGCAGATTGAAACGGCCACAATGGCGTGGACTTGTGGATGGTAAGTACTGTGGATGTAGTTAAGAACGGCCTGTAAAGATTGGATGACTGATTGACTGTTTACTGACTGATTGAATGACTGACTGACTGACTTACTGACTGACTTACTGACTGACTGACTGACTCACTCACTCACTCACTCATTCACTCCCTCACTCACTCACTCACTCACTCACTCACTCACTCACTCACTCACTCACTCACTCACTCACTCACTCACTCACTCACTCACTCACTCACTCACTCACTCACTCACTCACTCACTCACTCACTCACTCACTCACTCACTCACTCATTTAGTGTTTCACTCACTGGTTGACATACTAACCTTAACTGGATGTGACACCACGTCTTCAGATGTAGCCGTGCAAATTGACGGCGCTTCTTGGTCCATTAAAAAACGTCCTACAGTAAAATTTCCAGAAACAAAAACGTGTTGTCTGCTTCACATTATAATCCTGGACGGCGGTTTACTCAGTCCCAATATTTCGTCATGCCTGTGATTGTTGTTCTGAAAAAGGTAAATGCCGGAAACCATGTGAAACAATAGTAATTTGTTTATTTGACAAAGTTCCATTGAAAAAACTTTTGCGGGTATATATGTTTACCTATGTCATACATGGAGGCATCAGCATATACAGTATGTAGAACAATAATAAATAGAAGAATGTTATTCAATAATTGATTATTGCAAATTGATTAATATGTTTATAATCCATGCGTAATTCGTTATTATAATATAATTCACTTTAGAACCCTTATCTTTTATTGTTGTGTTATTTAGTCACGTTAAATGGGAACTGGTAGTAACTATGTACATATAGGGTGGCCCAAAAGTTTATGTACACTTTTTGGCCGTCTTTTTCGCGTGTGTGAAATTATAAAATTACAACGGGGGCAATGACGGTTAGACTGGAAATTTGATGAAGTTTCCAAAAATGCCCTCCGTTTTGTTCTCAGATGAGAATTTCACGAGTTATACACAGGAACGTACAAAAACACGTTTTTTAATACTTTTATGTATGTACCATAGCTTCCATTAATGTCAACAATATGTTCCTGAATCGTTTTTTCATGTAACTTTTTACGGAGCCAGATTGTCGAAACGGGATCAAGATTTCAAGTGAACACCCATTGAAACCCATTTCAGTTTTATCTTGATAATTTTCTGCGGAGTGCAATTCCGCAAAAAAACTTCCCGGTTCAATAAGTTTCTATGTCAATTGATTCAGCAGAAACTCATCATCAAAAATACATTAGCGGTAAAGGGATAACAATACTCGTAGGTGGTACCTGATTAGTGTGTCTGAATAAATAAAAATGACCTAAAAAAGGTGAGTAGAGTGTATTAAGTGAATTTGTATGCATGTTTCATGATCTGAAGCGGTAAGCCCCTGGTTCACAATAACATCGGGAACAATAACAATAACAATAATATAGATAAACAATCCCGAATTCAAAACATTAATCATTGCAAGTATGTATGTGGGCACTAGCGGACGAGAAGAGGAGGAAAGAGTGGAATTCTCCCCTCTTTAACGATTTTCAAAATAGACTTTTTTTCTGGCTAAAAGGACCTAATTTCTGTCAATTCCCTCCAAATGGAAAGGGAAACTTGTTTGGGTTTGGCTCGTCCGCCAGCGTATGTAGGCGAAGTTTGGCTTCAGGACGTTCGACTAATAATCGCTACAGTACATTCGTCCATTAAAAATGCCACTAGGAAGCCCTGCAGGTATTGGAGAAAAATAAACCATTTGTTTTATTCTGGTTTCATTCGATCACGTAAAGTGTTTCAACAGAACAAAGGGCATTCATAAATATTTGTCTATTAAACCAACAGTAGGTTTCTTGATGAGTTGTGACTCCAACAGCTCAATGTCTTTGGTAATTTTTTATAACCAAAGAAAGTTATCTACTCTTTTCTAGAAACTTTAGCTTGAATATCTACTACATATCTGAAAAACAATTCGCGTGTAATGATTAATAATAATAATAATTCAATACGAGTTTACAAGTATGGATATTCCTATAATAGAATTAGAAAAGCTGAGAAATTAATAGAGTAATGTTCAAAAGGAAAACAAAAAGTAGAAAACAAAGACACACAATAGTATAAAAGGTAAATAGCTTTCTAACTTGGAAAGTAAAATGTAGACAACTTTTATGGTTATTATTATATTATTTATTATTTTATTCTTCGTTTTTGTTAATAATGCAACATCGTTATGCAACATTCATAAAGACTCCCACTCGTTATCAATGCAAATTTACCATAAACCTTGAGTTTTCTCAATATTCCAAGTAGTATTAGGTAATAAAACAGAGATTCACTATGTTTTGTTCCTCTGATGGAAAGGTAATGGGTACTGTATATAAAAAAGAAGAATACGAGATGTGCAATTGCCTTCATTTTATTCATCGGATCACGTTCAATGGCACTTAACGGTGTAGTACATGAGTACCAGAGGTGAATGTACTTCCTCGCTCACTCACTCGATCGTGACGTGAGTCCATTTTTTACTTGGACTTCTTCACTACCCAAGCCAACAAGGCACACTAATACCATATCAGAATGGGGTTTTCGTAGTGCCCAGAGAGGTAGAACAAACTTCGAGCAATGGCGGAACAACGCGTCAGGATCCGTGTCTTAGTCAGGTTTTGACCTAGGATGACTAGATTGTAGTGCGCTACGGCCTTAACTAGACAGGCAAAAAATACAGAAATCGAATCACCAACATGACAGTCAGGTGGGATACAGGTAGACAGGTACATATGCAATTTTGATCTAATTTGCACCTACATACATACAGTACATACAAATTCTTACACATCTAAATGTCATGTAATGTCACATACATTGCATATAAGTTGTACATACAATACATAAAATTGTCGTTACACTCAATTACAAGTGCAACAAGGCTTATAGATCTTTAACATAACTTAGTTTCCTACTTCTTTTCAGCTTCATAAAATATAGGTCAGAATCCAAGCATGTTATTGCAACGACAGGTGGACTTGTAATCCAAACATACGTTGCCATCAAACTATCAATTATCAATTTTATAACAACGATATTACCGTACTCTGAAAGCGGTATTCAATCAATAATCAATCAATCAATACGTTTCTATTCAATTATATTGTCTGTCAATCAAGTATACTTTTATTTAAAAAAACTCAACTGATTAAAAGCAAACTGATTCATTATTACACTGATAATAACACAAGCAAACATGACTTGAAGACTTTGGGACATCACTTTTTCGAAAGATTATAGCTTTCGAATAACCCATAATTTGCATGGGTGTAAAAAATACTACCCTGAGGCGAAGTCAATAATTCGCGGCATGCTTCTGGCTATGGGACATGGTGTGCCATCCTAACCGTTTACTCTATACTTATAGCCACACAGTGGTTTATATGATTAAATTGAATTAAGTATAAATTAAATGGACATAAAATTATATATTAAATAAAATGAAGATAAATTAAATGAAAAAAGTTTATAATCCATATAATGAAAATGATTTCGAACTAAAATTTTTCATAACATCCCATACAACAGTATCGTTCCAAGTTGAATAATACTCTCTAATAATTTTGAACTATAAATCGCAATGCTAAATTGAGATTACAATTTACAATTATTGGCCATCCGTTAGAATCCGGTTCATAAGGGCGATGCGTGGATGGGGTTGTCACCCTTTTGATAACGATTTGGTTTATATAAACATAATGGCATATTAGATGCATGTGAGTACTATAAAAATATATACATTTTAGCATCAAATATATATACTTAGTATTTTTAGATACACCTCCATATAATACAGTAAAAACAGTTAACAAAATAGAGTATAACATCAAGATCACTGAAAAAAACTTTAATTTAATCATAAAAATGTAGTTTTTATAAAATCTTAAAAACCAATCAACTCAAACAATATGCATCATACGATTCAGAGCTGTCAAGCTTTTTACGCTCACAACCACATTTACTTTCACTTATATTTTATTCACACTAATTTACTTTCCAATAAATAAAAAGAAAAAATGAATGTCAGTCTGAATTTTTCCAGTTGAAACTGCAAACAGGCTGCATCCGCTTTTAGCACCATCTGCATTGATCAATCATGAGGCATTGCAAATAAGGCAGAGGCACACAATGTCAAGGCGGCACAAACCCATTGACAGTGTTCCATGTTACGTCATGTTCGTGGGAACAAGTACTCTCAGAATAACTTCTTGTTCTAACAACAACTTGATTTTCTCATCTCTCATGTCTATTGGACAGGACCAAAACTCAACATGAAACATGTGACGCTGAATTCAGACCAGGAAATTGGTGGGTAAACAAATTAGTAAGAATCCAATTATTGACAAAAAACGGTGCGACGACTATTAGCTGGTACACACAAATTTTATTTACTATTGTTAAAAACATTTCGTTATCTCTCATGAAAAAAATGTTAAATTATCGTCGTTTTCTGCGACAATATTGGTCAAAATGATGGTGGGCAGGAATATGTTCTATCCGAGAATACACCATGGCACATCCACTCATGTTATTGTCCACCAGGTACATACAGTATGTATGTATCTATGCAAACACCTAAGGTATGTCAATATTATCTACGAACCCTAAAAATTACCAGATGTTATCTCAACGCGTTAGGTATCAAATTACGGACCTGCATTTACATGGTCAGAACAGAGTGAGCACTACAGGCACGGCACGCAGGCATTTCCGTATTTATTTTGATTTCCTGCAAAGCAAAAAGCTTAACTATACAGAGCGTAAGTGTGGGGAGCACAGTGTAATGGATAGACAGACAATCAGTCACAATTTCGGCGTAGATTCAATACAAAAACCATTCCGCAAGTCTTTGGGAAATACCCACTTTTCACTCCGGGGTGATAACTCTCAAAACTCAGAATCATTGGCTACATCAAGAGTAAAAGGGAAGATGAGGCGAATCAACCGGTTTTCAGCTAATATTTCTCAGATCAGAAGATTTAATGTATCAATTATTCACTCGAATCTCAAGAAGCTCTTGGGTATAAAATAATTAGGGGAAATTCCAGGCAGCGACGGATGCGACTAGAAGGTATACGGATAGACTTCGAAATCCGAAGGTGCTTCTCTCCTACTTTTATAGATAACAGGACTGACGTATCGACAATAGCTTGTATTCCTTTCTATAGAGCCTCATGGAATATAACAAAGCTAATTATTTTGAATGTGCCAATTTGGGATGTAAACGTGAAACGGACCGATATCCGTTATCGATATCCGTTCAGGAACACCCTCTGATTAAATCCAGCAGACTTGGTTAGGATTAATACACTCGTGTTTGATATCATCGACCATGTGTTACAGGGTTACAGGGTAACCCATATCGATATACCTATACCATGTGGTGGTTCTACTGTTCTCCCTGTAACACATGAATTCACTTCCTCAATGGGGTTTGAGTTCCATACAATGATGCATCGATGGTACATGTTAATAACATATACAGTTGAAATAATGTACTTCCATAAATCAGTGAATTTAGTCACTGCACATGTAATCATCATGTAATTACTGTATTTCCTTAATTCACAACGGCAGACGTTTCAGGCATGAGTCGGATCGGACTACGTGATAATGTAATCAATAGTTGTATCAGTATCTTAATTCAATAGTTGTCCATTCAGAAGGAAAAATCACCTGGCTTCAACATAATCAAAATTAGCTAACATGAAATGTAAACGATGTATCATACAAAAAAACGCTCAACGTGCTTTTCTGCCACTCGAATATAAGTCCAGCGGCTAATCGTAGCTTGATTAGTTCTTCTATAAACAAACAGGAATACCACTTATTTTTTATATTCTATTAGAGCAATAAACATTAAAAAATCACACAAACTGTCGTCTAATTCACATAATCAGATGACTATACTTTGAATCAGACAGATCAGTCAGTCAATCAGTCAGTCAGTAGTCAGTCAGTCAGTCCGTCCGTCAGTAGGTCTGTCATTGTGTAAGACAGTCAGTAATTCAGTCAGTCAGCCAGTCAGTCAGTCAGTCAGTCAGTCAGTCAGTCAGTCAGTCAGTCAGTCAGTCAGTCAGTCAGTCAGTCAGTCAGTCAGTCAGTCAGTCAGTCAGTCAGTCAGTCAGTCAGTCAGTCAGTCAGTCAGTCAGTCAGTCAGTCAGTCAGTCAGTCAGTCAGTCAGTCAGTCAGTCAGTCAGTCAGTCAGTCAGTCAGTCAGTCAGTCAGTCAGTCAGTCAGTCAGTCAGTCAGTCAGTCAGTCAGTCAGTCTGTCTGTCTGTCAGTGTGTAAGACAGTCACTCAGTCAGTCGGTCAGTCAGTCAGTCAGTCAGTCTGTCTGTCAGTGTGTAAGACAGTCAGTCAGTCAGTAAGTCAGTCAGTCAGTCAGTCAGTCAGTCAGTCAGTCAGTCAGTCTGTCTGTCTGTCAGTGTGTAAGACAGTCACTCAGTCAGTCGGTCAGTCAGTCAGTCAGTCTGTCAGTCAGTCAGTCAGTCAGTCAGTCAGTCAGTAAGTCAGTCAGTCAGTCAGTCAGTCAGTCAGTCAGTCAGTCTGTCTGTCAGTGTGTAAGACAGTCACTCAGTCAGTCGGTCATTCAGTCAGTCAGTCAGTCAGTCAGTCAGTCAGTCAGTCAGTCAGTCAGTCAGTCAGTCAGTCAGTCAGTCAGTCAGTCAGTCAGTCAGTCAGTCAGTCAGTCAGTCAGTCAGTCAGTCAGTCAGTCAGTCAGTCAGTCAGTCAGTCAGTCAGTCAGTCAGTCAGTAAGTCAGTCAGTCAGTCAGTCAGTCAGTCAGTCAGTCAGTCAGTCAGTCAGTCAGTCAGTCCGTAAGTCAGTCAGTCAGTCAGTCAGTCTGTCTGTCAGTGTGTAAGACAGTCACTCAGTCAGTCGGTCAGTCAGTCAGTCTAGTCTACATACACAGTTAATCATCCAGTAACCATCACTTCATTGTATCCAAACTTTTATGAATATTACTTCTACATGCAACCTACTCTTTTTTATGAGTTCCAAGATGCATCCAAACAAAACAAACATGCAATGCCATTAATGGACAGGTGCTTTGTATACGGTGCAGTTTATTTAAAGATTATAAACTATAATAGAAAGCTAAACATTAGACAAGAACATTATTTATTAGTTGAACGATATGTAGTATTCTGTCATTTCGATACAATCAACATCAGTATTTGACTAAATTTATTTTTACCTTACCGTATATATACATACCTTGTTCACATTTATCAGATCCTATGAAAGTACTCTCGAGAATCAATTATCTGATATATTCGCAGAGGAGGCAGTGACGTACACACATGACAGTGAGTAACGGAACTGTACATATCTAGATATATCTATAGAGTCACAAACCAAACATAAGCGCATCACCAATAAAACATTATTTTTTGTTACATGTATAACCGGTATAACAACACTGTATATCTACGATCCGTGGAATATAAGATTGGAAGATTTAACACTTTATAAAAATTTATGGAGCAAATAATAATGCAGCATTGCCAATATTTGTATAATATGTGCATACTGTTATGTATGTACTTACAAGTACATATGTAGCAACAGTGTTACAAAAATATTTCTAACGTGCTTTTTTTAAGTTTTTTCTAACAGCTTCTTTGAATATTACAACACATCTCGGAAGCATGTAATTTTAATGATTCCGAATCCTGGTTAATTAACAATGCAATAATGTCAGATGGCCGTTCACTTTCAATCTGTTTCAAAATCGAGTGAACGGAAGAATGATGGAATTGAGCTGTTTAGTTTTTAAAAACACTGGGAACGCCCTAAAAAGTTTCTAGTAAATTAAAAGTCAGATCAATTTACAAATGCGTCGGTTATCTGCATTCGTAAATTGATACGATCACATTAGAATTATGTACAGTTTCAAATATATGTACATGAAATGTATGGTATTAGTATGAACTCAATACAGTACGTATGTATCTGTCAAATAATGTACGCAGAGTAGAGGTGAGACTTGGTGATGAGCTATTCCCACTGAGAGTCACAATCACAAAGTGGATAAAAACTTCTTGAAACCGAAGCAGAAGTAATTTTCAAAGTACATTTTTGAAACGATCCGGAAGTTCATTCGACCTCAGAATTCGTTAAACATCACAATGGCACACTTTGCAAACAGCTACGGTGGACATTTCTATTGTGTGAATTGGCATTTGAAATGTTGAGTCACAAATCCTGCTATTACATACAACATAGAAGGAGTGATAATACATAAGCCAGCCATTTAATATGGGTTTTCCTGAACTCAATGATATGATGTAACCGCAAAAACAAACTGTGTCGTATCTGCGACATTTACCAATCGTACTAAACTTCACGACCGCAAATCTCAAATCTCCTAGACTGTTTACCAAACACGAAGTTTCATGCGCGCATACAACACAACGGTGGGTAACCACTGAAATACCACCGGTGCGCCGGCCTAAGCCAGTCTCACGATAGATAATCGGAAGGTAACGGACAGTAAAACTTGATATCGAATGTATTTTTGGTGACAGAAAACTTTGGCTTTTAGAAAAAATTCTAGGAAAATTTTTGTGGTTTGGAATTTTGCGTTAGATACTGCTCAATCAAAGGTCGATGCCACTTCCACGTGGTTAACTTCTGGTAGAATAAATCCATGCGACACAATTTGTTTTCTGTTTATATAACTGTATGCAATCAACTTCTTTCCATCGTTGAATCGGAATCGCTGTTGTATCCGTCTTCTTCGAGTTCAGTTAAAATATCATCTAGTATATAACCTCATTACTCTCAACTTATAACCTGTTTGTGATTAGGATCTCGTTACGTCGCCATGGTTTTACCTCACTAATGACGCGCTGAACCAGATTCCTTGATCTGATCATCGTTCAAAACGGATCTATAAAACTAAATATAGAACAGTTTCAGGCAACACTGTAACGGATCTTTCTGCCATCGTCAACCAACTGGGTCACTGTACGTGTTCTGTATAAACCGTCATAGTCAAAGGTGATTCCAACAAGTACGAGCAACGCAACTCGAATCAGGCACTACATATGTTCGAAAACTGGTGGTTTTGGGTTAGAAATGACGCACAACGTAAAACCTGATGCATTCATGAGTTCCTGTCATCTGTTTCCTACTTGACATTGGTGATTTAACTTCCATGCAACATCCGATCGTATTTAGTTGGACGGCCACTTCAAAAATAATAACGAAGTTGCAAAGTCATCCCTCATTAAAAATAAGAAAGCAAAAGGAAGTTAAAAAAACTGTAGCGGGTGAAATTTTCATCATAAATATTCATACTCATTCCAGTTATTGAAAATTTTTACAGATGATTGAGTATAAAAAAGTTAACCAAAGGTTCATACGTAAAAAGGATAAGCCACGAAATCGTTGATGACAAACAAACGACACTTGACCACAACAACCCTGCTACGGTAAAAACAAGTCGCTTATTACGGATAGGAATTTGTTTGATCTAGATCATAAAGAAGGAAGTTTGGTCGTCACAATAAACAAATAAACACAGTACGCTCAGCGGATGAGCAAACAGACAAATATACAGGGTGGGCCAAAAAAAAACGACCACACTTTGATCTGACTTTGAGGTGCCTGTGTCCAATATTTCGGCTTGTCGTTTGCAACATATATTAACAACAGAATAACTTTGTTCTCCTGAAGTTTTCAATATGATATTCGGTTTATAGCTAAAGTTGTGCACGTTCATCCCGAAAAACATCTCGAGCCTTTTTACAACGGCTTATAATGTCACTTAATTGAGATTTTTATCAACTGTTGACTATAATTTATTACGAAAACTATCAAAACTGTCAAATACAGCATATGATAGAACCAAAACTAATTTAGTTAAGACTAAAAAATTGAAAACACGCTTAAAATGGGTCAAACTATAGTAAAAGCGACTTTTTCACTCTTTCATCTAAAATTTTCACACAAGTTTCAAAACTAA
>OZ038445.1:19064331-19094331 GCA_964036265.1 Daptonema setosum
AATCTTTCTAGAGAGCGGGTAATTGGCCGAAATCAGGCTGTTTTATTTACACCTTAAGAAAAAACTCTAGTTTTTGAAACCGCCTAAGAAAGCGGGGAGGGGGCATTTCGTCTGCTAGTACTTGAGCAATGTACAACCTACCGTGATTCGTTTGTCCAAGCCGCACAAAACGACGTCCGGACAACACGTGTACGTGAGTAGAATCTGTCTGGCTGCATGTTTGTATGAAGTGGCCAGAACCACGTAGAACACAAAGTTGAACGACGAGTTGAGCAATGTTAGGATGTCGAACAAACGCCCGATCGAATCGTATATGGATCTGCAATCGTGAATGAGTGAGCGAGTGAGTGAATGAGTGAGTGAGTGAGCGAGTGAATGAGCGAGTGAGTGAGTGAGTGAGTGAGTGAGTGAAAGAGTGAGTGAGTGATGTGAGTGAGTGAGGAGTGAGTGAGTGAGTGAGTGAGTGAGTGAGTGTGAGAGTGAGTGAGTGAGTGAGTGAGTGTGAGTGAGTGAGTGAGTGAGTGAGTGAGTGAGTGAGTGAGAGTGAGTGATGTGAGTGAGTGTGAGTGAGTGAGTGAGTGAGTGAGTGAGTGAGTGAGTGAGTGAGTGAGTGAGTGAGTGAGTGAGTGAGTGAGTGAGTGAGTGAGTGAGTGAGTGAGTGAGTGAGTGAGTGAGTGAGTGAGTGAGTGAGTGAGTGAGTGAGTGAGTGAGTGAGTGAGTGAGTGAGTGAGTGAGTGAGTGAGTGAGTGAGTGAGTGAGTGAGAGTGAGTGAGTGAGTGAGTGAGTGAGTGAGTGAGTGAGTGAGTGAGTGTGAGTGAGTGAGCGAGCGAGCGAGTGGGTGGTTGTATTTAAAAGTTACCAACGTTAAATGCAACAGGTTGGCCAGTAATCCAAAGGAGCAGATTGAAACGGCCACAATGGCGTGGACTTGTGGATGGTAAGTACTGTGGATGTAGTTAAGAACGGCCTGTAAAGATTGGATGACTGATTGACTCTTTACTGACTGATTGAATGACTGACTGACTGACTGACTGACTGACTGACTGACTGACTGACTGACTGACTGACTGACTGACTGACTGACTGACTGACTGATCGACTGACTGACTCCTTCTCTGACTGACTGACTCACTGACTGACTCACTGACTGATTCACTGACGGACTGATTGACTGACTCACTGACTGCTTCACTCACCCGTTCACTCACTCACTCACTCACTCACTCACTCACTCACTCACTCACTCACTCACTCACTCACTCACTCTCACTCACTCACTCACTCACTTACTTACTCACTCACTCACTCACTCACTCACTCACTCACTCACTCACTCCACTCACTCACTCACTCACTCACTCACTCACTCACTCACTCACTCACTCACTCACTCACTCACTCACTCACTCACTCACTCACTCACTCACTCACTCACTCACTCACTCACTCACTGGCCCCATACACGTCCAAATCCTGGCTAATCTTGATTAACCTAGGTTAATCTTTTTTCGTAGTGTATAAGTATGCCCATGGCTAATCTTGATTAGCCTCCGCTCAAATCCTGGCTAATCTTGATTAACCTAGGATACATTTTCATCAAAATACACTGCGAAAAAGATTAACCTGGGTTAATCTTTTTCGCAGTGTATTTTGATAGGAAAATGTATCCTAGGTTAATCAAGATTAGCCGGGATTTGAGCCATGAGCATACTTATACACTACGAAAAAAGATTAACCCAGGTTAATCAAGATTAGCCAGGATTTGGACGTGTATGGGGCCACTCACTCACTCACTCACTCACTCACTCACTCACTCACTCACTCACTCACTCACTCACTCACTCACTCACTCACTCACTCACTCACTCACTCACTCACTCACTCACTCACTCACTCACTCACTCACTCACTCACTCACTCACTCACTCACTCACTCATTTACTGTTTCACTTACTGTTTGACATTTTAACCTTAACTGGATGTGACACCACGTCTTCAGATGTAGCCGTGCAAATCGACGGCGCTTCTTGGTCCATTAAAAAACGTCCTATAGTAAAATTTCCAAAAACAAAAACGTGTTTTCTGCTTCACATTATAATCCTGGACGTAGTGATTTACTCAGTCCGAATATTTCGTCATGCCTGTGATTGTTGTTCTGAAAATAGTAAATACTGGAAACCATGTGAAACAAAAGTAATTTGTTTTTTGACAAAGTTCCATTGAAAAACTTTTGCGGGTATACATGTTTACCTATGTCATACATGGAGGCATCATCATATATGTAGAACAATAATAAATAGAAGAATGTTATTCGATAATTGATTATTGCAAATTGATTAATATGTTTATAATTGCAGTCATGACGTACATTTAGGTCCTTGCTTAATTTGTTATTATAATATAATTCACTTTAGAACCCTTATCTTTTATTGTTGTGTTATTTAGTCACGTTAAATGGGAACTGGTATTAACTATGTACATACCATAGTTTCCATAATTGTCAACAATATGTTCCTGAATGGTTTTTCCATGTAACTTTTTACGGAGCCAGATTGTCGAAACCGGATCAAGATTTCAACTGAACACCCATTGAAACCCGTTTCAGTTTTATCTTGATAATTTTCTGCAGAGTGCAATTCCGCAAAAAAACTTCCCTGTTCAATAAGTTTCTATGTCAATTGATTCAGCAGAAACTCATCATCAAAAATACATTAGCGGTAAAGGGATAACAATACTCGTAGGTGGTACCTGACTAGTGTGTCTGAATAAATAAAAATGACCTTAAAAAGGTGAGTTGAGTGTATTAAGTGAATGTGTATGCATGTGTCATGATCTGAAGCGGTAAGCCCCTGGTTCACAATAACAATAACAATAATATAGATAAACAATCCCGAATTCAAAACATTAATCATCGCAAGTATGTATGTATGTGGGCACTAGCGGACGAGAAGGGGATGGAAGAATGAACTTTTGGACTCCCCTCTTTTACGATCCGAAAAATAAAAGGGGCTAAAAGGGCCTAATTCCTGTCAATCCCTCCTCTTTGGAAAGTTTCCCATTCCATTTGGAGGTTTGGCTCGTCCGCCAGTGAATGTGGGCCAAGTTTGGCTTCAGGACATTCGACTAATAATCGCTACAGTACATTCGTCCATTAAAAATGCCAATAGGAAGCCCTGCAGACATTGAAAAAAAACCTTTTGTTTTATTCTGGTACGTTCGATCACGTAAAGTGTAAAATGGCATTCATAAATAATTGTCTATTAAAACCAACAATAGGTTTCTGGATGAGTTTTGACTCCAACAGCTCAATGTCTTTGGTAATTTTTATAACCAAAGAAAGTTATTTACTTTTTTCCAGAAACTTGAGCTTGAATATCTACTGCTTACATATCTGAAAATCAATTCGCGTGTAATAATATAAAATTTCTTTCGTTAATTAGTATTTTTGTTTCAATAAGAGTTTACAAGTATGGATATTCCTATAATAGAATTAGAAAAGCTAAGAAATTAATATGAGTAACAACGTTCAAAAGGAAAATAAAAAGTAGAAAACAAAGACACCACAATAGTATGAAAAGGTAAATAGCTTTCTAACTAAGTAAAATGTAGGCAACTCTTATGGTTATTATTATATTATTTATTATTTTATTCGACGTTTTTGTTAATAATGCAACATCGTTATGCAACATTCATAAAGACTCCCACCCGTTATCAATGCAAGTTTACCATAAATCTTGAGTTTTCTCATTATTCCAAGTAATATTAGCAAATAAAACAGAGATTCCCTATGTTTTTTTCCGGGTTACTCTGATGGAAAGGTAATAGGTACTGTATATAAAAAAGAAGAATACGAGCTGTGCAATTGCCTTCATTTTATTCATCAGATCACCTTCAATGGTACTTAACGGTGTAGTACATGAGTACGAGAGGTGTATGTATTGTATGTACATACTTCCCCGCTCACTCACTCGATCGTGACGTGAGTCCATTTTTTACTTGTACTCTTCACTACCCAAGCCAACAAGGCACACTAATACCATATCAGAATGGTGTTTTCGTAGTGGCCAGAGAGGTTGAACAAACTGACGGACAATGGCGGAACAACGCGTTAGGATCCTGTCACAAGTCAGATTTTGACCTAGGATGACTTGTTTCTAGTGCACTACGCCCTTGATTAGACAGGCGACAAAAACAGAAATCGAATCACCAACATGACAGTCAGGTGGGATACAGGTACATATGCAATTTTGATCTAATTTGCACCTATGTACATACATACAGTACATATTCTACAAATTCTTACAAATCTAAATGTCATGTAATGGTCACATACATTGCATATAATTTGTACATACAATACATAAAATTGTCGTTAGAAAATGCCAAAAACAAGACTTTCAGAACTTCAACAGAACTTATTTTCATACTTCTTATCAGCTTCTTAGATGTATGTACATAGGTCAGAATCCAAGCATGCTAATGCAATGACAGGTGGACTTGTTGAGCTTAAGTAATCCAAACATACGTTGCCATCAAATTAACAATTATCAATTTTGTAACAACGACATTACCGTACTCTGATTAATAGACGTTTATTAATAATTACCGTTAATAATTACCACGTTTCTATGGTATTCAATCAATAATCAATCAATACGTTTCTATTCAATCATATTGTCTGTCAATCAAGGAAAATTTTGGGACAGCACATTTTGAGACTTGAAGACTTTGGAACAGCACATTTTCGAAAGGTTATAGCTTTCGAATAACCCATAATTTGCATGGGTGTAAAAAATACTACCCTGAGGCGAAGTCAATAATTCGCGGCATGCTTCTGGCTATGGGACATGAATCATGATGTGCCATCCTAACCGTTTACTCTATACTTAAAGCCACACAGCGGCTAATATGATTAAATTGAATTAAATATAAATTAAATGAACATAAAATTATATATTAAATAAAACGAGGATAAATTAAATTAAAAAAATAAGTTTATAATCCTTATAAATTAAAATGTTTTCGAACCTAAGTTTTTCATAATATCCTATACAGGGTTTTTTTCAAATAGAATAATACTCCCTAATAATTTTTCCTATAATAAATCGCAATGCCAGCTTGAGAGTACAATTTACAATTATTGGCCATCCGTTAGCATCCGGTCCATTAGGGCGATGCGTGGATGGAGATGTCACCCTTTTGATACCGATTTGGTTCATATAAACACAATGGCATATTAAATGCATGTGAGTACTATAAAACTAGATATATTATAGTATCAGATATATTATAGTATCAGATATACAGGGTGGGCCAATAAAAACCATACGATTTTGAACGTTAATGACTCGATCCATAAACAACCGATTCAAACGTTTTTACTCTCATTTGAAAGTCAATATTTTAACTTAAAATCCCTCTAATTTTAGTCGTGTTTCATGGAGTTACTCTGAAGTTACAGAAGGAAACTTGAAAAATCGTAAATTTTTTGCGAAAAAGTGATCGAAATGCATGGGTTATTGTGTTTAAAAAAACTGTAAACGTAATATTTCAGTTTATCAATAAATTAAATGCATAAAATAACAACTAGTTAAGCCTTGTTGATCAAAGATAAACGAATGGCACACTTGATTTGATCATTTTCCTGAACCACCAAAGCCCGGGCTCGGTGTAAAATTTGTCAATGGCGGCTATGACATTTGCCATGAATTTTTTTTTCAAAGCACTTAATATGGTTATACAGAGTTTCCAAGTTAGAATTGAGCTCAGAAAACTCTATTTCCCTTATGGAACTTTTTAAACTTAGGAATTCGTGGCCCAAAAAGAACATTTTGTTAAACCAAAAAACTCCGGGTTTTTTCATCTAAAAACACGACATTTTGGGGTTTTCTTCTGTAACTTGAGGGCAACTCTATAAAACAAGATTAAACTTGGAGGGATGTTAAGTTAAAATATAGGCTTTCAAATGAGAACAAGAACGATTGAATCGGTTGTTTATAGCTCGAGTTATTAACCTTCAAAATCGTATGGTTTTTTTGGCCCACCCTGTATATACTTAGTTTTTTAGATACACCTCCATCAAATACAGTAAAACAAAACATTGGATGAGTATAACAATCAAGAGCTTCACTGAAAGTGTGAAAAAAATTATGAGGCTAACCAACCAACTCAAACACGATTCAAAGCTGGCAAGCTTTTTACGCTCACAACCACATTTATTTATTCACACTAGTTTACTTTCCAATAAATAAAAAGAAAAAATCAATGTCAGTCTGAATTTTTTCAGCTGAAACTGCAAACAGGCTGCATCCGCTTTTAGCGCCATCTGCATTGATCAATCATGAGGCATTGCAAATAAGGCAGAGGGACACAATGTCACGGCGGCACAAACCCATTGACAGTGTTCCATGTTACGTCATGTTCATGGGAACAAGTACTCTCAGAGTAACTTCATGTTCTAAAAACAACGTATGAGTTTCTCATGAGTTTCTCATATCTTAACTCTATTGGACAGGACCAAAACTCAACATGAAACATGTGACGCTGAATTCAGACCAGGAAATTGGTGGGTAAACAAATTAGTAACAATCCAATTATTGACAAAAAAACGGTGCAGCGACTATTAGCTGGTACATAAAAATGTTATTTACTATTGTTAACCTTTTTGGTTATCTGTCATGAAAACAATGTTAAATTCTTGTCGTTTTCTCCGAAAATTCTGGTCAAAATGAGGGTGGACAGGAATATGTTCTATCCGAGCATACATACATCATGGTACATCCACTCTTGTCCACCAGGTATGTATCTATGCAAACACCTAAGGTGTGTCAATATTATCTACGAACCCTAAAAATTACCAAATGTTATCTAAACGCGTTGGAGTATCAAATTACGGACCTGCATTTACATGGTCAGAACATAATGATCACTACAGGCACGACACAATGGCATTTCCGTATTTATTTTGATTTCCTGCAAAGCAAAAAGCTTAACTATACAGAGCGTAAGTGTGGGGAGCACAGTGTAAGGGATAGACAGACAATCAGTCACAATTTCGGCGTAGATTCAATACAAGAACCATTCCGCAAGTCTTTGGGAAATACCCACTTTTCACTCCTCGAACTTTCTGGGATTCAAGTGAAGAGTCGGGGTGATAGCTCTCAAAGCTCAGAATCATTAGCTGGATCAAGAGTAGAAGAGAAGGTGAGGCGAATCAACCGGTTTTCCACAGATCGGAAGAATTAATGTATCAATTATTCACTCGAATCTCATGAAGCTCTTGAGTATAAAATAATTAGGGGAAATTCCAGGCAGCGACGGATGCGACTAGAAGGTATACGGATAAACTTTGAAATCCGATATGTAGATAACAGGACTGACGTATAATATCGACAATAGCTTGTACTCGCTTCAATAGAGCCTCACGGAATATAACAAAGCTAATTATTCTGAATGTGCCAATTTGTTATGTAAACGTGAAACGGACGCTCCATTCGTTCGATATCCGTTCAGGAACACCATCTGATTAAATCCTACAGCAGACTTGGTTAGGATTAATACACTCGCGTTTGGTATCATCGACCATGTGTTACAGGGTAGCAGGGTATTTAACCCATATCGATATACCTATACCATGTGGTGGTTCTACTGTTTACCCTGTAACACATGAATTCAGTTCCTCAATGGGGTTTGAGTTCAATACAACATGCTGGTTCATGTTAAAATAACATATGCATATGGAATAATGTGCTTCCATAAATCAGGGAATTTATTCACTTCACATGTAATCATCATGTAATTACTGTATTTCCTTAATTAACAACGGCAGACGTTTTAGGCATGAGTCGGATCGGACTAACGTGATAATGTGATCAATAGACCAATTTGTATCAGTACCCCAATTCATTAGTTGTCCATTGAGAAGGAAAAATCACCTGGCTTCAACATAATCAAAATTAGATAACGTTATTATGTAAATGATGTATTATACCAAAAAAACAATCAACGTGCTTTTCTGCCACTCGAATATAAGTCCAGCTGCTTATCGTATCGTTATCTTGATTAGTTCTGTTAACAAACAGGAATATCACTTCATTTTTTTATTCTATTAGAGCAATAAACATAAAAAAGCACAAACTGTCGTCTAAATCACGTAATCAGATGACTATACTTTAAATCAGACAGTCAGTCAGTCAGTCAGTCAGTCAGTCAGTCAGTCAGTCAGTCAGTCAGTCAGTCAGTCAGTCAGTCAGTCAGTCAGTCAGTCAGTCAGTCAGTCAGTCACTCAGCAGCTAGAGCTGAAGGTCGTGGGTTCGAGTCCCACCAGGAAGCTGAATTTTTTCAGCTGTTCTGGTGTCGAACTGTCTATCAGTCAGTCAGTCAGTCAGTCAGTCAGTCAGTCAGTCAGTCAGTCAGTCAGTCAGTCAGTCAGTCAGTCAGTCAGTCAGTCAGTCAGTCAGTCAGTCAGTCAGTCAGTCAGTCAGTCAGTCGATCAGTCAGTCATTCAGTCAATCCGTCTGTCAGTGTGTAAGACAGTCAGTCAGTCCGTCAGTCTAGTCTACATACACAGTTAATCATCCAGTCACCAACACTTTATTGTATCCAATCTTTTAGGATTATTACTTCTACATGCAACCTACTCTTTTTGATGAGTTCCAAGATGTATCCAAACAAACAAGAACATGCAATGCCATTAATGGGGTAAATAGAATATAACAGATGCTTTGTCTACGGTGCAGTTTGTTTATAGATCATAAAGTCTAATATAAACAAAACATTAGACAATAACATTATCTATTGGTTAAAAGATATGCACTATCCTGTCAATTCGATTCAATCAACATCAGTATTTAACTAAGTTTATTTTTACCTTACCGTATATTTACATACCTTGTTCACATTTATAAGATCCTATGAAAGTACTCTCGAGAATCAATAACTTACCTAAATCAAGTATCTGATATATTTGCAGAGGAGGCAGTGACGTACACACATGACAGGGAGTAACGGACATGTATGTACAATGTACATACATACATACATATCTATAGAGTCACTAACCAAACATAAGCACATCACCAATAAACAATATTTTTTATTATAACCGGTATAACAACACTGTATCTGTGTACATACACTGTTAATGTTAGGATCCGTGGAATATAGGACTGGAAGATTTAACCACTTTATAAAAATTTATGAAACAAATAATAATGCAGCATTGCCAATATTTGTATTTCAAATAAGAACCCACCTCGGAAGCATGGAATTTTAATGATTCCGAATCCTGGTTAATTAACAATGCAATAATGTCAGATGGCGGTTCATATTCCTTCTGTTTCAATATCGAGTGAACGGAAGAATGATGGATTTGAGCTGTTTGGTTTAGAAACACTTACACGTCTGGGACCGCCCTAAAAAGTTTCTAGTACATTAAAAGTCAAATCAGTTTACAAATTCGTCTGTGATCTGCATTTGTAAATTGATACGATCACATTAGAATTATGTACAGTTTCAAATATATGTACATGAAATGTATGGTATTAGTATGAACTCAATACAGTACGTATGTATCTGTCAAGTTATGTACGCAGAGTAGAGGTGAGATTTGGTGATGAGCTATTCCCACTGAGAGTCACAAAGTGGATAAAAACGCAGAAGTAGCTTTCCAGGTACATTTTTGAAAAGATCCGGAAGTTCATTCGACCTCAGAATTCGTTAAACATTACAATGGCACACTTTGCAAACAGCTACGGTGGACATTTCTATTGTGTGAATTGACATTTGAAATGTTGAGTCACAAATCCTGCTATTACATACAACATAGAAGGCGTGATAATACATAAGTCAGCCATTTAATATGGGTTTTCCTGAACTCAATGATATGATGTAACCGCAAAAACAAACTGTGTCGTATCTGCGACACTTACCAATCGTACTAAACTTCACGACCGCATATCTCAAAACTCCCAAAAAAATCTCCTAGACTGCTTACCAAACACGAAGTTTCATGGGCGCATACAAAGGTGGGTAACCACTGAAATACCACCGGTGCGCCGGCCTAAGCCAGCATACGATAGATAATCGGGAGGTAACGGACAGTAAAACTTGATATCGAATGTATTTTTGGTGACAGAAAACTTTGGCTAGAAAGAATTCTAGGAAAATTTTTGTGGTTTGGAATTTAGCGTTAGATACTGCTCAAAGGTCGATGCCACTTCCACGTGGTTAACTTCTGGTAGAATAAATCCATGCGACACAATTTAATTTATGTTTATATAACTGTATGCAATCAACTTCTTTCCATCGTTGAATCGGAATCGCTGTTGTATCCGTCTTCTTCGAGTTCAGTTAAAATAACATCTTGTATCTAACCTCATTACTCTGAACTTATAATCCGTTTGTGATTAGGATCTGGTTACGTCGCCATGGTTTTACCTCACTAATGACGTGCTGAACCAGATTCCTTGATCTGATCATCGTTCAAGACGGATCCATGAAAATAAATATAGAACAGTTTCAGGCAACACTGTAACGGATCTTGTGATCTGCCATAATCAACCAACTGGGTATTGCCATGGGCACCGTCATAGCCGAAGGTGATTTCAACAAGTACGAGCAACGCAACTCGAATCAGATACCATGTTCGGAAACTGGTGGTTTTGGGTTAGAAATGACTCACAACCTAAAACCTGATGCATTCATGAGTTCCTGTCATCTGTTTCCTACTTGACATTGGTGATTTAGCTTCCATGCAACATCCGATCGTATTTAGTTGGACGCCCACTTCAAAAATAATAACGAAGTTGCAAAATCATCCCTCATTAAAAATAAGAAAGCAAAAGGAAGTAAAAACTGTAGCGGGTGAAATTGTCATCATGAATATTCATATTCATTGTAGTTATTGAAAAAAATTTAACAGATGATTGAGTATAAAAAAGTTAACCAAAGGTTCATACGTAAAAAGGATAAGCCACGAAATCGTTGATGACAAACAACCGACACTCGACCACAACAACCCTGCTACGGTAAAAACAAGTCGCTTATTAGGAATAGGAATTTGTTTGATCTAGATCATAAAGAAGGAAGTTTGGTCGTCACAATAAACAAATAAACACAGTTTGTACGCACAGCGGATGAGCAAACAGACCAATATACATACATGTACATATACCATTTATGTATTATCATCAAACACAGAAAACTGGGTATAAATATCTGTTTATATCTATATATCATCATGTGGGATAATTTGCTACTTCCAACTAATCTGAGTTTTTGAATTTATCTTACCGTACCACATACTTTAAAATGATCAATCAAACCTGTTCATTAATAGTAAGTAGGTAACGTTGCTGGGATCGGTGATGAAAAACCTCGTTGACCAAGTAAAACACATAACTGTAAAAAATGAAGCTCCTATGTTTTATATATTTAATCAAGGACAATAAAAATTATTCACACTCATTTGCATAACACTTCCACTACGAATATCAAACAGTATTTGCTTGATGAACTACATATTATGAATTATGATGAACCCGAGGCACTATATTTAGAGATAAACCTGTACTTTTATTGGTTTTGTCTGGACGTCGATCAGTCAGTCGATTGAATATGAACCAACTCAACTAATCAAATACTGTCTAGTGTCTACTCGACGAGAACGATTCACATCCGCGCAGTGTTTGATTAAAAGTGTTCCATATGGAAAATGAACGAAATATCAGTTACTTTTAACGCGATATCAGCGACTCGGTATCAAGCCAATATTCAAACTTTGTTAAGTTACATAGAAATCGCGACATGTTTCCGATAACCCATGGCATGGGTGTGAAACTTTCCGAACTGGTCTTTTTTTCGTTGATAAAGCCAATGAACAATGAGTCGGAAACTCAATGATTTTGAAGACTTCTCCCAGTGTAGTTATCAGCAGAAATAGATATCCACGCACTTCACTGCAAAATTTATTTTGTATAATCACATAGAAAACTTTTCACTGACGTACACAAAAAGACGGCCTTTCAAATTTGCTCTTCTAATCATTTTTGAAAGCTGTCAAAATTTTGTGCACATTACCTGGTGAAGATAATCAAATGATGTTATCGGAACCTCACGGGTTTTTTATTCAATGTAAACAACAAAGGAGGCTAAGTATCAATGATTCACTCACCTGTCATGTGATGAATCATGTTTGAATGACTTCAAAACCCGAACTACAGGATTAACCTAAATACTTACAACCACCTACTGTATCACCTGCACATCCGACTTCCGATCATGGCTTAAAATGCTATAATGCCCTGTTTACTTAGAAATATCCACAAACATATTACATATCATGAATGAAAAACTGGCGGTGCCATGAATCCGCGAAACTTCGATTGAGTCATCAATTTGTTCGATTATTGTTGAAGAATAAAAAAATCCATTGAATTATAGAGGGTACACCGTACACGTAGACAAAATGAAGGAGTCTGCAGCACAAATTAGGTTACAGTATCTACATACATATGTATATAATTAATGAATGCATCAACCGTATTCTTTTCTTTCCGGAAACTCATCAGTGGCCTAATGAACCTACTAATATGTAACGTAATGAAATATATTTGATGGCTTGAAATGGATGTGATAGCCATCAATAAGGTTTCTTACGAATGATAGCAGGACGACATATACATATTATTCGAATAAACGTATACTGGATACGGATACTGGGAACAAAACACTTTTCGTTAACATTTTTATGCGAGAAAACGTTTCTAATGGATGATAACTTAATGAATGATAGGATTATATGTTCCGTTTTGTTCCTACATGGTGGTCGTCTGCCTGAAGACGTCGTACAGACCATCTAGTATATATACTGACGACAGGTTCTGTGACGATCATATGCCTTCACACCAGTTCACATTTATTTAAGATACCGACAATTATCTATCTGTATCCGATTACTGGAGTTCTTTTAGAGAGCATAGTAATTAATTTTGTGAAAATGTTGTGCAAAGTGTTTTTTGTCTGATGAGTATCCGAGTTGAGTGATATTTTTATTTGGCATTTATAAAACATGCGACTACTAATTTCGTGACGTGAATAGTCTTTTTATACACAATGCACTTATGAAGGGGCGGGCACGACAGAGACCGCAATGACAAAGACTGAACCTGACAAAGCCAATTACTGTACATCATGTCCGGCATAATCAAGCACATCCATTCACGCACTGTACTGTATATTTATTTACTGAGGTGCATATATATACTGGATCATAAACGCGCTCGGCGACATCCGCATTGTAACATTTTTCATGCAATATGCAACATACAGTTTAAGCAACATTTGCTTAGTGTAACAAAAACTTCTATTTCCTATTCAAAAACTTTTTCTAACAATTTTCAAACATGAGCCATCGTCAAATACGAGTCCAAAACAAGCAATTTAACAGGAATTTTAAATACGAAATATCGTCAAACAGAAAAGCGTACGTTCTTAAACCAAGTCCATGTCGATTATGTTTCAAAGCTGAACCCATTGTTGTAATACTCTACATGGAAACATGATCTATGATCAATAGTCAATTAGGAAAACACGATAGCGAAACACAAGTCCTTTGTCAAATCGGTGAACACGTGACCAAAACTAAGACCATTGTTCAACGAATTGTTTAGCTAGAAGCAAATGTTCACAGCGTGTGATTGTGGCATAGTCAAGTACATGGGCATCTAAGTACAGATTTACATGGGCATCCAAGTACAGATGTCCAACCCGATTGCAACATTATACCCAACCCATTGTGAACTCCACCAACAGACTTCCCGGGCCTCTGGTCATTCAGCTATAAAACTATTGTAGATGAAATGTCTCAAATCAATATTTCTTTTGTAAAAGCATCTTTCAGTCATTGTTTAATTCTCTTTGGCTTTCTTTTGAGATTTTCGCACGAAACTGATTCTATCGATACAACCTAAATGTCTTTCACTTCAACAATATTATATGGGTCCTCTTATATTCTTTGGGGTGGATCATAGCGTGCGCTCAGGGTCCTTTTAAGGAAGTAAATTAGTTCCAAGAGTTTTTCTCGAAAATTTCGGATGGGAACAGATCGTTTTGTTACGTGTTCTGAAAGATTTACAACAAACGAAACGTGGGACCATCTGAAGAGGGCATTGAAAGCGCTTACACATTTGAACGGGATTCGATGTTGGATGAAACGTTGCCCATATGACATGACTTGAATAATTTGAAGGTTTCGGCTTTGGAATGGATTTACTGTAACACCCGTGATTCAACATTGATTGGTCTTATTCCTCATAAATCCGTGTTAATGATACTGATTTCATCTTCTTTCGTTGCTCAAAATTGCTTTAGTTCACCTGCTCTTGTAAGGTGATGTATGTTGTTATTGTAGAACAACCGGATATTCTGTAACAAAAGGTTGAATTCTCAAGCACATTTATTTCAAATCGTGTTAAAATTGGGTGATATTGTGTTATCGGTTTCATCAGCATTTATATGGATCGTTCAAATAGTCGATTTTAAATAAATATTGCGACTGAGAAGTCACTTTACATTTTTAATGATTTCGAAAAGACTGACTCTGAGTGATTGACTATACCTGACAGACTGAGTCACAGACAAACGGACTGAATGACGACTGAATGACTGATAAAAGAAACGGTTGTCACAATTTTTTTATTACTACCTTCTTCAGTTTACAGTCGACTTCTTACTCATTATGTGAAATAGTTAAAAGGGCAATAGCGAAAAACAAGCCAGCTATATCCAAATTTGTCATGAAAACACAGTATTTAATTAAAAAAATAAGTAAAATGCCAAAAACATTATCATGTACCGGATTTCAGTGACTACAATTGTTATACAAAATAATAACCTCACGCAACCCGGCGTAAGTATGTGGCTCTATTGCTGGATTTATTCTTTTATTATCGGCAAAAAAGCCCCGAATTTGTGAGACCTTTGACATCTGCTTGGATCTTATGAACGGAGCACCCACGCTTTTGACAACCACCTGCAATTCTGAAGTATTACGGTTTCCTACTTTTTTGGTACCTAAATTTAAATTATTCATAAAATTCAATATCAAATTATTACTCAGCACAAGCTTAGTACGCGGCACATGATCTTTTTCAGAAAGATGACGGCGACTATGGGCCATAATGAAATGTAACCTAAAATTCTGATTGTGTGGCCGCTGTGTGCAAGATCTCTTAGAAATTTCAAAGATTTATATAAAGTTTACATGTTTTAATGAAACAACCTGCAGACTCAAGTTTTTTGGCTCACCCTCTATACAAATGAATAGGTTTCGCTTACGGATGTGGGTGTTCCTTGTGGATAACATGTGAACTTTATTATAAGAATAGTGCAACTGCTTCACGACGCAAATGCTGTAGGTAATGTGATAAACTTTTTAAGGTTATGGTTTCACTTCATTGTAGTCCATAGTTACCGACTTGACAAGACGAGCAATACAAAGATACAGTATCTGTACTGTTCACGATCGATCATACGAAACGAAAAAAAAAACGATTAAACTTTATAATTATATGTGGGTATAATAAGGTAAACAAATATCAACGGAATAATCTGAGTGCTTTTACGGTGCGGTACATCAGTCCATCAATATCCATCAGTATCACGACCAATTAAAAGTATGTAACTCAGTTGTCCGAATTGGGATAGACTTTTCGCAAAATCAATGCGATCAGCTCATAGTATATGAGCACGAATAATCTGTAGAACACTGAAGCCCAAATTATGTGGTTATGGTAATCGAATTTATGTACATAATTTACATTTAAAACAAATCGGGAGTGCAGGCGCCTAAAGGTACAGAGACTTTATCTCGAGAATTACAGTTTTTTTATTTGCATAAATTACATAGCATTTTCTGTTTCATATTAATCTATAATGTTGTGAGTAACAAAAATTGACCTGGCAGGGTGTCGTACTTAATTTTGTGTTACTGTAGAATGCACATATTGGAACTCGGTGTAATCGTATTAACATCATGTATGTATGTCAGCATCTATGTATTCATATAAACGGGCGGGCGAGAAAATCTTTGCAACAGAGCGGTTTGATAAAATCGGTGGTTTCAAACAAGTTCAAATACACATACGGTAACAAACCTTACAATGGTCTTGAGCGAACTTTGACACTTTGTTAGGTCTGGGGTAACTTCAGATTGCCCATAGTTCACAAGTCACGTCAGACCCGCAGACCCCACAGTACACGAACCGTAACAGTGTTTCAAAAAAGTTGTACATATATGTACGTACATTACCATACCATGTAATATGAATATGTAGGATACATGCATGTATCCTCCAATACCCTGCCTTCCTTCATATTCATTAACTAACAACAGGTGTCACTCCATTATAATTTACTTCCTCAAAACCATATTTACGGTCTCTATGAAGGAAGCTTCTGAAGTATCTAAAAGATGGTCGAAAACGAATTCCAAGATAATCAAGAAAAACTCCACTTTGTTGAAAAGCCAGCTGTCGATGGAAAGCTCGCTTCTGTTGTTTATTCCGGTGAATAATTGCGATGTTTATTGAATTTTTTTAGTTTACGAAATTATTTACTTTATCTCGACTACATTGTAAAATGATGATTGACTGATTTTATCTATGAAACATATGTATCTTAACACCAATGTTACGGTAGAGTTCAATAATCTGGGACAATAACGAACCTGATAAAAAGTCACCTTTGATTGCATTATGACAGATGGAAAATAGTTTTTTAAATATGAGTGTTTTGTCAACATAACACGGACCTCCGAATCATTGTTTTTTGCTAATATTGAGTATCAAATGATTACATGTATACGGTAATTTATTGTATATGTATGTAATTATACTATTTATAATACATTTAATGATACATATACGATTGAATGTGATATGTGACAATTGGAGTGAGACAAAACCGGGTGTACCATGTGAGTTCCGGGAGACATACCCGCGCCAGTTCCGTCTTGTAATAAATCCAATTTAGCACGAGACCACCATGTTGTTTTTGATTGTTCTTTTTCAGGTTCATTTATATACGTAGAACCACATTGCTTACTTCATATATACAGCCTATAATTGTATACAGTATATAGGCCTCGTAATTGACTATAAGAAAAAAGACAAATGCTGTTAAGTCTCAATAAATCGCACTGAATGAGACTTTTCAAAGTGAGTAAGTTGAGAATCTTGTTCTACTTATTCTAAGACATGGTAGGATTATTCCAGAACTTGAAAATCTGGTTCTGGCTATACCATAACTTGATTCTTAACGTTATTGGTTTTCACAGTTTAAAAAATCACATCTTATATTCAATTCTGAGGCATATATATCAGATCTATGTGATACATGTGATAATACAAACTACCGTAGTTGTACGTCACAGATTATCCTACGAGGTTATACTCCCAGATCTTCCATAAGCCATAATGATAAAACATAACATCACAACCTAATATTACTCACCTAACTTAACCGAGTTTGACAATATTCCCATTAGTAATATGTATGTTTCATCAAACAAAGTACAGATTGACCACGGGCATGTCAGCCCACATTAATATCTTGATGAACTTTTCCGATCCCGTTTAATGTATGAAAAAGTACAGCTTATTCAGAGCATTTTTGAAACCCATAATCTTTTCGGGTAAAATATGACACAATCAACACGTCTTGCGCACAGAAAAAAAGTTTCAATAGCACATCAAGGTTGTGCATAAGGTTGATGTAACATTAATGTAATGACATTACTTTCTGAAAATGCTACATAACAACAATAAACTAATTACCAACGAATCTGTATGTGATTCTGTATGATCAGCAGTGTGATTATCCTTCATGATTCCGATTCACATTTCTGACTGGGCACATTATACGGTGAAAAGTTATGATGAGTTTCGAGAAGCATGGATTAGAAGTGGCACATTGTAAGTCTTACGAACGGACAGTAATTGCGGATTAATTATGAATGCCGGCTTGATGTGCCGTAACTGAGTAGTTCAATACGTGAGTTTCACAGTAATGGAGACTTACTTACCGTATGCCTTAATGTACCATGACCTCGAGCCATCGAACCAGACCAATTTGGGGTGAATATAAACATTGCAACTCATATTGCAATCTAAAGTGTCCGAGAAATAGAAATGTGTAGGATAAGAGGTGGGTCATAAGAGAACGATTTTGTTTTTAACCAATCAATGACGGTTACGGTAGTATCGAACCAGGCTATGTTTCACAAAAGCTGATCAAAACTCAATGCCGGAAAAATATCTTACGCCGAAGAAGAAACTACATTGATTTTGAATGCCATAAACTTCCCGGGATATGCAAACCCCGAATATCAACCCGTTATTAACTTAAGAGATAATAGTTAACAATTTCCTCCGGAACAACAACAACAACAACAACAACAACAACAACAACAACAACAACAACAACAACAACAACAACAACAACAACAACAACAACAACAACAACAACAACAACAACAACAACAACAACAACAACAACAACAACAACAACAACAACAACAACAACAACAACAACAACAACAACAACAACAACAACAACAACGACAACAACAACAACAACAACAACAACAACAACAACAACAACAACAACAACAACGACAACAACGACAAAAACAACAACAACAACAACAACAACAACAACAACAACAACAACAACAACAACAACAACAACAACAACGACAACAACAACAACAACAACAACAACAACAACAACAACAACAACAACAACGACAACAACAACAACAACAACAACAACAACAACAACAACAACAACAACAACAACAACAACAACAACAACAACAACAACAACAACATCAACAACAACAACAACAACAAAAACATTTCGTTCTAGTCCACCCCAATGTAGTGACGCATGTATGTGACGTTGGTGATCACGTCAAAACAAAACAGAGACGTCCGAACAAAAACTTGTGTTCGAAAAAACCACACCAGCTTGATAGAGAACTGTACAAACTGTGTGAAAAGTTGTAATAAATAAAACTGTACTGTGCATGCCAACTGTTATGTATGTGATTGTGGTGGAGTAGGATGGAGTATCTTTCATTCATACATGCAAAATAAACAATCATGTGGTATTTTAATTATACGTTTATTTCTGGTCTAAGTATGTACGTCCGAAAGTGTCAATGTCACACGCCCACTCACTAATCGCTAACATTATATACTCGGTGTTTGGTGGTCAGGAGCAGACTCAACCAACTGTCTTTGTTAGATCACACAATTATCAGTCGATCGAACGACTTGCTTGAAAGTAATCAGTTGTTATTATATGTTTCTGATCTGATGGTGTACCGATCTATCCTGATTTATGGTATAATTATTGTTCTTTTATAATCAGTTACATACACAACCGGTTTATATGAAAGTCGCTGAACACATGTTACAATTAAATATTTTCCTGGTTCATGAATGAAATGTGAGCTTTCCCTCAGAGTGTATCCTATTTAGTTCACTAGTGTACATGTTGTTAAACATTGTGACCGATATCGATCGATTAAACAGCGCGATGAGATCTGGGAGTGTTTTTTTGTATAAAAAATCTTAAACAAGGCAACTTCTCCTCCAACATTTTTGACGCTTGACACATTGAATTGGAGTTTCATGTTATTAGATGTGAAAAATGGCTGTTCAAGTCTCACTGAATCAACAAGATTTTTTTTCTAGTGTTTTTTGTTTCGATTAAACAAGCTGTCGAGTAAATGACTGTCACAGTGTCACAGAAGGTTCATCCCAACAACTTTAATTATTCAATTTAATAAAATACGTTTGCATGTTCATTATTGACTCGGCTTCACCTTAAGACTCCCACTGGGAATCAACACGATCGTTATCACGTAAATGATATCAAACAAATTCACAGGTCCGAGACTAACTATCAAGTTATCGCAATTCACAAATGACAATGATTGCTTGTTTTATCACTTATTTTCGCATATCAGTCAGCTGATTTCACGGTCACCGGCGGACGAGCGAATCTCCGAACAGAGGAAATTTGCCACGGAAACTGTCAGGTTTCGGTCATTTCACCCACGCAATAACGTGAATTTTTCAGTGTTTAAAAAAATAAAAAAGATTTGGGGAATGACTGTATATCACGGATTTCACTTTACACTATCCACTTGTGCAGCACATAGTGTAAAGTGGGCTTGATTCGTGTAATCATCACCGAATCTGATTCCGTGACATTTAAATCGGCCGTACTTCATAGCAAGCAATGCTTGTTGATCACTATCGATGTTACGTAGCATTTTGCGTAAAAAATCGTGCTCACTTTCAATCGTGCTGCTGCTCGTTACTTGAACTCGGTGTTTTGCCCGTTAATTTGCTGGTTGCCTGTTGTTGTTTCGGCGCCGCAAAATCGGCAGTTTTATAGCAGAGTTTATCATGACCATGAGTACAGGCTCGATGCTCTGTTGAGATGCGGTTTGAGTCGGCTTTAGCCGAAATATATTCGAAAACGTGTTGAATTTGCGAGTATAGATTAAGTATAATACTTTTTTAAAGTAACGAATGTGTTTTTCAGAGTTTAGTATTTTCTTTTTCAAAGTAAACTTTCACTTTCACTCATGAATAATCAGTCTCCTTTTTTACGACGCATTGGTGATTTACGCTTCAAACTGTTAACCTCCCTTCATTAATCTACTAAATTTGTTCAAAAGTCTCTATCTCTGTTTAGAGACTGTTCTCAGTCAGTCGTTACTGTTTAACATAACATAACAGAACTAACGTTACGGTTGCATGTCCGCTTCAACATATGCAAGCTATTTTATTCGCATCAGTTACGTGGTCTTTTTAAAGGACAAAATAATAGTTAAACTAATTTTAGAAAGTAATGAAATTTGGCTTAATTCATCAAGCCTTTACATAGTTGATTCAAACAAGGTGGCCGTAATTTCGATATGTATACTCCATTCAACCAACCCGATTTTTTTGTATTTACCGTAAATCTGTATAATTATCGTAAAACCTATTCTAACGTTTTCTCGATTCTCAGATATATCTCACAATAAATGGGAGAATATGCCTTTCAGACGATGTTTGATTTCTCAATGTTTTCAGTGATCAATTGCGGGGTACACAATGCTACTACCGAGGATATGCCTGTTCGGCGCACTGTGTGTGCTCGCAAGCGGTTAGTTAATTTAACTTTTTTTCAATAAATACGTTTTTTATTTACAACTTTTCCTAACTACAGTGTTAAAACACACAAATGATTCACCCATTCACTTAATTGACCACATTTATTGAGTGATTTCTCAGCATTTTTTTTTCAGGTCATCAGACAACCGACGAACTCATTGAAGAACTGATTGCCCTACTGAAATCACAAGGAAGTTGGTACAGTATAAGGCATATTGAGAGGCAATACGACTAATTTTCTAATGCCCATAGCTCTCCAGTCGTAGTCATAAACTCATTTCGAAAGAAAACGTTTTGGTATCAGAAACGTTAAAATGAAAACATCAATCAATTTTAGTTTGAATTATGTTTTATAACTCAGCAACATGAACAACAATTATGTATTCGACCGGCGAAAATATTTTGAAAACAGTAAATTATTTTTATTTATTTAACTAATTTGCTATCATTGAAAACTTTCTAATTTGGGCACTCCGTTTTGGCTTCGATTGAACCATACGCTTGATGAAATGCTTTGGTGCTATGGCCCTACATTTTATAACATTCAGCCAAGCCATACCTTATATTTATAAATACACTTCTGGTTCATCATATTACCTACTTTTTCTATTTCTATTAACTTGCTCTAATTAAAAAATCTTTCTAGTATTAACCATGTTGGTTAAACAAGATGAACCCCGATGCTTATAATTGTTTTAACAACCCAAATCCGGAGCTTAACTAAGAGCCATTCCGTGTAATTCGGTACCAAAAAGAGCAAATCTGGAACATAAATTTCCCGAAGTCAAAACTGGACAAATTCGAGTATAAGGCAATGTTCCTAAGCTAAAATGATGTGGATGTGCAAAATTTCAGACCTCTAGCGCATTCCTGTAGACCAGGGTACTCATTTGAAAAGACCCCCCCATGCTCATGTTTTGTCGAAAAGTCGTAAACCGGTTTTCTTCGGATAACTTTTTTTCTGGTTGTCTGACAAAAAATTGAAGTACATCATGATGTTCCTCGTGATTTTCTACATCGAATAGGAGGGTGATGTTCTACAGTGAAAAATTTTTTTTAGATTTTTTTCATGAAAAACTAAATTTTTACGAAAAATAAATCGCATGTTTTTTCTCTTAAAATGGATTTACCATACTAAGAATTTCAGTTGCCAAAAAATTCGACTAAGATTTCTGTCAGGCAACATATGAAGGTGTCTAATACGATGCTCAGGTTGATCAAATTTTCTGGTCGCAACATGTGAAAAATTGAGTTGAAGTTTTTTTGCAGAAAAACACAAAAAACCTTTTTTTCAGGATAACTGTTTTCCTCGTTGTCTGACAAAAAATCCAACTACATCATGATGTTCCTCGTAATTTTCTACATCGAATAGTTATGTTATGCTCTACATTTAAAGGATTTTTTTCAATTTTTTCATGAAAAACCAAAAATTTTCAGAAAAAAAATTGCAGGTTTTTTCTATAAAAAAGAATTTACCATACTAACAATTTAAGTTGCCAAAAAATTCGACTATGATTTCTGTCAGGCAACATATAAAGGTGTCTAATACGATGCTCAGATTGATCAAATTGTTTGGTCGCAACATGTGAAGAATTAAGTTGAAGTTTTTTTGTAGAAAAACACAAAAAACTATTTTTTCAGGATAACTCTTTTCCTTGTTGTCTGACAAAAAATTCAACTACATCAGTGATATTCCTCGTAATTTTTTACATCGATTAAATGTCTTATGCTTTATATTAAATTTGAAAATTTCAAATTTTTCACAAAAAACAATTTTTTCCAAAAAAATTATTTGCAATTTTTTTATTAAAATGGATTTGACTCACAAATATTATAAGTTGCCAAAAACGTCGACTACGATTTCTGTCAGACAACATAAGAAGGTGTCTAATACGATGCTCAGATTGATCAAATTGCTTGGTCGCAACATATGAAAAATTGAGTTGAAGATTTTTTGCAGAAAAACACAAAATATATTTTTTCAGAATAACTTCTTACCTAGTCGTCTGACAAAAAATCCAACTACATCATGACATTCCTCGTAATTTTTTACATCGATTAGATGTCTTTTGTTTTATATTAAATATGAAAATTTCAAATTTTTCACAAAAAACAAATTTAAAAAAAAAAATTATTTGCAATTTTTTTTATTAAAATAGATTTAACTCACTGATATTATAAGTTGCCAAAAACTTCGACTACGATTTCTGTCAGACAACATAACAAGGTGTCTAATACGATGCTCAGATTGATCAAATTGTTTGGTCGCAACATATGAAAATTGAGTTGAAGATTTTTTGCAGAAAAACACAAAATATATTTTTTCAGGATAACTTTTTACCTAGTCGTCTGACAAAAAATCCAACTACATCATGATATTCCTCGTAATTTTTTACATCGATTAGATGTCTTTTGTTTTATATTAAATATGAAAATTGCAATTTTTTTTACAAAAAACTTTTTTTTCCGAAAAAAATTAATTGCTGTTTTTCATTGAAATGGATTTAACTCACTAATATTATAAGTTGCCTTAATGGATCTAACTTCGACTATGATTTATGACAGGCAACATAAGAAAGTGTCTAATACGATGCTCAGATTGATCAAATTGTTTGGTCGCAACATATGAAAAATCAAGTTGAAGATTTTTGCAGAAAAAGAGACTAGTCTAAGCTGCTAAGCCACAGACCAGTCTTTGAAGACTTTCTGAGCAGTCTTTGGCTAAGCAGCTTATACTAGTCTCTCGAGGAGAGCCATGGTTACATTGTTTGGTCGCAACATGTGAAAAATTGAGTTGAAGTTTTTTTTGCAGAAAAACACAAAAAAACTATTTTTTTAATAACTTTTCTCCTAGTTGTCTAACTAAAATCCAACTACATCATGATCTTCCTCGTAATTTTTTACATCGATTAGATGTTCTACGTTTTGTACTAACATTGAAAATTAAAATTTTTATTACTAAAAAACATTTTTTCAATAAAAATTATCGAACTTTTTATCTTAAATTGGATTTACCATACTAACAATTCAAATTGCCAAAAAATTCGACAACGACTTATGTCAGGTAACATATGAATGTATATAATATAATACGATGCTCAGATTGGTCAAATTATTTGGCCACAACATGTGAAAAATTGAGTTGAAGTTTTTTTGCAGAAAAACATAAAACAACCTTTTTTCAGGAAATTTTTTCCTAGTCGTCTGACAAAAAAATACAAGGAAATCATGATGTTCCTCGTGATTTTCATCATCGTATGTCTTATGTATTATATTGAATGTCTTATTCTATGTGTTATGTGTTATATTGAAAATGAAAATTTGGATTTTTTCACAAAAAAAAAACAATTTTCTCATGAAAATTAAGTCACATTTTTTTACTTGAAATAGATTTAACTTACTAATATTCTGAGTTGCTAAAAAAATTCAACTAAGATTTCAGTCAAGCAACATATGAAGGTATCAATAATACAGATAGTTCAACCTCAAACTGTTTGGTCCTTGATGTGAAAATTTGAGCTTTTTCACTGATCCTCGCAGTTTTCTCAGAAATATGAAATACGAGTTTTGTCCGACATTATATGAAGGTGTCTAATACGATGTTCAAATTGGTCAAATTATTTGGTCGCAACATATGAAAAATTTAGTGGACGTTTTTTTAGAAACACCCAAAAAACTTTTTTTGCAGGATAACATTGTTTTTAGTCTCCTGAAAAACGTTTTTATATTTGTCTGACCAAAAATCGAACTACATCATGATTTTCCTCGTGATTTTCTGCATGGAATAGATGTTTTATGCTCCACATAAGAATGTGAAAATTTAGAACCATAATTTGCTGTTTTTTTCTTCGAATGGATTTAACTTACTAATGTTAGAAGTTGCCAAACAATCCAACTATGATTTCAGACAGGCAATATATGAAGGTTAAATACAAATTGAGTGAAATTTTTTTTCTGCATAAAAAACAGAAAAGCTATTGCGTTAACAGAAGTTTTAACGCTCGCTACGGGCAATTTTCAGCTCAATTTTTTACATTTGGCAACAAAACAGTTTGATCAATCTGAGCATCGTATTAGACACTTTCACATGTTGTCTGACTGAAATCAAAGTCGAATTTTTGCGAATTAAATATTTAATAGTTAAATCCGAAAACTGCCATTTACTTTTTGTGCAAAATTTGTTTCTGTTAGAAAACGTCGAAACTTTTTCCTTTTTAAATAAAAAAATCGATGTAGAAAGTCACAAGGAACGTCATGAAATAGGCTCCGTGAACGTCCAACTGCCGGCTCTCGAGGAGAGCCCTGTAGAGCCCGGTTGGATACTGTTAAAGTGTAACCATGGCTCTCCTCGAGAGACTAGTATAAGCTGCTTAGCCAAAGACTGCTCAGAAAGTCTTCAAAGACTGGTCTCTGGCTCAGCAGCTTAGACTAGTCTCTTGAGGAGAGCCCTGTCTATACTCCAACACTTTCCAGATGACCAGAAACTAAGTTATACTGAAAATGCAGTTTTTGCAACTCAATGTTTCACATCAAGCGACCAAACAATTTGAGTTATCTGAGCATTGTATAAAATACCTTCATGTTGCCTGACTGTAATCAAAGTTGAATTAAAATAGGAAATTAAAATGCAAGTTAGTAACACTCATTTTGAGATTTACACTGCAATTTATCTGTTTCAATTTGTATTTTTTGTCAGACGACTAGGTAAAAAGTTATCCTGAAAAAATATATTTTGTGTTTCTTCAACTCAATTTTTCATATGTTGCGATCAAACAATTTGATCAATCTGAGCATCGTATTAGACACCTTCTTATGTTGTCTGACAGAAATCGTAGTCGAAGTTTTTGGCAACTTATAATATTAGTGAGTTGAATCCATTTTAATAAAAAAATTGCAAATAATTTTTTTGGAAAAATTTGTTTTTTGTGAAAAATTTGAATTTTTTTTATTTAATATAAAACAAAAGACATATAATCGATGTAAAAAAGTACGATGAATATCATGATGTAGTTTGATTTTTTGTTAGACGACTAGGTAAAAAGTTATCCTGAAAAAAATATTTTGAGTTTTTCTGCAAAAAATCTTCAACTCAATTTTTCATATGTTGCGATCAAACAATTTGATCAATCTGAGCATCGTATTAGACACCTTCTTATGTTGTCTGACAGAAATCGTAGTCGAAGTTTTTGGCAACTTATAATATTAGTGAGTTTAATCCATTTTAATAAAAAAATTGCAAATAATTTTTTTGGGAAAAATTTGTTTTTTGTGAAAAATTCGAAATTTTTTTATTTAATATAAAACAAAAGACATATAATCGATGTAAAAAAGTACGATGAATATCATGATGTAGTTTGATTTTTTGTTAGACGACTAGGTAAAAAGTTATCCTGAAAAAAACTATTTTGAGTTTTTCTGCAAAAAATTTTCAACTCAATTTTTCATATGTTGCGACCAAGCAATTTGATCAATCTGAGCATCGTATTAGACACCTTCTTATGTTGCCTGACAGAAATCGTAGTCGAAGTTTTTGGCAACTTATAATATTAGTCAGTCAAATCCATTTTAATAAAAAAATTGCAAATAATTTTTTTGGAAAAAATTTTTTTTGTGAAAAATTTGAAATTTTCATATTAAATATAAAACATAAGACATCTAATCGATGTAAAAAATTACGAGGAATATCATGATGTAGTTGAATTTTTTGTCAGACAACTAGGAAAAAAGTTATCCTGAAAAAATAGTTTTTTGTGTTTTTCTACAAAAAAACTTCAACTTAATTTTTCACATGTTGCGACCAAACAATTTGATCAATCTGAGCATCGTATTAGACACCTTTATATGTTGTTTGACAGAAATCGTAGTCGAATTTTTTGGCAACTTAAATTGTTAGTATGGTAAATTCTTTTTCATAGAAAAAACCTGAAATTTTTTTTCTGAAAATTTTTGGTTTTTCATGAAAAAAATTAAAATTTTTCTTTAAATGTAGAGCATAACATATCTATTCGATGTAGAAAATTACGAGGAACATCATGATGTAGTTGGATTTTTTTGTCAGAAAACTAGGAAAACAGTTATCCTGAAAAAATAGTTTTTTGTGTTTTTCTGCAAAAAAACTTCAACTCAATTTTTCACATGTTGCGACCAAAAAATTTGACCAACCTGAGCATCGTATTAGACACCTTCACATGTTGCCTGACAGAAATCTTAGTCGAATTTTTTGGCAACTGAAGTTCTTAGTATGGTAAATTCATTTTAAGAGAAAAAACATGCGATTTATTTTCCGTGAAAATTTAGTTTTTCATGAAAAAAATCTAAAAAAAAATTTTCACTGTAGAACATCACCCTTCTATTCGATGTAGAAAACCACGAGGAACATCATGATGTACTTCAATTTTTTGTCAGACAACCAGAAAAAAAGTTATCCGAAGAAAACCGGTTTTTGACTTTTCGACAAAACATGAGCATGGGGGGTCTTTTCAAATGAGTATCCTGGCCTACAGGAATGCGCTAGAGGTCTGAAATTTTGCACATCCACATCATTTTAGCTTAGGAACATTGCCTTATACTCGAATTTGTCCAGTTTTGACTTCGGGAAATTTATGTTCCAGACTGGTACCGAATTACACGGAATGGCTCTTAATATCATACTATTTTCCCATAAATTCTCCTAAATGACATGTTTTAACGGCTTAGCCTCGCTTTTCTAGGCACTCCCGAGGAAGCTTTGAGCGAAATCTTGGCCGCTGGTGCAGGTTAGCTGGATTGCCACCATAATGTTTGAGTGGTATGCCATTCGCGGATTGCAAAAGAAATCAGGACATTTTATATTTTGAGCTTTCTTGTTTATGGCCTTTGCATCCTTATTATAAAAATCTAGAGTAATGTAAACCCAATACATACTGTTATTACGGTTTCAAGAATGGTACCGATTCACTAACAAACTGTATCGTCGCATGAAAACCAAATTCCAGCTTTTTCTGGTTGCGTATTTTGTTTGCTATTTTATGTTTATTTATGTTCTGTTCGTCATTTTGAGTTATCTACATATTTACAATACCGTTCTCAGCACAACAACCTACATACAACACTTGCGGTCGTCTGTTCAGTTCACATCCAAATCCTGGCCATGGTTGTAGGGAAGTAATCAAAATTGAATACGGCAATAGTGCACATGGTAATGGACGTTTGGGACCCAAACAAACTGTTGAAACGATAAACTTTCCAAAGCATGCGACATCAACTCACTCGCATTGCGTTTTACTATGAATCTGGTGCGCACCGCTGCCTGCTTATAACTCAACCAACCGAATCATCATAATTACAAGCTGATGTTTCATGCTTTCTTGACAAAAAGTTTCTATAATCTCAGATGACCCCAACAACCCGGTACCTAAAAATCTTGATCCACCCTTTTCCGCTATTTTGACCGAATAGGAGCCACAGAAGCAGGAAAGAGGTGGAGCCATACCTCTTGAGCCGGTGAGCCCGACGCCATCAGGTTGTCTATTCAACCAATAACATCAGCCGAATTACATCCATTTCAAAGAAGAACAACGCCACAGAAGAAAAACTAAAAAGGATTTTGTGTTTGTGAGACCGAAGTACATCATTTGCGAATCAGAACCACGCCGAAGAAAAAAAACTACGAGGGATTTCGTGTTCGAGAAATGAATATTGTACAAACTTTTCTGTGTGTCCTTTGTCTTTTGTGTGCTTTATGTTTATTGTTTGCTCTGTGCACCCGTGTATCGTCATCGTTTCAGATGTCAAGTCCCAGGATGACCTCATTGAGGAGATTCTCGATCTGTTGCGCCAACATCCACGTTGGTTTGGTGGAGTGGAAAGTCAACGATTGTTTAGTTATTTGTGTATTTACTTTAAGTGTGGGATCTATCGCTTGATAACAAAGTCGTTAGTTATTTTCCTTTGTATCCAGAATTAAATAAGCAGAACTAACCCATATCTATCAATTCGTTTCCATCGTCGCCTATATTTATTTATTGGGATATTGGCTTTGCACATTCTGTAGTTATAGTTCTTCTGTTCTCAACCTTATTTGGTGTTTAACCCATTATAACGGGTAAATCTTATTTGATTACCCATTACTTCATTTCGATGATGCCGTTTTATTTTCCACAGTCACCGTTTTCTATAGTGCTATGAACACGGGGGGGGGGGAGGAGGAGAGGGTGTGTTTTTTCCACCAATCAGTTGAATTACAGATAGCTTTTATTGAATGGAAATCATGTGAGACAAACTATTCACAAAACATACTATTCACAAAACATACTACTATTCACAAAACATACTACGGTATTCACACAACATAATTTTCACAAAACATGCGTCCGACAACTTTTACAGAGGAGCCAACACTCCAAAACTTGCAGTCGCTGGGATCTGGTCGCTTTTCGGATCAGGAACTCGGGTACGGTGCACCCGATGGTTCGGTGCCACCGGCGTCGCCCGCCGTGTGCAAGGCAATTACTTGCAGTTTTGAGAACGGTGAGAGAGTGAGTGAGTGAGTGAGTGAGTGAGTGAGTGAGTGAGTGAGTGAGTGAGTGAGTGAGTGAGTGAGTAAGTGAGTGAGTGAGTGAGTGAGTGAGCGAGTGAGTGAGTGAGTGAGTGAGTGAGTGAGTGAGTGAGTGAGTGAGTGAGTGAGTGAGTGAGTGAGTGAGTGAGTGAGTGAGTGAGTGAGTGAGTGAGTGAGTGAGTGAGTGAGTGAGTGAGTGAGTGAGTGAGTGAGTGAGTGAGTGAGTGA
>OZ038445.1:19104331-19109607 GCA_964036265.1 Daptonema setosum
GTCTGTATTTTTGTTAATGCGGGATTGATTAACGTAAAAATAACGAAAAAGTCATATCCCACGTTGACATGAAACAAAAAAACAGACACTGTGTTCGCAATAGAATCCAGATTTTTCTAGAATATTGCCTATTCAATATCAGAAAAAATAACATAATTAAAGTATTATTGCAGTTAAGTCGACCGATTTATCTGAGACCTGTTCCTTGAGGTTATTCAACTCTGTGCGATCGAGTGTTTGTTAGAAACTAGAATTCATCTCAGAAAAGAATTACAGTTTGAATGGTTGATTGTAAAGTGAACTGTTTACCCTACATTTTACTGTGAATGCATGTGACTAACTGTAATATGTAGGTGTAAAATAAACACATGCACCCGTTTTTGATTGATCTGCTTAACATTAAGTTGATTAATTAGACTGTCAAATGTTTTGCCAATACCATACCTGCTTCTTTCTGATCGTAAGTACTGTACATAACACTGTATTTATCTGAGTCGGCAACGTGTGACCGGGCGTTAGCTGATGTTTATCGGTTTAGAAAAACGTTGATTTATATAACTATTATCTGTTTTGAAATTACAGGGTGTCCCAGCGAGGGGTTCACGATTTGTTTTTTTTTAATAACTTAAGTATGCGTCAAGCAATAATCCTAAAAATTGATATTGTAAATACCAATCAATACCTTAAGAATTTTTTGCCTTTTCGAAATTTTAAAATTCGTTGATTACAGCTCGAATTATAGTCGAGTGAAAAAAAAACACTATTTCTGAACTAATTTTCAGAAGAATTTCATTTTGAAACATATTCAAAACTAATTCAATGGCGATTATACGACATATATATTAGCTAATAATGCGGGAAACAATAGAAAAAAAGCTTCATTTAATATGACCAACGGATTTTATCGATACAACTATGTATCTTTACGATTTTGAGATCAAGTAATGCGTTTGGTCGCGATTCTGCAGTGATGTTTGCCATTTCCAATAAGATCATTTCTATGAGTTCTTCCACAGTGATAATTTTTTGGAAATAAACTAGTTCCTTGAAATGACTTCAAAACAAGTAACGTAAGTTCCTCCACGTTCGACCCATTCAGTGAAGTGTTCGTGCACGCAGGAACCGTGCCCTCCCCTGTGGTGGGGCACCGTCAGCTTGCATGATCATCGGTCCATGAACAAATTTTCTAATATTTTCGAGATGCTGCAGTAAAAAATGATTGAGCCTGTTCAGGTACTTGTCACAAGTTACAAATCAATCAAACTTTAAAGGAAAACGGTCCGATCAAACCGCCGTACAAATTGGCACACCAAACGTTGATTTGGGTGCGTGCCTGGGTTGAGTGATTTCAGGATATGGTGGAAATATTGAATAAGACTTTCCTTTTTGCATCGTTTATAGCAGAATCTGTGATTTTATTTGTAATATAACACCATTGAATAAGTTTTGAATATGTTTCGAAATGAAAATTCTTCTGAAAAATCGTAAAAATTTTATGTTTTTTCACTCGACTATAATTCGAGCTGTAATGGACGAATTTCAAAATTTCAAAAAAGCAAAAAATTCTTAAGGTATTGGTATTTACAGTATTAATTTTTAAGATTATTGCTTGACGCATACTAAAGTTATTCGAAAAACAAATCGTGAACCCCTCGCTGGGACACCCTGTACTTTGGGCGTCCTCATGCTTTAATTAACTTTTCAACAAAACTTTTTGTGTAATTAGCGTATAGATTAGCAGAACAGTACAGTGAGTAGTAGTAGATCTTTGGGGAAAATGATTCATTTGGTATGGTACGCTTCTCGGAGTAAAACGAGAAAACTATTCAAAACCCGGTCGACTAATTTTTACTCAGTTTATAAGTGAGGCTATGATAATCGAAAAAAAACATTCTTAGTGTTTTTTCTTCGCAATGATCGAATCGATCATTTTTTAAACCGATTAGCTGAAAGTCATTCTAAAACGTAAACTTCTTGGCGTTGGTAAAAGACTAACCGACACGGTCACGCTTTGACTGATGCCTAAAAACAAATTCATGACAATTTAGAGTTTGCAATGTAACACTTGTTATTGTAAAGTAGATGCCTGACATTGATGTAAGAACCAGACATCGTTTAATGTAATCAGATTACAATACTTGTCATCTCAAATTGTTTTACTAAAATTTTTCTTTAATCTTTAATTTCATGCTACAGTAAATAACGGTTCAAGTAAAGATTCGACAAAATCGAATTCCTCCTCATAATGTGAACGAAAGACTTTATATTTCACCTTCTGAATTATTTCGTAGTTATTTGTCAACTGGCTTAATCATCGAATTTTCATTTTCATTTGAAAGATGGTTCTTGTGTTCAACCACCGTTCTTACTGTTGTTGATTTTTTGTGACTAAAAACCAGTTAAAAACGCAGAAAGTTTGCGGTATACAAATCGGTGATCGTGTTAAATATTTTAATGAGGAAATAATGGTTATCGTAGCATAAGGCCAAAAAATAATTTTCGTCACAGACAGACATTGTAACATTGATGGGAACACGTCTATTTATATTAACGTAATCTTTATTTTAGTACCGTAATATCTGGAAGTTCACATCATCCGGCATTACTCTCTCTTTATTGAACAAGACTGATGAATGGTTTGTTATGTACATCAGCAAAAATGGTTCGTAAATTTTAAAATCATCACCCATGTTTTTGTCAGACTGAGGTTTTGAATCTTTACAACTTGGAACATGCCAATGTTTTCTCCTCGTAATTTAACTAAGTCGATAATCTACAGTACTTTACATTGTCGAAGTATTGACGGTCTGAACCAGTGTAACAGGTAAACAGGCACTCGATTAATCAGGTTAACTGTCGCTCTGCTTATTTAATGATGATGATTAGAACTGTAGCGGGATGTTCACATTGCTTTCATACTGAGAATGATATCTTATTAAACTAAATATTGTTTCCTCCTTATTCTGGGTCTGTGCCGAATAAGTTACGTGGAAGTGAAATAAAAGTCAGTCATGGTGGATAAAGATTCTCGATACAAGCCATCTGTTTACAAATACACATTGTTAATAAAAATAGGAATATGAAGTAAGAACATGTTATGTTCTGAATTCATGTTAAAACATGAAAATATCGGGGAAGGCACAGAAAGCCTCTCTTTCGAAGTTTTTTATAAAACAATTGTGAATGCTACGCTCACTGTCCAAAATTTGGCTCTCTAAAATGATTTTTAGCGGGCTTTGTCCTTGAGCGGGCGTCAAAGATGAAACACCTACATAAATACATATGTACATGATATAGGAATTGCACGAATGTATCATGTAAATGTAGCAGTTAGCAGATTGTAATGTACAACAGGTTACAATATTATATATTTAAAAAAACCTAATTATATTATTCAACAGTTTGGATAGGTGGATAAAGAAAACTAAAAAGAAGTACTAAAAACAAAAACGAACAATAGTTGATGTGAAAAGGAACCAACTAAAGCGTATATTGTCCAAGATTAGAACAAGACAATCATCTTGTTTGCAAGCCATATATTTGTGATCAACAATTCGTTGAAACAACTTACCTCAAGAGAGTTTTTATAGACAGTCGTAATGTCGAACTCCTTGAAATGCAAAGAAATAAAATAATAATAATACCCGTTTTCAGGTCGGTCGTATTGGCTTTTCCATCGGTAATATGCGTCACATACACTGTGATAAAATTTCATGGCAATTCCATACAAACAAACATAACGACAAATACATGGCAAAAAATGACGATGAAACTTCGTGCATTATCGCGTCCGCAAAATATTTTTTTTAAACTGTAACACAAATTAATTTGAAACTCTCATAAGGAAACAGTTTCCTGTTTTGTGACGTGTTTGATTCTTATCCAATTTTCGCCGAATTAATAACGCTCACGCAACAGTGTTAATACGTCTTTCTTTATTCTTCGTAGGCGGGTGCAAGTAATTGAGGGAGTGAGTGAGTGAGTGAGTGAGTGAGTGAGTGAGTGAGTGAGTGAGTGAGAGAGTGAGTGAGTGAGTGAGTGAGTGAGTGAGTGAGTGAGTGAGTGAGTGAGTGAGTGAGTGAGTGAGTGAGTGAGTTAGTTAGTTAGTGAGTGAGTGAGTGAGTGAGTGAGTGAGTGAGTGAGTGAGTGAGTGAGTGAGTGAGTGAGTGAGTGAGTGAGTGAGTGAGTGAGTGAGTGAGTGAGTGAGTGAGTGAGTGAGTGAGTGAGTGAGTGAGTGAGTGAGTGAGTGAGTGAGTGATTGAGTGAGTGATTGAGTGAGTGAGTGATTCAGCCGATGAAATCTCTTGAAGATTTGGAGAATGAGGTTTGTTGGACAAGTCCAATGAATGCGAATCAAGCTCATCTTTATAATATCATACGGATAGCTTGCATGCAAACATGTTACTAATGTCTAACCCGGTGTAAAGTTGATTATCGTACGGATAAGTATGACTTTTAATTCACAGCCCAGATTGCGATTATCGCTGATCACACATCCCTGACTGTACGCAGATTAAAGTTTTTCTGTTCAACATATTAAGTACCGTATTTATTTAAGATCTTTGAATGATGAGCACTTCTCTGAGCGAACAGAGATACATATGTAGATTATCAAACTTTCCGTATTGTTTTTTTGCTAATGAATCATCGGAAAAGATCATTTCAATTACAGGTTCAGTTATTTAGTCAAGTTGTTGCTGAAGTGAATCAGTTTATTGAATGAGCACAAGATGCAGTAGCAATAGCATTCTCTCTTGTTGTTGTTGTTTAGCATTTGTTTGTTTGCGCGCTTGCTTTTGCGTTTGCACTGTTTGCAGTTGTTTGTCATCAACATCGCAATAAACGCACCGAATCATGATTCTTTTTTATATGACACGTACGAAACGCTAAATTTATGATAATGACTCGAAAATTAATTCAATTAGCTGTCTTTTCATAGTCATCCGTTTACATGAAGAAAGAAAATTGCAGTAAATCGGGCGTAATTTATTTTCTGCGGTTCATGGCAAAAGCTGAAAAAATACGATCCAACGGGAAAACAAGTACAAATTTGTAGAAAACTCATCGCTGAAAGTTGTAGTACGTGACAGTCAAGTTGGATGCGGGATAGCATACCAAAATTATAGACAATGCTCAGCTATAACCATTACCAAGTGTGAAAAAAAGTAAAAATATATATATATTATGAAAAAAATGATTTATATTTTATGATACGGTCGCCACTTGTCATTACCTCTGAATGGTTCTGGCGTAGGCGGTCGGTTTCTGGCCGTCTG
>OZ038445.1:19109807-19117307 GCA_964036265.1 Daptonema setosum
GCAAGTTATAGCTGATGCCTGCACTAACTGCCGCCGACTTCTCGTTTGCCTTTGTGTCGGATTGCGGGTCTTCACCGTCATCCATCGCCATCATAGCCATTCCAATGGCGTACCCCGTCGGAAACTCATCAACCTTTGCTGATCTGGCCTTCTTTGAGATCATCACGCTCTTATGTTTCTACGATGAACGGATATTTTCACTGATTTATTGATAAAGCCTGAATTCAATGTTGTGTGTTTGATGACTGGTTTTGGTTAGGACGTTTTGTACACTCGTATGGGTTGTTTATTTCTTGGAAAGTTTAACTGCAACTTCTTATTGGTTAATATCATAACAAATATTATGTTACCATATTATGGATGTATGTAAGCATCTAAGTCGGTATTCAAAAACATCTGTGTCATTTTTGTAGCTTGTTGTATTGTGTGTCATCTATTGTATCATTGTTCTTGCCCCCTATTCAATAGTCCGGATTGTCTCGGTTACCCAAGCTTCATTTGTTCTATCGGCAGACCACTGAAGTCTGTCAAAGACAGTGAAGACATAACTTTCCACGAACGATTGCAAGTAATATGGATTGGGCTAAAAAATCACCAAAAACCGATGATGATGAAAGCATGGTTTGATCGAAGAAGGTAGGGTTGATTGGGATGACGCAATTCATAATGCTACCCACGTACACACGTAACGCAATTAACTGACCCTAAATCTCCAGTTTCGGTAATCCGTTACCTTTCACTCAACTGGTGAACATCACTACATAATTTGCCAAGTTTGAATTCGACTCATAAAGCTTTGTTTCAAAGAATTCTCAGAACTGCTGGTATTTATAACCGAAACGTCACATCGCCCCTGTAGGTTGGTTCAGTATCAGCGACCGCAGTATGACTGGCCATGTAACTGAAGTTGTGCTCTGATTTTATGATCCTCTAGATGACAACAAGCATATTTTGTGCAATTTGGGACCAGTCATTCGTGAAGTCTCTCAGTTTGTGTAAAAAGTAAAATAATACATGTCGTTTTTAACATATTTCGTGGAACCATGGCTCAAATGTTGGAATGTTCGGCAGAGGCTGATTTAGCGATAAAGTGAGACGGCGGCACGTGTTTACGAGTGAGCACTTAAATCAACCTGATAAAAAATTTATTCTGGCTACCTGTTGGTCGGAGTTGTTAATATTGTAACGGTGTACAGCAGTGGCTGTTTGGGTTGGTTGATGTTCCGTGTCAGCAAACAATTCGTGTTCATAAAAGTTGTTTCACAACAATACCTACTCGCCTTTTCAAGGTATTTCAATATTATTCGATGCACAATTTGTTGCAGACACATAATACATCTGATCTCAACTCATACTGTTTTTGCAGATTGTAGATTTGTATTGATTTGAGAATATTATAGTTTTTGGTCTTCGTCGCATATTTATGAATAAGAACAGTTTTACAGAATAATAATAATCTATCGACCCAATTTCATATATCTTGTAGCAAATTCTGAAAGTGTCAATTGACAATAATTTCAGAACTTGGCGGGATCGCATCGCAATAATGTACCAGCTATGGTTTTTAACAATCACTTTTACATTGATGATTGAGGTGAGTCCTAGAGAATGAAACAAATTTCAAACAATTACACTAGTTTAGTGGTAAGGTCGATCCCATATATGCAAAAATGGTTTTTATTGATATGTGAAGTAATAGGATACTCTCAAGTTTAGTTTCAGAAGTACACCAGTGTGTCATATCAACTATGTATGTATCCTTTACATAGTCAATATTTATGCAATTTAGAAAGTTTCAAGAATAGTAGCTGCACTAGCGGACGATAAGGGAAAGAAAGGGGAATTCCTCCTTCTCTTGCGGTTTCAAAGAGTAGAGTTTGTTCCTTATGGTTTAAGTAAACTGTTGGCATTTTCTTGGACCCCCCTGTATGTAGTCTGAAAACTGCCAATTCCACTCTTTTTGACGAAATTCACCTGCCTTCGGAGGGTTAGCTCGTCAACCCGTTGGTAGCAGTTAAATCAGAGTTTGTTGATTGATTTGTGAATTTCAATAGTTGACTAAATGCAGGCAGCCAGCAGCAGCTATTCGTCGGACTATTGCTTTGACGCGAATCAGGCCAAACCGAGCTATAATGCCGAGGTGCCGTGTTTCTACAAACCCGGTGATCTGGTGATTGCCGGCCTGTACAACTTACATCACAAAATACCCAACACTGAGGTCGGCCAGTATTTTGCGTTTGAAAATCAGTGGAACAAAACAAAAATCTTCTGCATTTTTAATGGCAATCTAAAAAATACTAGCCAGACCAATTAACATGCTTTCTGGGAGTTGGTCAATGTTTAATTTAGCGATGCGACGTCGATACAATTGACTACGAAGAGGCACTTTTGTCGGAGACACACTGGTACGCTCTCAACTACCTAAATGACCATCCTATGTTAAAGAGTTAGTCAATCGATTACATATTCCTCAAGTCAGTCAGTCGATTACAAATTCAAGAAGACGCTAAATCTTTGAAGTTATTCCGATTGTGAATATCATCATTTACACATGTATGTATATCAATTAATCAGTCAAACAGTTAGACAGTCTAATTTAGTTATTCAACAAATATTTTTAGATAAAATCAGATTGGGCTCTATATTCTTCGATACCTGCCGTAGTATGACGCAAACCATGAAGTCATCAAAGATCACTACCCCCGGGTCGTTTTGCCGACCCGACCAAAACCGGTAAACCACAGTACAGTGGATGGCTGGCTGAATTACTGACGGATGGGCTGACTGATTTTTTATGATGGACTGATTATCAGAAAGACCAAGTGACCAACTGAATGACTCGATGACTGAATTACTGACTGACTGGCTGACTGGGTGACTGACTGACTGACTGAATGACTGACTGACTGACTGACTGACTGACTGACTGACTGACTGACTGACTGACTACCTGACTGACTGACTGACTGACGGACTGACTGAGTGACTGACTGACTGACTGACTGACTGGCTGACTGACTGACTGACTGACTGACTGACCGACTGACTGACAGACTGACTGACTGACTGACTGTCTGACTGACTGACTGACTGACTGACTGACTGACTGACTGACTGACTGACTAATTAGTCGACTAACTGACTAGCTGACTGGCCCACTGATTGACTGACTGAATGACCGATTAACTGACTGACTGTTGGACTGACTGACTAACCAATCAACAGGTACACTGACGTTCAAAATAAAGATGGTCACCATCCAATAATGGTCAACCCAGTGCCAAGTGCCTTTGCCACTGTAACCAGCGCTGGAACAACGCAAGCCAAAGCTCTGAGTCTGTGCACTCAGGTCACCCATTCACTCACTCACTCACTCACTCACTCACTCACTCACTCACTCACTCACTCACCACGTCACTCCATCACTCACTCATTCACTCACTCACTCGCTAACTCACTCACTCACTCACTTACTCACTCACTCACTCACTCACTCACTCACTCACTCACTCACTCACTCACACACCCACTCACTCAATCCATTGAAGCACATAGAATTTTGAGGATTGAACCATTTAGTCATCTGGTACAGGGATTCTGCCTTCCTACTACCTCATTCTGGGCTACCAGTCAATTCTTCGATAATACCACGAAATATCCATTTTTTCTGCGGACTATATCATCGGACAAATTCGCTGCTGCGGTTGGTGACTGATATGTTTTGTACCCTCGTTCATTCTATGACTACATACTTTTTAAAAAGCTAACAACAAACTAACTAACTCATATTTTTACCCGCTCACATGCTCACACAATTCAGGCCGTTGTGGCTCTATTAGCAAAGCTTCGATGGTTTCACATTACGGTAATTTACGAGGACACGGACTATGGGTATAACATGAAACAATCCTTAGATGAACAGATATTTATTGATAACGGGTTGGTTATGGTATGAGTAAGTGAATGAGTGAATGAAAGAAGTAAGTATTTCAATGAGTGAATTAGTGAGAACGAGTCAGCTATTTCAGTGAACGTGGGACTGATTGATTGACGGAGTGAGTGAGCTAATGATATTTTGGTTTACTAAAACTGAGTGGATCGCCATGAGTGAGCTAATCAACTTGGTTTCAGTCTGCCAGAGTCGACTGCTTCACTTTGTGTAGAGCAATACATCGATGTTCAGATGAACAACTGGGACTCACTCACCGAACGGTCAGTTTGACCCCAGATTTTGGTTCAGATTGAGAGTAGGCACCGGTTTGATGTATGTAGGCTTAGCTTTACGTAGCTTTAGGTTAATCATTAGCTTTACTTTTTCTCACAATAATAGGACTGCCATGGGCTGTAGCGTAAGCAATTTCCTACGTAGGCTTCACCTTATACTTTACAACAAAGTTTAGTTAGGCTGTTCCAAATGGTTAACTAATGTTTCAGACTGATTTTGAACCCGGCATCAACGCACGTGGTGGTGATACTGGCATTGTCCGATGTGGCAAAGGGAACCATCAGGTACCTTTATGACTATATTTGAAATAATTAGTTTGTTTTTTGAATTTTTAAGTTATTACATATTAAAAAGGCGAGCAATATGAAATGGCTTTTTACGTCACATACGTTTTTCGGAGCTCTTCGGAGTACCAAGAACCATTAATTGATTGTTAACAGTTTTGTTAATTTAACCAGGTTTATCCGTAATAAACTACGAGAACTTGGCCACGATGATAAATCTAACCATCGCCACAGATATCGATTTGTACTCACGGATATCGATCGATTTACGGACGATGACTTCGCGGATGGGCTGGATGTCTACATGAATCATTCGGTAACGATATCATACCATTCGGATAGCATGAATTGCAGTGTTTTCCGAGAAGTAAATTCATGTTTTGTTGACAGTTTGCTGCTCCCTCACTCACAGTCTCACTCACTCACTCACTCACTCACTCACTCACTCACTCACTCACTCACTCACTCACTCACTCACTCACTCACTCACTCACTCACTCACTCACTTCACTCACTCACTCACTCACTCACTCACTCACTCACTCACTCACTCACTCACTCACTCACTCACTCACTCACTCACTCACTCACTCACTCACTCACAAAACACTTGTAGACAAATGTCCTTGGTATAAAGTCCAATGTCCGGATGCTTGGATATATATACCTGTTGATGGGAATGATACGGATGCCGGTCCGGTACCGGTTTCCACTACTTGCTGTGGCGAATGCTTGGTTAATGCTTTTTTAATAACTCACTCACGTACCCCCAACATCCCTGACTCACTGACTCACTGACTCCCTCACTCACTTATTCACTCACTCACTCACTCACTCACTCACTCACTCACTCACTCACTCACTCACTCACTCACTCACTCACTCACTCACTCACTCACTCACTCACTCACTCACTCACTCACTCACTCACTCACTCACTCACTCACTCACTCACTCACTCACTCACTCACTCACTCACTCACTCACTCACTCATTCACTCACTCAATCACTCACTCACTCACTCACTCACTCACTCACTCACTCACTCACTCACTCACTCACTCACTCACTCACTCACTCACTCACTCACTCACTCACTCAATCACTCAATCACTCACTCACTCACTCACCCAGTCATCCGTTCATTTAACCATCATTTTAGAGTGCATGTTACCTACAATTCCAAGTATGCCTCTCGATACCAGAAGATCGTTCCGATAATTCGTATTGCGATGGTAATGTGACTGATCAACAATTCCAAGGTAAATCAGGTAACCACGCTCGTTGTGTTTATGGACCTGAATATTGTGCCCGGAAGGCCAAGTACAGGTATAAGGTTAGAGTCGAACAAACACACTCACTCAGTTACTCACTCACTTATTCGCTCACTCAAATTATGAATTACATCAATCATACTCTGACTTTAGGTAAATTGCTATTGTCCTAAAATAATCCTACCAGCTGACATGATCAATGATACCGGTGTACTCTATTATGGATATGCCGATGATGCCGAACTTCACCGATGGAGCGGAATGGAGGTTGTTGTTGTTGTTGTTGTTGTTGTTGTTGTTGTTGTTGTTGTTGTCGTTGTTGTTGTTGTTGTTGTTGTTGTTGTTGTTGTTGTCGTTGTTGTTGTTGTTGTTGTTGTTGTTGTTGTTGTTGTTGTTGTTGTTGTTGTTGTTGTTGTTGTTGTTGTTGTTGTTGTTGTTGTTGTTGTTGTTGTTGTTGTTGTTGTTGTTGTTGTTGTTGTAGTTGTTGTTGATGTTGTTGTTGTTTTTGTTGATGATGTTGTTGTTCTTGCTGTTGTTGTTGTTGTTGTTGTTGTTGTTGTTGTTGTTGTTGTTGTTGTTGTTGTTGTTGTTGTTGTTGTTGTTGTTGTTGTTGTTGTTGTTGTTGTTGTTGTTGTTGTTGTTGTTGTTGTTGTTGTTGTTGTTGTTGTTGTTGTTGTTGTTGTTGTTGTTGTTGTTGTTGTTGTGGTTGTTATTATTTCATTAAAAGCTTCAAAAAAATTTCAGATAACGTTTATCGTGCTGGCATGTTGTTTGACTCTGCTGTGTTTGCTTATACTTCGAATGTTAATAGTTATGTGGTCTACGCCATTAATAACTCATAGTGGACCGATTGTCACCGTGTTCCAGGTAATTGTTTTGATCATGCATTCCACATCCATTCCAGACATCGAGCATTTTGCTGTTGGGATGAAAAACATGTAATATACTAAAACAAATTGTATGCCCTTTCAAATCAATCAGCAGTCAGCACCGAATTATTTTTCAGGTGTTCGTGAAGATTGGTATATTTGCGTGTTTGCCACTGTTGAGTGTTGTAGCCGATGGGCAATGGTTAGTCTGTTTCAATGTCAGGGGTGATCTTATCATTTGTTACGATTGGAACATTCAGGTACCAACCATATTTGGAATGTTTATGCCATGGGGGAATTTTTGCTGATTTTTATGTACATGTTTAGTCATACAACACTATGATACATAGTACTCCACTTTTTCATTGTTGTGTTATTTCAATCGGATCAAGATTTCGACGACTCCCAATCACAACTGGTAATTGCCATATCGTGGAATCAGATTCCAAGTCACTTCATCAGTTGAAGACATATTCTGTAACGACCATCAGCCAGTAGGTCACAAATCTTTAAAACAGCCATCAGGTTTTTGATGACGTCACGGGATTGCCAGGCGGTTTGAGAATCAATCCTTTGAACTTAATCATATTATTCTCCACTTATTCAGGTGTAACGGAGCATTGGCCACAGTATCCATGCTGTATGCATCAGCATTTGCCTGTCTGCTCGTCAAGTCCATCTACCTGGCAATGCCAGAAGTGTGTTCACGGCCCTGTGACCGCTTACGATCTTATCTGAAACTGACCAGGAACCAATCCGTCATGTTGTCAGAAATCATCGTCCTTTTTGTACTTATCGGACTTCAAGCTGTGGTTTTCATTGTGTACTATTCGAAGTTTGCACTCAG
>OZ038445.1:19119807-19159807 GCA_964036265.1 Daptonema setosum
AACAGCATAAATCATCATCACTTCACTAGTCGTCTTCACTCCTTCTACACTGATTCTAGTTATATCCTATATTAACTCAACTACCACGTTAGTGTTATGAAGCGAATCGACAAGGAGCAGATAAAAAAGTATAATTCAGTTGTTAATTGCCCCTCGATGGGATTTCCCCTGGAAAATTTTGTTGTCTACTTTTGGTTACTGTAGTAGTCAATAAATGGAATCTCGTTTGGACGTGTCGGATATCAGCAAATACCATTGATAGCTGACCGACCGATAAATTGTCGAGCCCCGATGAAACTGAAGCTCAAAAATGAAACATTTCGTAGTTTATAAAACAGTTGGAGGTGCCTTCCAGGCAACTCTAGCTATCTTGCGATTATATTAAAAATGGTTTCTCTCGCAAAAAATATTACTAGAGCTTGAGCTTGTTTGCAGTACGTTAAACCTGAGAATGACGAGCGGTGGTCGCGCCCTGGAGGAGCTGCGATTGCAGTCTGTTCGTTCATGTTACATTGTGTTTGTAGTTGCTCTTATTTATACAGCTGTAAGTCAGGTTTAGTTTCTAGTTTCTAGATTTTAGATTCTAGATTCTAGATTCTAGTGTCATACTGTACATGACAGGGTTCCGGCCCGACTAAGTTTCATCAAGAGATTGACCGAATCGCTCGGCCACTAGTTCTCAATTTGTTTTTGCTCAGCCACAGTATTTAGCTAAACAACTCTGAATATTAAATTGAGTTTACATTAAAGTTTTATTGGCCTAATGCTATTCAAACTGCCTTGCATTCAGCTATTTCCACCGATGGACTACAATGTGGCGCAGATGTTCCACGTTGATCCGAAAAACAATTTAACCCTCAAATCGGACAAAGAAGCCAAAATCAATGTACGAAGTCATCTGATAAAATACTGTCTGGTCTTCAAGGTGAGTAGTTGTAGTAATCGTAATACTTGTTCTTTTCTGTTGTTGTTCTTGTTAACTATCATATTTTATAGCTCAAATGCACATCCAACGATATGTTTCAAATAACGAATTGTGCCGGCTGTCTCAAGCCTAAACAAGGTGAATCGATAACAATCAAAGCTGTGAAGCCTTTCGATCCTGACAAGGTCAGTTTCTGTCGGCAGATACTGTAGAAGGTTTAGCAGTTATCTAGAATTTCACGTTGTTGCTCCAATCTGAAAACTTGAAGTCAAACAATTTCAGAACCACTTTCGGCTGTATTACCTACTAGTCAGTGCGGTCAGTTCCTGTCAACTCAACAACGTGCAATCACTCTCACTCACTCACTCACTCACTCACTCACTCACTCACTCACTCACTCACTCACTCACTCACTCACTCACTCACTCACTCACTCACTCACTCACTCACTCACTCACTCACTCACTCACTCACTCACTCACTCACTCACTCACTCACTCACTCACTCACTCACTCACTCACTCACTCACTCACTCACTCTCTCACTCACTCACTCACTCACTCATTCACTCATCCACTCACTCATTCACTCACCCACTCACTCAATAGGAACTTGTCGACAGTCCCGAAATCCACGGCAACGTCCGCCTAATGTGGGAATTGGCCGTAAAAGAGAAGCGCGAAGTTCGCAGCATGAAATTCACGATTGTTTGATTGTTAAATTCACGATTCACGATTATGTGACTAAGAACTTCATATTAACGACAATTTGTAATCACGTATTCACGTTTCCAGTTCCAAATTTACTTATGTAGGTAATCAATGTGTAACGCACTTTGTTTACAAATGTAATAACATTCGATTGCGATTATGACCCTGCAGCTGTCGAACGGGTTTACGGTACGGTACACCCGTTCGTGCCATAATCGTTTGGGCAAATTTCGTTTGGGGGTGTATAAATTTAGAAAAACTTTTGCAGACCTCTGATGTTATTTAAATTCGACAGTCGCTGGATGTAAAAAACGGTTTTGTTTATCTGCCCAAATCTGCTATATACATTCATTCTGCTGACTGCTCACATGTATTCCCTGAATTTACTGATAAAATATTAGTGGTACAACCCGGTGAAGCTACTGGTTAAACAGAACGCGAAGCTGATAAGCGTTGATTCAACGAATTGTTGGGCTGAATCAATGGGTGGCTGATTGAATGACCTGTTCAGCATTAATCATGGTTCATTACCATTCGCACATTTCATTTTTAAAAATATTGTACATCAAACATACATTGTTCAAATAAATGGTAGTTCACAAATGACACTGCGTCTAATGGACTTCTTTTCGATACCACGACTAAACTCTATTCTATTGTTCCACTATGAAAACAACTACAGAATGCACTGACGGATGAGTCAAACCTCAAAAGGGAGAGGAATCTCTTCAAAGGGAGACTTAACGAAACTAGGCCATTTTCTCTACATCCTAAGGAACGAATTCTACTTTTTAAAACCGTCCAAGAGGGGGAAATTCACTTTTCCCTTCCGTTCTCGTCCGCCAGTGTGGTCAATGACCGTATCAACTGTTCTGCCACTGATACTTACAACGTTACGGTGTAGTATTTAACTATAGTGGTTAACTGACCGCATGCCTTCCGTCCGACTGATTAAATGTGCATATCAAATGTCATTCGATTACGCTTCAAATAATAATAGGTTATTACTGCAGTTTGCATCAGGCATAGTCCATGATGAGTTTCAGCAGAATATACTTCCAGTACAACGATTTCTGTGCACCATTTGTTACACTGGCCGACGGAGGGGAATTAATAGAGCTAATACTCCAAAGGAGGGGATTTATGTCAAAGAAGGGGGAAGTGGCACTTTTCAAGCCATTTTATCTACACCTTAGGGAACAAGTTCTACTTTTTGAAAATGCCAAAAGAGTTCAGACCCAGATTTGTTTGATATTTATGAATTTATAGTTCTTAGGACTACAGCTTGAGGAACTTTCACTCTGCAGAAACTCATCATCGACTTGTTTAGTAAAAAAGGTGCAATAATGAAAGCATAATCTCTTCGTTCATATTTTTTAGAAAGCTGAATTATTCTGTCTTGCTATTTCAACATACTAGTCTAATTTTATGATACTGTTACGAAACTGTTATATTATCAAGACTAGCTTCTTTTTCTATTTCATATATTTTTGTTTGTCAAAACAGTCTTGACGTGAGTGATGCGACATTTGAGTGCCATCTAAGCCGTCTGTCCATCTACTGTATGTATTGTATTGTATGCCATACGTCCCAGCGGCAATTCATATTTCATTTGTGGCAATTGCACCGCCTTATAAACAATCCATGGCAGCTCATCTTTATAAAGCTTTTGGCCGCTGTGCTTTCTTTTTGCTTATAAGAAAGGCGGAATTAAAAATCGCATTTTGTTACTGTAATCTCAAGTGCTAATCACTCGTCTTTTGGTATATTCGTCTTCGATTTACGATGTGGAAAAGATAGAATGTTTTAGTTAACGGTCATGATGACTAGAAGGGCGTAAGCCTCGGGTCTCATGCAAGTCGGTTATGGAGCAATACAATGTCAGTTGCACAGAGGGAATGAGACGCACTTTTGTCGTTCTTATTACTTTGTGTCATTCATAACGCATGTTCTTATGATGCAACATTTGTCATTCATGTGTATTTTTGCTCTTGTTGTTGTTGTTGTTGTTGTTGTTGTTGTTGTTGTTGTTGTTGTAGTTGAATAATTCAAATCAGCAGCAGCAGCAATCAAATTCTGTCATAAAAAGGCCCGACACATTGTTTGGGATACGATCAATCAGGTGCAGATGGTTTTTGGCTTCACAAATTTACATATGTACAGGGTGTCCCACTTAAAAGTTTCAATGAGAATTTGCTTTAATTTTTGATAGAAAGGACCGATTTTGAAAATTTCTGCGCTGATTTGTAGACAATTTTTGGCAATTTTGTTTGACGCTTAAATTTTTGAAAAAGCTGTGTGATAGCAGTTTTTAGGCTAAAAACCCCGAACCCCCTTATTTTCGCATTTTACGATCATCGGCGTCACATAGAAACGTGTTGTTGTTGGTCCGTTAACGCCCCGAACAAAGAAAAAAAACTTTAAAATTGAAGTGTCACATTAAAACAACAAAATAAATGGTCAACGTATTAGAAAACATACATGAAAGGAACATGTGCCCATGTGCAATGCGTGAATCATTAGGTTGATTGAAAGCGGCATTTCAAACCGAGGCAGCTCATCATTGTCGCATCAAATTTGAGCTTTGTCAACAGCCAGTTTGCAATAGTTGCGATATTTTAAACTAATGTAAGTTTCAAAATAATCAAATTGAAGTAATTCTCGAATATTACGAGAATTAAAAAAGTTTTTGGAAAAGGTATCTCTGATGCTACCGTGCAGGGCACTCACTGTTGGTCGCTGGAAGACGTGGTGGTAGTCATATTGAGAAACGTTGATTATATGAATGCATTTAGTGATTTCGTGATTTTTATGCTGAATTATGGTTTCAAGTTAAAAAATAAAGAAGCATTTTAACAAAAGTGCTGCTCCATGATATAACAGTAACAACATAATGGGTGGAAACCACGTGAAAAAGGCGAAATTGAAGGGGTTTGGGGTTTTTGGCCTAAAAACTGTTGTCTAACAGCTTTTTCAAAAACTTAAGCGTCAAACAAAATTGCCAAGAATTGTCTACAAATCAGCGCAGAAATTTTCAAAATCGGTCCATTCTATCAAAAATTAAAGCAAATTCTCATTGAAACTTTTAAGTGGGACACCCTGTACATGGTTTTTAGCTTGCTTTTTCATAGATTTATGTTTCATATTTAACAGATGCGTGCGCCCAAACGACTTTTTTCATAAATCCGTTTTTATGGTTTGATCCGAGTTTGCACTTAATTTCATGGCCATCATGATGACGTTAATCATGCATGCATTTATTGTCAGCCTATATGATTAGGATTTATGTATTTGCTGATATTTATACAAATAAGTGCACTCACTCACTTACTCACTCACTCACTCACTCACTCACTCACTCACTCACTCACTCACTCACTCACTCACTCGCTCACTCACTCACTCACTCACTCACTCACTCACTCACTCACTCACTCACTCACTCACTCACTCACTCACTCACTCACTCACTCACTCACTCACTCACTCACTCACTCACTCACTCACTCACTCACTCACTCACTCACTCACTCACTCACTCACTCACTCACTCACTCACTCACTCACTCACTCACCAGTGTAACACAGCTTTGACGCGCATGCCAGATATCCAGCAGACACGTGGTATGCTGGTGGTACATAAGCCCATCCAAGTTTATTTCTGCATATTCTTTGCATGACCACAAACCTTATCACTTGAATAGAGGCGCACAGTGGGGTATTTCCTGCCATTCTTTTTGAATACATGCTTAAAGTTTGTAGAGTCTGTGGAATAATAGGTCAATGAGAGCCAGAAAACATAAATGAAGATTTTTTATCATGATTTATCCCGTTCCCTATATTATGTACATACGTTTTCCGGATGACGTATGAAGGTGAGTATCAAAACTAATCTGATAAGTATGATCTTCGATACATACAACTTCATTGGATATCGTAATGAAAAAAAAACTGATTGAACTATGTAAGTAAACTAAGCCAGCCCTGCCCAGTAGTATGCAATTCCAATCTTTGATCTCGGTATAAATTCCAGGTACTCCAGCATAAACTGTATGTGGGATCGAAACGATATTACGAAACTGCTGCAAATCTGCATCAACGAGTACATAGTGCATTTTGTTTTGTGGTCCGAAACCAAAAATGTCATGACATCTGATACGTCTGTATGTATGTATGTATGTGTATCTGGTAATGCCCATCGGATGTAAGGCTGCCCATTTATCTGGTAACGCCATGTTTCCGTTCGGTGGTACAGATTCCACTGGCGCCAAGTGACTATCAATGTCGGTTTATGTCGAAGAAAACCGAACCCAAATTGAATCTATGTACTTATGTACGTAAGTAACTTTATTTGATTATTTCCTAACTGCAAAATCTTCATCCAAAAAGATGAGAAAACTTTATTATAAAATTTTTTTTTACCATCCTATGACTGATTGATTGAGATGATTGATGTCTCATTTTATAAGTCAAACCCGTCTTATCTTCCAAGCCTCACTAGGTTTTCTTGTTTGAATTATATCAGTCAGCACGGAAAGGTACAATGTAACGGTTTCTTAATGAAAAACAAATAAATTAAAAATAATATGTATGATTAATATAGGTACACACTTTCAGTTTTTCACCCTTGATAACTCGTAACTGAACAAACTTTTTTGGTTTATAGCTCCATTTTCTGATACCTGCAGGTCTTTGATGGAGTCATGCTCATAACGAAATTTGACGAATGTGTTCCGTCAAAGGTGGTATCTGAGATGAGGTCATTCGTCTCGCTATCATTCAGCTTTGAAGGTACATAAGCCGCAGTTGTCCGACTTGATTCAAGTGAAACAGTACTGTATGTAGGTTCTTGATGAAATATACTGGATTTTTACTTTTTTTACTTCGGTAGTTTGATAAATTTGTTGAAAACGATTCAGCAAAACGTGGTCGGTTTATGGGGCATAAACTATTCGACAGTGATTCAGTTATTCTATGATTTAATGACATGACACGAATCAGTATCTCAATCATGATGCCATAACCATTACTGTGCCGCGGTATTTATTCTAGTAGCTTGTGAGAATACATGCGGATATACAGTATGCTAAACATGTCAGACTTATGTACTGTACATACACAACATTGGTTGCAGGCTCGAGCGACATGTTTTTATTGCATTTCCGGCTGTGTCCAGGGTGTCGTCATAACACAAAGTGTCTCATATTTTACGTAATGCTTTGCTATGTTTCAATTTATTTGATTAGTTGGTGATCAATTATGTGTTGGTAAGATGATATAAACTGAGTCTTTGTCTGTTTGTATTTTTCATGTAAGTGGACGGCTACCGGTCATTTTCCCGAAAATCTTTTTCCCGAAAATCTTTTTACCGAAAATTTTTTACCGAAAATTGGTTTACCGAAAATCTGTTTACCGAATATACATTCCCCGAAATGAAGTTTTACCGAAAGTTGTTTCACCGAAAGTATTTTCCCCGAATGAGTTTTTCCCCGAAAACTTTTTTCCCGAAAACAGTTTTACCGAAAAAAAGTTGGGACAATCGTTTTTATGCGTGAAACACGTTTTTATACAGCTTGTAACCAAATTTAAAGTATATTATTGTTCTATAGACCCGCTACTCGTTGAATTAAGCACTATGCGTGAAATAATAACGAAAATATTTAAAATAAGAAACCTTGCATATGCCAGAAGTTATATCGGATACCATTTAATCGATTAATTTCTTAATTCTTCATGGTATAAACTTCATTTCAAATGCACGATATTCGACTCCCCAAGCAAAAAATACCTAGCTTTCGTTTAAGTTGGAATTTAATTGATTGAAACTTCAACTTCAAGAACTTTTGGCGAAACCTGAAGATATATTCAAATTAACAAAAACCCAAAATCAGAGTCATTCCCATTTTAAATTGTTGAATTTTCAATGAAAATGATCGAATTCATTCCATTTTTGCCGTAAGGAATCATTACGATGAACCGACTATGAAGTTCCAGAAGATTCGATGCAGATATGACGTAATCATAAAAGTTTCCACCTTTTATAATGTATTGTCAGCGCCGACAGACTTCGCTAAAGAGTCAGCCAATCAGCCATCAGCAACATGAGCGCTAAGCCACGCCCTCAACTCACGTGAACTTGTCATTTGATTTGCTCCCAGGAACTCGGTTCGGGGAAAAGCAATTCGGGAAAAGACTCATTCGGAGAAAGTATTTTCGGTGGAAAGACGTTCGGTAAAAGATCATTTCGGGGAAAGTCTATTCGGGAAACAGATTTTCGGTAAACTAAATTTCGGTAAACCAATTTTCGGTAAAAAAAATTTCGGTAAAAAGATTTTCGAGAAACAGATTTTCGGGAAACTGACCGGACCCCAAGTGGACGTGTGTGTATATATGTAAGTAAATATGGATGTACATACATAGTGTATTGTATACGGCAGTGAATAAAGTGCCCTGTAGTGCTGGTGTGTACCATAACTGCTTGGTTGGCTGGTTTTCGTGAGCATGTCAAGTCACTGAGGTAAACGGTCAATTGCTTTTTACACTCTTAATACGTCAAAAAACTGTTAGTTGCAAACATAGCACTAATTCATTCTACATAAACATCTACTATTATGTATATAGGTGGAAATACTAGTAATTAACAGTAACTTACTTTCCATTAAATAACAGACTGAGTTTGTTCTCACGATTCATGTGCCCAAACTGAACGAACACGCTCGCCTAAAAAACTATGCCATTTGGGCCGAGAGCACTAGGATATATTGATGTTCGGCAGAGTAATGGTAGTGCGTTAAGATATATTACATACTGCACATGTACATTTACTACCGTGAAGAAATACTACTGTACATGTAATGCCTATCAGCCGATTTCCGAATACTCAAAAAAATTTTGGTCCTATTTTTTTTCAATTCGGTTTTTGGCACAAGTGAAAGTTATTGAAACGACTCTTTCTACATGACACTTGACCACATGCGAAAGTTGCACATTAACAACCATCGCGCTATGACTAGAATTTTTAAAACAAGATACTTTGAACAAGCTATACATAAAACAACTTGTTTTAATAAACTATAATGTTTGGAACATGTACATATATTCTGAATGTATAAAATGTATAACATGTGTAGGAATGGAACCTCGTTAGTACACTGTGCCGGTCCGATACTGGACTCTATTTGTCATGTTTCATTTTGAAGAGCCGTGTTCTTCCATGAAGAATTTAGAAAGGATTGTTGGAAATAATATTCCTAGAAGTACACGTTATGTGTAAATTTTTCCATAACTGTATTAACCAAACTTTTTTCTTGTTTTTGCTTCAGGCTCCAGATGATTCAGTTATGTATAAACTACGAGCAATTCGTATACAAATAGACCAACATGCAATAAATATCAATCACGCCTGACTGACTGACTGACTATAATTGGATTGGCATGATGGAATGACTGACTGACTGTCGTTCGCCGACCGCACTTAAGTACCCGGATCGATCAGTCACACTCAATCAGTCTGTCAATCTGTCAGCTGACAGTCAGTTGAGCAAACACTTAAGTAGAATGTCAATCAGTGAGTTTGGTCAAACAGTTCTAGTATGACAATCAGTAAGATAAGTCGAACGCTAACCAGATCAGTATTTTTCGGATGTTCATTCAGTATGTACATAACTTGTATCGGTTGGTTGTGTTGTGTGTCAGTCACATGGTCTGATCTGTCATTGTAAAGTGGGTCCAATTGGATAAGGACAAAGGCCGGAGCCCGGTCCACAGATTGCTACTTCAGCCCGGCTGTACATACCATAGACATACCAACCGGTATGAGTTCAATTCAGAATTACAACCATGGACGTGTTTATAGAATACCATCTATTTATATCAAACCCTTTTGGTTGTACAGATTGAATGCTCACTTCAAAAAACTACTCAGAATCGTCAACTGTCTGTCAGATGTTCATTTGTCTATCCGCTGTTGGTCGTATACCCCCGGTAGAGTTGTAGGCATTTGGGCACAAGAACTCCGTTTCCGCCAATATACATATACGGTATGGTACGTGGACCCTGATTACTTGGTTAGCACAATGTGCAGTCCGTTTATACTATCATGCAGCTTGTGATAGTTGCTCACGTTTGTAAAACATTTTCCTAGCTAGAAGAAACTGTAAATGGTAATGGATTTTCGCTCTGTTTGATGCGGAATATTGAAATTACAAACATTGTTAACAATATTTGTAATTCATTGTATGAAAGTGTTTTCAGACACCTATTTGTAGTAATATTGAGTTTGTGGGTAAAACTGTGAGGTTCGCGTGTGTCGTGTACACAGTATAAGCGTTTCCATGTTCACCGACTGGGTATTCATCTACTTGTGTATTCATTGAACAGTCAAACCAACTATTCAATCAAGGCCCATCTGTTCTGACAGTCAACGACTCAATCACCATCATGCCCAGTCATCATTACCTTTTTGCTTGTATGTGTGTGAGAAACAGTTCTGCATTATAAATAATCATATTTATAAGATTGAGTATTCAAAAATACTTGTTCAAAACAATTTAGTTTTGTTAAATCTGCAGTTTCGCTTATAACGTGGACTTGACCATAATTTAGATTATCTTGATTGATGACATACATCCATCGGGACATCCTGCGATTTGGGAGGTCTACCAATCAGTACTTGTTTAGTAACAAATCGGAGCTGAATGTAATTATGGACTGCCGTTTCCAGTAAAGCCGTACTTGTCAGCTGATTTTCGGATAAAAATTTTCGTTGTTAATTACAGTACCAGAATTTTTTTATTCCGTTTGAATTCTGTAGATACATACATACATATGCCAAGAAATTACATTTCTTATTTATAAATTCATGTTTCACAGGCGGTTTACCGTTGTTCTATAGAAGAAATAGACTCAGTGAACATGTCCATCAAACCCGTTATTACGGCGCGAGTAATTCCATTACCGATTCAGTGCACCTCCAACGAAATCTCGAGGGTAAATAAAACCAGTTGTTCAACGTGAGTAACTTAGAAATACAAACCGTCAGTTGTTACGTGCTGAATACATGTGACTAATTTTGTTGGGACTAACAGTATTTATTGAATTCTTGATATTCACTTGTACCGCAGTCACAAGAAAGACCACAAGAAAACTCTACATAAATTTTGATTGATCACATAAAACAATCAAAATACTTAAAAAATTATACAGAAATACCAATGATATGATACGTAGGTAACAGTGATATAAGCCAGCATACCCACCCGAGCCAGGCACTTTCCAAAATTGAGTTCATTAGAGGGTATAGAATCAACCGACGAAAGCATGTAACTCGTGAAAGTATGTACATACATACATGTATTCTATCATGTTAAGTACACAACACATGAAACCCGACAATATGCCATTGATTAGGTTCATTGTCTTTCGGTGACGCAGGAACAATCACTTAATTTATCTGTAAAATTTAGCAGAAAATGTTTTCTCAAACTTTCCTAGTGAAATGTTGCGTCTCCCATAATTGGTGTATCAAAGAGATAAAAAATAGTTCATCAAAGGACGAACGTTAGCGTAGTTATTTTTTCATGAAACGGCCCAGATACATACATATATACATATGTATAATGATTCGATCACGACCATTGCATTAAACATCAGCCAAAAGCTTAATTGAACTCATTGTTTAACTTAATTTATTGATTCAAGTTAGGCAATTCTTGTCTAAGTTATTTTACATTGTTTCATGAAGCATTAGAATGAACAGGTGTAATTATCCTCCATGATCAAATTATTATTTCATACACACTTACGGATGTCATTATTCACGTTCTCTTATACTTATGCTTAATTTACAGTGCTCTTTGATCAGCATGGTTCGTCTGTAGTTTGATTTTTTCACTCAAAACTACTTTTCCCAAGGTCTGCGATGTTTTTCTCGGATCTTTCATAACAGACTTCTATTTCTGCGCATTAGAGGTTTCCACAACTTCACATTATCCAACAACCAATGTTAATCTCTTTTGAGTCTTGAACATTTCAGTGTTTCTCTGTTTGTTGATTCTCGGAGGAATTGGCGGATCTCTGTTTGTTTGATTAATCTCTGGTGGATTATTCACTCAGTAGTCCGTAGGTTTTGTAGGAAAAAAATTGAAGGTTTTATTCAACATTCATTGCCCAGTCAGTCAGTCAGTCAGTCAGTCAGTCAGTCAGTCAGTCAGTCAGTCCGTCAGTCAGTCAGTCAGTCAGTCAGTCAGTCAGTCAGTCAGTCAGTCAGTCAGTCAGTCAGTCAGTCAGTCAGTCAGTCAGTACGTTAGTCGGTCGGTCAGTCAATCAGTCAGTCAGTCACGTCAACGAGTAGGTAGGTGTACGATACGAATGGTGTCCGTAAACTCATGGTTGTTATATCCCCAGAGCATTTGCCTATGCCAACGCCATGGTATTCGGTACACACATTCAACCGACGTCCAAATTCATTAGAGCATCCCTTTTTGACAGCTGAAAAGCCTGCGAATTGTTTGTTTGGCCGTTATGGTTCAAATAGTGGCTGCTTTTACTGGTTTTAGTTTTTCGCTGTGCTTCCGTATTTTCCACTGGATACTTGAAAAAAGTTTTCCTGCGACGATTTTTATGTAAAAGTTCTTGTTGTAACGGTGGCACATCATACCCCAAATATTCATACCGCATATCATGAACCAGTTGTGATCCAACTTTCGTTTTTATGATAAACGACTATCCTAAATAGATAGCATTTAAAAAAATGTTTGGCTTCGCTTAACTTGATCGATTGCTTTACATAACCGATTGCTTTACATGTCATAGTTCGAATCGAGTCACGATGATTCATGTTATCATGAATCCCTGCTGTCTGTATGATCAAATCTGCCACCTACAGTATAACCATTCCTTCATTTCAATGATTCAGGTAGTCGCAATAAAAAACATCCTAGAAAATTGAAAGCATCCTCGGAGTTGACATGGACTGTCATGTAGCTGACTGACTTACGGACTAACATACAGACTGACTGACTGCTCAACTGACCAACTGACTGATCGACTGACATACTGACTGATTAACTTACGATGCTACATACATATGACTGAGTGATAACAAGTCGGTGATTGAGTGGCGACTGTTTTTTCTGACTGACTAACTGACTGAATGATTGAATGAATGACAGACAGACTGACTGACTGACTGACTGACTGACTGACTGACTGACTACATAACTGACTGACTGACTGACTGACTGACTGACTGACTGACTGACTGATTGACTGACTGACTGACTGACTGACTGACTGACTGACTGACTGACTGACTGACTGACTGACTGACTGACTGACTGACTGACTGACTGACTGACTGACTGACTGACTGACGCGGGTGACCGACTGACTCATTTTTGTGCGGCGCATGACGCGAACAGAATCGGATTAGGAAGCAAGGCCCCAGGCTCAAAAGGAACCGACAGCTCTGTTAAGAGGTCGTAGTGTGTGGCTTACTCCGATCAGACTGTAGTCACTGACTGAGGAAATATCATGACAGCCTTCTTATATTGAAAAAATAACGAGCGTTGTAAAATTGATTCGTTATATTTCGTTTTAATCATGTGAATCACTGGCGATGTTTCAGTGAAAATTGTTTCTCAACTGAATAAGATACTAGAGTTATATATGTAGATGCGTGCCATTTTTCTCGATCATAATTGCAGCGTTTTCCATGTATTAAGATTTTTTTCTTTTCTCAAATTACCTTATCAGACGGACGCGGACTGACCAATTCAATGTTTTTATTTCCATTTCTTTGCCATCTGTTTAACACCCCGGCCTCTAATGGATTTTTGTATGGCTCAATGGAATGGGCTACGGGATACCCTGCATTCATTTCCACTCAGTCCGAAACGGTCGGACTGCACGTGCGTGTGTACAACATGTAAATGTATTGACACACACCCTATTAGGCACATTCATCTTGCTCCATTATGAATTGCCCAAAGTGCCAGTTATCAAGATGTAACGATTGTGTTTATTCGATTGACCGATGAACGTAGATAACTGGTATGACCGGTAGCGATAATTCGTCAGGCACGCGCAAACTTCAGTGTAGAAGAATAAACTGAACTTTTTACATCGCTAACTTCACTTCATTGATGGGCTTGTTGATAGAACATATATATACGAGTAAAGCTTTAAACAGTAATAAGTGGTAATAGGTTCGAACTATCCGAAAAAGCAGTGCCTCAGTAAGATGTGATTGGACCAGGGTCACAGCTGGTATGAGGTTGTATTTTGTCACCGACTGTGTTGTCCGTATGTGGTATAGAAATCACTGATTGAAACATCTGATAATGTAGATGAATGATATGGCATATAGAAAAATTATATGGCATATGAGCATATTAGTGCCGCGTCGGCATGAGATTTCTTATACATCAATATAATACAGTAAGTAAATCATTTGGGTAAAAATCAGCACATTCTCATTTCTCACCTCTCCACTTCACCGTTGCTCCACTCACTATTATCTGATCCAAAACATGTAACATCATTCAATTAGGCCTAGTAAAAATGCTTTATTCCTGGAAAATTTAAACGCGCGCCAAAAGCAGCTTTGAATTCAAATTGCGCGCCAGAAACCTTCTGGGCCAACAAGAACCCCTGGCTGTGGCTGGATACGCTATACTATAACAATACATGATAATCTAGTTCTGTGTAAAAACTTTTAAGGAAACTAGAGTTTGGGAGTCTGTATTTTTTCTTGCTGTTAACCCATTTCCAATGATCCAGAAAAGTTTTTTGGCGCACAGTTTGAATTCAAAAGTTTTTGGCGCGCTTTAGAATTTCAAGAAAATTTTTTTCTCAATAGAGCAAGCTGCCCCGAATTGAAATAATAACCTTTTATTGGAATTTAAAATAATTATACTGTCAGATTTTAATCAGCTGCAATCAGTTGTGTATAAACTAAATGATCCCACAATATTAAAATTGAAATTAATTGCTTTCAGCATTTAATTTTTTCCATAGCCCCGCCTAAACAGCTGACCTACGTATGATTCATTCAAGGTACATCTGCACTGAAACCAGCAAAAACGTTCACCAACAAAAACCAACGCGATAAAGTCAACATGATAGCAGCGGGGAACTTTCTGACTGCACACAACAACATCATAACCAACAACAACAGCAACATAACCAACAACAACAACACTGACGCACTAGCACGCACGTCTGCTGTCTATTATAACGAGGCTGCTATACCCAGTGCGTCTGACTCACGTGCTGCACTCGTACACTATCAAATTAACTCGCCAAATCCGTCCAAAAACACTGAAACCGACCGGATTTTCGACGATTTAGACACTGAAAAGTTAAGGAAAAACTGGCCATTTCATGAGACCCGTCATCAACGGTCGCCAAAAATGATTGACGAACAGAAACTGGAGGAATTGAGCGATAAAGTGGAGGAGGAGGAAGCGTTGCAAGAGGTCACAGGTCGGTATCGTTTACTCTTTATTATCATTTGCCTCGGATCATTAATAAATCATGGTTGTGATTACGGAATGTATGTGTACAATTGTAGGCCGAAAGTGCCGAAATATTCACACTATTATCAAGGGACGGCCGCTAGGCCGTTCCCTTAATATGGTTCGATTAAGATAAGCTTTTTTGCAGATATCTCGATCTAGCCTCATCGTATCTACTTCTAGTCTGTTTCATCGGTTTTCTCGTGCGATTCTACGTCTTTTTGGCTATTTTTAACCCCGTAGGGGATATTTTTCATTTTTCAGGTCCGAAAATGATGAAAATGCGATTTTCCGTTTTTTTTTCCTCATCAAAAATGGTGTATGGGAACTGGGTAAGACCTGTAAAGCTAAAAATTGGTACATAGGTCAATTTCACGCCCCGAACACGATTTCCTGAGTGTCACGGAGATCGGAAGAAGTTTTCCACTATTTTTGAGGGATTTTATGAAAAAAAGTCAAAAATCGCAGGCAAAATGAAGAAAGAATTGTTGTATGAGCGATAGGGTGGTCCGATCGAACTGAAATTTTAACTGGATGTGTATTACTTATGCCTAAATACGATCCGCTATTCAATTCAGCTATTTATTGAAACACACAAAAAACGCCACGGGTTATGTAAGAGGCAAAATTAGCGAAAAATTTCACAAAAGCTCTAATCCTCGTGACAAACTTATCGAATGGCCATAAAAGCTAGCCTATCATTTGCGGAATCAAATTTCATTATGACCTCTTTCCGACACATTTTCCGATAAAATCATCGTACTTTGACAAAAACTTGAAGAAACTGATGTAGAAAGTTTCAACGTTTTTGACAATTTTTGCTCTTTCGAAAATCAGATTATCTCCAGATTTAAAGCCTTGACACCCATTGTATTATCTGAATGTCAAGAATGACTGAAGCTGTATCGAATACAGAAAAGATGATTGTCTGCGCATTCTCAAAAAATATTTATAAGCCGTCAAAAACCGGTGAAAATTCAAGTTCACTTATTCACGCTGTTTCAGCCACATTGGATTTCAAAATTTTTATTTATACAGAAACCGGAAAAACTTCATTTTTACAGGAGGTATAGAGAGAGTACATTTCTAATAGACTTTATTTTTAAAACCTGATCAGTCCCTCTAAATAATTTTTTATGATCCGTCAAAATGTACAGAAATAAAGAAAAATGGGTCAAAAAATTTTTTCCAAGTAATTTTTTTTCTTCGTTTCTAGACGTGTACCAACATCAATAAAACACCTCAAAACCTTATTATAAAGGTTCTGGAAGTGAGGAAAAAAATTTCAAGAGTCACTTGGTACATTTTTCAAGTACAGCTCGGCGCTTACCTAATATTAGTCAAGTTTTGAAGCTATTTTCACACTAGATAAAATGATAAATTTATGATTTGAAACTAGGTTTGATGTAGCAAATCAACTTTTAAAATATTTTTCATCGAGGTAGTCAAGTGGATAGTGGGTTTGCAAGTTAAACGAGTGGTGCTGGGTTCAAAACCCCTGAAAATCTAAAACAACGAAAGTGTTAATTTGTTTTAATTTTGATATTATATACTTCTCCTGAACTTTAAATGTATATAATTAGATATAATAAGGCAGCTTTTAACTCTCTATATTACTAACCCAGGGATTTTTTTCATCATTATGTCAATTATTTAATGTCTCCTTTTACAAGCAAAAAATTGAAGGGGGCTCGCAAACGATCACTGTTCACAAATATTATTGTAATTCAATATTCGAAAATCTAAAGTTATAAAAGGGCTGAAGTAGATGAATCTTATGAAAAATTTTCAACTCATAGAGCATTTTTGTTACATTAGCACATATGTATATGTATTTAGTCTACATACTGTACAAACATGTGATTTGTTCACACATAAAAAAGTTATAGACAAGCAACTAAAAATGCCCTGAAGGCATGGGGAGTAACGAATATGGTTCGATCCTGGCTAGTCCAATCGTGAAACAAGTATGAGACAAGTAATTTTATTCTCATATTTTAAATAGTCTGATCGTGAAAAAGCAGGAAACAAGATTTGCGATGAATCACGAAAAAAGTTTGTACTTCATTAAGTCAAGAATCAAACCAAATTACACGAAACATATTTGGGACTTTTCACGATTGTTGTGGAAACACTTGTTTTTATTCAAATTGCTGGTATTCAATTTTAAACCATAAGTATATTTTAAAAAATCATTATCATAAATGGATCATATTATCAAAAACCATCATTATTGAATGAAAATGAAATAAAAACAGCCTTGTCACACAAACCGAAGTAAAGTGACTCATGCTCACAACGAGCTAGACGAGATAAAGGGTTTGGGTTTCACCGAAAAGTCCCAAATATGTTTCGTGTAATTTGGTTTGATTCTTGACTTAATGAAGTACAAACTTTTTTCGTGATTCATCGCAAATCTTGTTTCCTGCTTTTTCACGATCAGACTATTTAAAATATGAGAATAAAATTACTTGTCTCATACTTTTTTCACGATTGGACTAGCCAGGATCGAACCATATTCGTTACTCCCCATGCCTTCAGGGCATTTTTAGTTGCTTGTTATGATATGAATTGGGATAGAAAAAGTTTATAAAATTTCTTCGCCGTTATGTTACAAAACCACCAGTGTTGAATATAGCTTATGTAGAAAGATGGGTAAGATGTGAAAATGTTATCAAATAACCTTGTTGTCTTTCAGCATTTCCGGGTGGACGTATGAATATTGTTGAATTCAGCTCCGTCATTCGTTCAATGACATTCCTTTAAGTCAGTCACCTTAACATATTGGGTCAGGTGTCGAATCGGGGGCCGAATAGGCAAATACGTATATGCCACGGCCTCCAGGCATATACGTATATGCCGATCCGTATTTGCCGACGGGTAAGTTGGCATATACGTATATGCCGATCCATGTATGCCGTAGCATATACGTATATGCCGATCCATATATGCCGTAGCAGTGATTAACGAACAGTGATGCTTCACAGGAAAATTCGAAAATTTCATGCAAAGCTTCACTGTTCGTTAACCCCGATAACCTATTGTGAGGCTTCGGCCATAGGCCGAATTTCTGAGCACCGCGAAGCGGAGAAGTCCAGCGTAGTAAATAATGACACCAAGAGCTGTACCAGATATCATCATAGGCAACACGCTTTGCAAAAATCGCATCATCATATAAACGGTAAACGGACGGGTCGGCATACGTGGATCGGCATATATGGATCGGCATATACGTATATGCCATACCATCGGCATAAACGGATCGGCATATACGTATATGCCAAAACTATGCCAAATCGGCATATACGTATTTGTCTATTCGGCCCCCGATTCGATACCTGACCCAAAATATTTGTAAGTTGGATTTCCAATTCCAATCAATTGTTAACTCACTTACATTCATTCTGAATCAAAGTGTTGTTTGCTAGATGATCACTCCGTTTCAGATTTTTTATGGCTGACCATTTAGCTCACTGTATCACTACGTCGTAGTCCAAACAAAGTCCCTTCATACTCAAACTCAGTACATACAGACTCTGCTTTTTTACTTAAGTGATGGTACGGTACCTTTACTTTTTAAGTTACTGTTTAACTCAAAAACTCTCAGTTCTACTTTTGTTGATCAATCACACGTTGTTTGATATTATCAATCTTATATACCCGACTGTTTCAGATGTAAACGGTGAGTTGATCCCGACTCTTCCCACGCCACCACTTCCCATCAGTGCAGAACCATCCAGAAAAGCAGGTTCCGGCAAAAGTGCCATCGACAAAATCAACGATTTCTTCAATCGTGTCGGTCGGAAACTCGGCTTTGGCGAAGATTGCAAGAATGGTCAGTGAAAGTTTTTTGGAAATATCAAGGTGCTGATTGAACACGTCAATTATGTGTATTTTAATCATGTTAATCATTTAAAAAAAGTATAAATAGCCGCATAGTGTGTACGTGTTTTTTGTATTGAAATATTGTGAGGTTTCAACATCAAACATTTGTTGTTGTTTTCACGTGAATACACTAGATCGGCTCATCGTACTCAACGAGAAATTAACCTGTTGTGGTTTAGTGCCTGCCTGATAATGGGTCTACTAATAACATGCACATTCGCACTATAATCCCCATATTATGCAGGAAATTGTCGTTTTTCCTAGGCACACAGTTAGTTATGTTATTCAATTCAGTGTAGTGTATTTTAGCCTCGAATTTTCTGACGTTCATATAAACAATACGTTTCAATGAGATAAATTTGTCTGCCTTGTGCATAAAAATGAAACAACAGTTCGGAAAATTTCTTCTTCAACATCGCCGTTTGAAGTGTGTTTATTCAGGTTATAGATCAGTTCTACGAAAATTTGATTTGATTTCAGTGTCTGTGTAGCGTTCGTTATGATAATGAGAGAAATTTAAGTTGCTTCATCTGTTTTATAATCGAATTAAAACATGCCTATTCAGGCGGCACCTACCTCATATCCGGTGACTGCGCGTGTATGCCCCATTTCACCGGTAAATTATGCGAAACGGTCGGTTTTGTTGTAGTTTAACTAATAAAACTGAAACATGAAGATTATTTGTATTGTTCCATTCTATTAGTTTCGATGAGGTTATTGTAGTTTTACCATTACCATATTTAATAATGGTGACTACTGACTGGAGTGAGTTTTTTCAAGTGAAGTGACGCAACAATTTGTTTACGGAGGTAAGCCTAAGCCGTTTCATTCACCTACTTTAAATCCACCCAGTTTCGACAAGATCGTAACTGTATCAATTAAAAATGCCTTTGCCTAACTTCCCCAAAGTTTACCTCATTTCGAGTATCTGATAAATTTGTTCTTCAGAAAACGTGTTCATACGGTGGTTTACTGCAAGCGGACGATAACTGCAAGTGTTCGAACGATCACTACAAAGGCGTGCACTGTGAACAGATTGTGTGTGAGAACAGTGGACGACCGGATACTTTGACTGGTTAGTCAGTTGGCACTTGAGATACCGATTTAGTGAGCCAACCAATTCATATGTTAGTTGATTTTTCTGTGATTTGCAGAGTGCAGTGGAAAACGGAGTCTTCTAGTCAGTGAATCACATACGTCGTTCATAAAAAAGTGTGGTTGTCTTTGTCTAAGTCTGAGGGAGATTGAAATAAGTCTGAGGGAGATTGAAATAAATAGTCCTTTCAAGTTAACAATTTCATTTCACTGAACTGAAACTTGATGTTGTTTTTATATTTTCGTTTTCAACAGAATCTGTGATTCCATTTGTTAATTGACTGAGTGTTGTAGACTGTAAACTGTAACTTTGATTTGTACAGGTCAATGCGTGTGCGTAGGTGACTGGTACCACGGCAACTTCTGCGAGTACTACTCCAAACCTTGGAAGGTTGGTCTCATTTCACTCATTGTTTATGTCCAACAAAATTACGTCTGTCATATTTCAAGAATTTCAAAAAATTTCACCCGTTTTCATCAATATATGGCATATAGCATATCAAGATCTCTCTAACTACTATAGATTTTTCATTAATCAGTTTCAGGTAATCTTTGGTGCCGGCGGTGGTGGTCTGATTCTGCTGGTGGTGCTTTGCGTGTTGTGTCGTCTGTTTATATACAATCGATCGAATAAGACAACCAGACGGGACAGGGACCGATACGACAGGCGAGAGTACAACAACAGACATCATCAACAACAACAACACCATCAACAACAGCAACAACAGTCGATCGTCAGGCATAATCGTTGGACGCATAACAATCGTTAGTTGTTTTTCTCAGTTAGTAGACTGAACGAACGCATGAGAACCTTAATTTGATAATGATTGATGTTGATGAATGTACAATGATGACTTCAGTATTTATATCTTAGTTAGTAGTTTAAATCCAGGTTACCGGTTGTGGCATGATAATTGTTTTTATTATTGGTAATGAATTCGTAGTCGCAGCGGCTTGAGCTAAAACCATATAGCCAGTTTCCCTGATCCGACATACGTAGATGTTGAACCGCATTCACCTACTTGGTATATTTTGTGTTCGATTACTTAAGCATCTGCCAACAACCGACACTCCCGCTCGCAGCCCATACCCCCGCACTTGCAGTCTGATGTGCTGACTCCGCCATCCAGGAATCGCTCCGTCGAAGCGCAAATCGTTGATAATCCGATGGGTTGGTTACACTAAGATGCTTTGATTCTGCTTCGGATCGTGACATCTAAAGAAAACTGTTTTGAATCAATCAAACAATGACAATAACGATTTAGTTGATCAATAGAAATATATAACCCAACTAAACAGTTTGGTAATGACATTGATTGGTTATCGTCGTAGTCGTATTCATATAACTCATGAACGTTGCTGCACTTTTATAATTAAAACCGATTCAATTGCTCACTACTCATTTTTTATCGGCAAGCTATCGGTTCACAACTATCATGTTCATAGTTACCAGTAATATAACAATCATATTTTTTTACTTTTGCAGGTACGCACTCACTCCAACTCCAGCCTCTCATCATCAAACCTCCATCACCGCCTCCCGCTTACGATGACGTCATCACTGATACATCCCGATTTCGACGTGCCTCTCCACCGACGGTGTGTGCCATCTCAAATGTGATCAGAACTGCGCATAGTCCCGGCACACCACCGCCCACGTTTATCGAATCACAACAACAACAACAACAACAACAGGAGCAACAACAACATCAACAACAACAACAGTTACCTGATCTATCGCCGGATGTATCGATTGTGGAACAACGTTCTGCTGGTCGACGGCAAGTTCAACGACGGCTGGATCGACGCGATTTCCCCAGTTGATTTTGAGTTCGATGGGCGCTCGGGAACTCGAAGATGGCATCGCCATTGTTGTACATTTGTGTGATTATATGATCCTCTGAAGATTATTCACGTTTTTAGCGTTACTCAGGTGCGAAGTGCGAACGTAGTCAAATTGATACTTCATAACAGAGCTTGAATGGAATACTAGTAGTTTTAATTACATTTATAATGTTACATTACGGAGATAATTTCGTGTTTCTTTTCTTCGGTTGTATGTTTAAGTTTCTTCGGAGTTCGAACTGAGGCTTGATATTAATAGCCTGTTTTGTAGTCTAAGCTTCATTTTCATACCTTTTGGTATTGAAAACATCAGCAGTAAATAAAGAATATATTCAGATATTATGCGTGAATTAATAAGATACACCTCCACGGTTGCATTAGTGTCTTTCAGTGTGTTTTGAAATGTTGGTTAGTTTTTCTGTTTCTGTATTAAAAACTATTTTTGTGTAGTGTTGTATCCCGCTGCCATTCACCCAATCAATTATGCGCTTTATATTCTGTTGATTCGCTTGCAATTCTCATTTTGTAAATTTTCATCGAATCAAATAACTTGCCGTTAGAGAGCTAATCTGCTAAACGTACTATATCAGTATCAGATTCCGTTACTCTGTATAATCAATTTACCACAACAAATCTGACTTAACTAACTCGTTCTTTAAAACCCGTTTACTCACAATTCATATGTCACACATTCGATGAAAATCGTTTCTGGTCATTTTATAGTGCTTTTTAATTGTGAATTTTATGAATTAACGCTACTTATGCTATAACTACTTCCATTTTTGTGTTTTATATGATGCTTGATATGCTGAACACATTATTCAGGTTGTAATCAAGCTATAGCTAAGATTGATTATCAGTTAAGATACATCACGCTTTTAGGCTGTACTTTTTATAATATAAAAATTGCAATTTACTGTTTGCTGTTACATCTCATCTGCCACTTCCCGAGCCCAAACCAATACTAAATCGTGCATTATCAAAAATCTATTCAGATGATTCTATTTTATAATAATTATATTTGCTTATTTGTTCTAGCAGTTGTCAGGATGTTTGCGCCCTAAAGGGCACACAAATATTGTCAGTTGATTACAACGAACACACAAGGTTTCATTGCAATCTCAGTTCGTTTTGGTTACACGTCACATTAGCAAATTCCTAAATGGTTATTCAAAAGCATTTTATCAGAGATAACAATGTTATACCACACAGTATCATCGCTCGTTATGTCATTCCTAATTTACACAGGCTACACATCCATTTGAGGCATTATCTTTTTAATATTTTGTCACTTCATTATTCAATGTAATGAAAGATTACTGTAAAATACATTGCGTATGTATGCATAGAAGAGTTTGAAGTTGATATGTTACATAAATCAGGACAGTTATGGAAACGAAGGCTTGAAAAATAAAAATGAAACTATTTGTTTGATTGATTGATAATTGTTACAATAATGCTAATAATGTCAATAATGCTTTACATACTTCATGAGTGTGATTATGTGTGGTTGCATGTCATTTGGGCATAAACATTTACATGTGTTTTGTTTATGTGGGTTGTATTACTCGTTTCAGGGGCCAATTTCTAAGATTTACCGAATGGTAAAGGTAAAGGTAAATGGTAAAAAAGTACCAGAATACATATGTATTTTTTACTCTGGTACTTTTTCTGGTAAAATTTACCTTTACCATTTACCAGTACCTTAAAATGAATTACCATTTTCTAAAAAAGTGATTTGGTAAATTGATGGTTTTGATGAAACATCATGTCATTCATGTGCGAACTTGTGCGATTTTATTTGATATAAAACCGAAACTTTTGTGTGTCTTCTTTTACATATTCTTGATCACTGATTTTTTTCACGAATTTTGATACCAAAAAGAACCAAAAAGGAGCTGAAATTTTTTCGGTCGATTTGGCATTCGGGTCGGATCCGGCCGTGTCATGTGAGCTGTGGTTGATTAAACGTTGATCGAAATTACAGTATTATAGAGCTCGTGGGGACAGTATTCAATCAGCTACGGTCATTGACGTAAAAAAACTGGGAATGTTTCGTTAAAATTTTTGAGAGAAACTCGAAACTTTTATAATGGGATTTGGAGAAATCGATCTAAAACAGGTAGACTTTTATACAACACATACGTATGTGAAACATGAACCATTCTGTAGCTGCTTTGCATGGTTTTGCTTGCTTTGTTATGTACTGCCATAGTGGCTGTCGTTTTACTCCTCGTTCTGGAGCTTGAAATCCCATCAAATAACTGGTTATAACATGAAAAAATTTCATTAAACCCTCCTTACCCTGTAATATACTGTTTCTGTATAAAAATTTGATTAAAATTAACAGTCATCTTAACAGTCACGAATTACCAGATTATATTACCCTGCTCTGAGGGTAAGGTAAAATTTTCCGGTAAAATCGACTTTACCGGTGCATCTTGGAAACTAAATTGGTAATTGGCAACTGGTAAATGCAAGAAAACTGGTAAAATCAGAATACCGGAATGGTAAATCTAAGAAAGTGATTTTACCAGTACCAGTACCTTTACCATTTACCTTTACCAGTCGGTAAATCTTAGAAATTGGCCCCAGGGGTGAAATCATACCAGTTTCTAGTGGTTCCCCCTCATCAGTGATTCCCACTAATTTTTATAGAATAATGTGAGCGCATAAGTCAAGTAGACTTGCTTTATTTGTGCTAAAACTAAATTTGCTCAGGGTCTTGTACGACCACAGTGTGTGTAGCATGGTATGTGCTATGAATTGGCTGGTATGGCCGTTTTCTCTTAACGCTCTACAGATATTTATACTGCCGTCAATGAAACTGCTAAGCTTGTTTGTGATGCGAGCAGTGAGGATTATCTGACCGCAAATGATATTAGCAGTTACTTTCCTAGACACATTGCTATCTATATGCACGAAACGTATTGCTTTGAATGGAAACACTTTTTGTCGTAAACGGCCAGATCGATTTTTCTGGTTTGATTTTCAAAATTCAAACTGATATTTATGTCGAGATAATCTGCCTGATTGTCAGGGGTATTTGTTCTACTCATGGGTAAACTGGTATCGTAAATACCTTTGCTGGTTTCCATGAAGTCCTCGACTGATATACAACAAATGTCATCAATATAGCGCATATAAACGCATATAATACGCATTTAGTACCACATAGTTTTGTTTGTAAATCAGGATGCGCAATCAAGTAACGATACTCCACTCCATGACAGACAAAGTGAGGTCTGCTGATTCATGGCTGGCATTTCCGCCCATTGGGATGCCAGTTTTTTGTCTCGAAATAAACGTGCCAAACTGGATGTACATAAGTCTCTTTCAAGACTGTAAGTATTAGAGTAATAACTCCAGTTGCCCAAATTGACAAACGTGTTAGTGTAGCAACTGTGATTGAAATTCAGTTTTAAATATTTACCGCGTTTACCGTTCTCGAATAGCAAATTAATGAGAAAGCCCATGTGTTCCACAATCACATTATGTGGTATTTAGTCTTGTGTAAAGCGTTGAAAAATCAGCGCTGCCTATTTTATCTGACGATTTCAGACGACGGTTATGCAACTTGGCCACAGCTTTTTCGCTTGAGTCTATTGACCAATAAAGTTTTTTTGTCTTGAATGAATTATGTCTTGTTATTGAATGTTTTTATGTTGCAATAGTTAATGAAATGCTGTTTCAAGGCTCTCAGTGTTTTGTGAAGTAAAACACTCAACGGCTTCGCACATGCATTTCTAGCTGCCGCTATAAAACGATAAGAGTGCGGATTTTTATGCATTTTTGGAAAGCCATAAAAATACGGTAGTCGAGCGTCAGTTTATGGGAATTGAAGATCCCAGTCTCTAGTCAAAGCTTTGTGAGACTTGATGATAGTCTCAGCATCAGTTTCTACAGGCTCATTATATGCGTTACCTTCACAACTCAGTATGTTATCAATAAACTTGATACCCAGTTCAGAGCATAAGGTTTGAATGTAAAGTTGTTTACACATGATGACAATGTTGTTCCCTGGTTTATCCGCTGTTGCGATGACGAACTGTTTTTGTATTCTTTGCAAAGCAAGTTTGGTGTCACTTGGATGTTCTGAATGGTTAGAACGATTGTTTCTGCAATACCGTAATCGGTTATCTAGTGAAGTGTGAATGAAAGTTTTGGCTTCATTGAAAGCATTATCCTCCAAATGGTATTTTCGTTGAAGACTAGAAATAAAGTATTTTAATCCCATTTCAATGGCTTCTTGGGTTTCTGCCCAATCAATTGCGGGCGCTTGTCTGAATTTAGATCCTTCGTTTATTTTGGATTCAAAATTTTTGTCACCTACAATATGATAGAAGAGTCCCCTGTTAAGACGTGCCCGTGTTGAGGGTATGTAATTGTATTTAGGGTATTCTTTACATATGCATCTTGAAATCAACTGATCTTTGATTTCATTGTTTGTTGCTGATTTACTCAATTTAGTGTTGTTGCAGATCTGTTGTCTTAGCGTTTGTGAGTATGTACATATAAACTATTCTGCTGTTTGCAAAATAATCTCTGCATATGTCTTGTATACGTGAAGTTACGCGTTTGTCACGTATCAATCACCGTGTGCAAGTTTATGATGCCAATAGCTTTGTTATTCAGCGATAACACGAATCAAACATTTATTGGACATCAATGGAACGCACACAAACATCCGATGAGCTTAGTTATTATTTTTTATAAATACAATCTGTTTGTCTACAAAAGTTCTCGACGATCGCAAAGATCCGGCATGATGTCTAATGTCTGTGATGTGATGATTGAATGATTGATCCAGTACAGTAGTAAGTGGCCTTTCCCCAACTGGGGCTCACGCCCAAAAGAATCTACTTTGAGTATCGCTTTTAGTATCTATTGACCCCGCTGTAACATAAACCGATTTTTTGAATCGGTATATTTCAATGGCTGTCGTTACCCAGAAAAATGCCGAGAGGTTCCCCGTCTTTCCAAAAAATGTTTGTATGGGAACCATACATAAGATGAAACGTGAACTGAAATTTTGAACAATGGGCTACCGTAGCAGGGCTTTGAAAAGGAAAAAGGTTGTATAACCTATCCAGGTTTTGGGTTACCAAGAAAATTTTCTGGCACGCGATTAGATTTAAAAACAGGTTTTGGCGCGCATTCAAAACTCTGGAAGCCCCAGGCCCGGGCGCATATTTCCAGATCCTCTTAAAAAGTGTTCATTTTGTTTCCCATTTCTGGAAAATCTATACAATTTACAGGTTTTTTGTTTCTACATACCATGTGACATACAGTACATACAGTGGCGCCCAAAAGTTCTCGGACAACCGGTTTTTTTAGAGTTTTCGGCCCGAAACACATGACTTAATGAAAATTTCGGACCGTAAGATTAGCCAAGTTTATAAAACACTTATTGCAAACATTGCAAACCGAAAAATCGATATTTAAACAATACAAGCTCATGTGCCATGGCATAATATGAATATTAAGGAAGGCGCGCGTTGTTCGTGGGTACCATGCGCCGAGGCCGGTTCAAGGGCGATTTCGTGAAGTTGAAGTAATCAAACAACTTGCGTAGACTCATAGAATAGAAATAGATCCTTATTTGACTTATTTATATCGTTAAACCGATATTAAACTACTGTCAGTCCACCTTTTACCGATACGCAAAATTGAACGATTCTCTTCGTTCCTTTATAGTAAAAATATTTGACTAAATTGACCTCTAACGTTCTTTCTTACTGGAGTTCGGTTTTGGAAATGAAAGAACATGATGTATGCGTACTATCATGAAAGTTACAAAACCTTTCAGGTAGCAATAAGTCGAAAATAAATTCTGATAGAGAAACACTCAAAAACAGGCAATGAAGCAATATTTTGCACATTCCTTCTTAACCTTGATATCAGTGTGGGTTGGTTGAAACGTGTTATAAAGGGAAGAGTAGGTATCATTTATGTCATAAACAATGTTCCAGTTGATTATCAAGGTCAAATATTGCGGTATCTCCCTTAAACCGCCCTCGGCGCATGGTATCCACGAACAACGTGCGCCTTCCCTAATCTTCATATTATGCCATGGCACATAAGCTAGTATTGTTTAAAATAGAATTTTGCAGTTTACAATGATTTCAATAAGTCCTTTATAAACTCAGTTTAAGTTACGGTCCAAAATAATCATTAAATCATGGGGTTCGGGACGAATACCCCAAAAAACTGGTTGTCCGAGAACTTTTGGGCGCCACTGTACATACATTCTTTTTCAAACATATTTTGAAGAAAATCTGGGCTTTTAGAACTGATTCTCCGGGCCCGGGCCGCTTATTTACAGAAACTTTAAAGTCCTGGGCAGCGTGTTATAGTGGTTCACCGCGTTAGGTTTTTGAACGAAAGGCTTCCGGTTCTAATCTCACTGAATTATTTTTCGCTCACTTTGTTTATCTAATACACTGTTTCTAGGAAGTTCTAATGTTCGTTAATGCCCAATAACTTATCGTGAGGCTTTCATATCCGAGCTTTAGCGAGGACAAGCGCTTTAGCTACTAATTTATGTAAGCCCATCTATAGGAGCAATATTCCAACACGTAAAGTTTTTACGAACCTTCATAAAAATATAACGAATTTTATTGAGTTATGTCCTGAGCTTTATGTAGTAACAAAAACCTATGAATTGACTTAATTTTCCAGAAATGGGAAACAAAAAAATCACGGTTTCTGGAAATATGCGCCCGGCCTGGGGCTTTCAGATTTACCCACCACATTTTGAATGCGCGCCAAAATCAGTTTTGAATTCAAATGGCGTGCCAAGAAGTTGTGTGGGTAATCCAAACCCCTGGATAGGTTGAACAGTCAACGCTCTGCTACGAAAGCCCGTTGTTCAAAGTTTCAGAGACGTTTCATCTTGTGCATAGTTCCCATACAATTTTTTTGGAAAGACGGGGAACCTCTCAGCATTTTTCTGGGTAACGACAGCCACTGAAATATACCGATTCAAAACATCGGTTCATGTTTACAGCGGGATCAATAGATAATAAAAGCGATTTTCAAAGTAAATCCTATTGGGCGTGAGCCCCAGCTGGGGGAATGGAGCACTCAGTCGCTTCGCTCCTTTTTACAGAATGAAGTATTATAACAATTAATTTGCTATTCCCAGTCGTGTTTTCATTTAATTCTTGAAGTTCCCGATAGCTATATCATTAATCTTTGTTACGCGTAGCAATATAACAGTAATTATTACAAGCAAGCAACTAAGCAACCATTACATCACAGCTATTATTATACCAGCTCACCTCAAGCTTTTTCAATCACTCAATCATCACAACCGGTGTAAGTAGTTTCACAGAGTTCATTGACCAAGTGTGTGAGAATAAATTTGACGATTTCTTCAACAAAGTAGAAGTTTCTCCTCTTCGAACGATCAACTGTAACTGCTGAAAACTGAAGGCCTTCTAACTTGGAGAGTCAGTTACTTGTCGTAGCATCACCTTATCGCAGCTGTTTAACCGAGATTGTTTTGTGTTACGTCGCGTCGCACTGTAACATTTTTAAGTACAGGCAAACAGTTGCTTTCCCACTTTGTAACGAAAAAAAGTTTAATTATTTTTATTATACCAATTCTCGATTGGAGTAACGGTGTTCCCTGAAGTTGTGAGAGGTATGCTTTGTTGTTTTGTGCCATGTTATACACTACGTGATGTATTTTGTATTTCAATTTGACTAATGAAATGTATTTCACTTGTGTTTTTGAGAATGTAAGTATGACTTAGAAAGATGTATAAATGACGAGTGAAACAGTGCCATGCCAACATGTATGTTATATGGTATAATATGGTGTTAACCGATGTGTTTGGGTCGTTCGTTCATCGTTGCCATTCGCATCCCAACCCAACCAGACCAGCATCACAATGGTTAGCAGTCGGGTTGGGCCACACTTTCAGCCGATGTTAAGCTCACAACACTCATTAAACCTTAACCTGATTCAAAATACAACGTTTATTTCTTTAGTATACTGTTGCAGGTAACATTTGAGTAGTGAAATTGTCCTACAGTAAGGCGGAATCGCTCATCCGCCCTCGCGCATACACACAGCCATTCTCATACACTGCAGTACTGAAACATTATGCAGACAATATATTATACGTTGCACTCACTCTGTCCCCACATCATACCCATTCTTTCTGTGTTTATGTTTCTTCTTGTTATTCCTTTCGTTTTATGTATTTATTTCAACTGTTATATGTATAATATGTGAAATACAGTACAATGTACGGGTAGGTAACCAGTGCGCCATACAGGGTAACTCAGACTTACCGCGTCCGTTTGTGCTTAGTAGTAAGCAGTGTAGTCGGTGGGTGCGGATCATCGTCCATACGATCAATACTCTTCCACACTGTTGTCCATTACCGTAATCTGAAGTTTTTCAGTCAAACTGTGGATTGATTGATACAGAATGCAGAAATTGACGTTGTTTTGATGAATTTCATATTTAGGTAGTTCGCCACTGAGTGTATGTACGAGTATAGCACGCACGCATACCACTGTTACCCCACATCTATATAGCGCGCACTTACAGCTACATCACGGCCAGTAACGCTAGATGTATGTATAACATTTTGCCAGTGCTCTGGCATCGCAGTTTGGTTTGTTAGGTTAATATTCCGCCATTATTTGTTACGATAACGAGTCACATGTTGCATGTCATCAGACAGTATGTCACAGTCATATAGGCTTAGCCATTGGCTGAGCAATGTGCAGTTGCAGTCATCGCTTAACCAAGTTTATCCCCTCGTTACTGTATTATTCGGGTCTGTATGTTACTATGATGAATTACAGGTTTCGTGTGCTACAGGTACGACAGCTGTTGTAGGATTGACGTTTTTCTAAAATCGGACATACAAAGTAATTTTTTTTACAAAACGTATATTCTAATTATACAGAGGATTATGGTTGGAGTGTTATTGCAGCATATGTTAGATTAACGTAGGACAAGAAGTATGTAATACCAGGTTCCTGTATGCTTCGTAGGCAAACGTGTACATTTTGCAGGGATTTACAGAAGGTTATCCGTTCGTTATGGCCTATGGGACAATTCGTTATGTTACGAGTAACAATCTAAACCAAACTGAACTGAAACGTCGATGTTGTGGGCTAGACCTTGGATATAAACTTGGGCCTACATTCACCAGTGTTACCATTTGTTGATTTGATATGTTTTATGTGAGAGTAGTGTAGTAGGCCAATATGCAATAAAGCTTGAGTACACGTACTGTAGGCTCACATACATCAGTTCGGCTTACGAGATCGCAAGCATTTACACCGAGAGTCATGAGTTTGTTAAGGTATTATTCTAGTACGCTACCAATCGTTTCAATGGGTGGTTCCCAAGAAACGTTTTAATGGTGATAAATGCACATTGAATCAACTTTTTCTTTAAACGCAAACTGAACGTTCTTATTTTGAACGTTAACTAGTTATTCATAGCAGCATAAACGACATGAGGGCCTACATCGAATTTATATATCACGTGAGTTTGTAACATGCACGTCTTTGGTCGGCGGTATAATGCATTCACGTTATTAGGGGACTGCATTTGAATGCCCGCCTTATTCAAGCGCTTTGCATCAACCCCATAATATCTAATCTTCTCAGTAACTTGACTGGTTGAAAATATTTGTTTGAGTTTCTCCTCCTAGATTTCGTCTGCAAAAAATTTTCCAGAGAAAAGCGAAATCAACCCATCTCGGGATGACGTACGTATGTATTGTATGTATGTACGTACATAAGTAGAATATGTATGTACGTACATACATACTGTAGCTTAGTCTTAGCACCATACTTACAGTATGAACGCTTTGATCTACAGTCTACAGTCTAATAGTTTTATAGACAACTTCTGGCTAATCACCCTATAAAATCTGCAGAATCGATCGTTTATTTTTCATCGATGTCTGCTGAGATGATTTCACCATGTGAATTTTGCGAAAGCGTCCAATTCAATGAAATACATTCACACGTTTCTCTATAAATGTTGTATTGAATGTAATGATGAGCTGTATAAAAGATGTGAGAAGGGGAGGGAAAGCGTAATTTCACCCTCTTTGTAAAGATCAAAAAATGTTCAGTTTGTTCCCTAAGAAGATTTAGGTAAAACCTAAAAACTGCAAGTATGTAAGTAACTGTCGATTAACTTTAAAAGAAACTATGTAGTCTGTGTTACGGTTGCGAGACATCGTCACTTTTTTCGGTTTGTAATACTATGTGCCAGACTGTCGCGGGTGAAACACAAAGTAATCGGACACTTCTGCTCAGTGATTGCAAGACTAGTGGCTTCTTAGTTGCTGATATAAATTAAGAACAAAGTAACAATTTTATTAAATTTGACAAAAAAATCGCTTTTTTTCGGTTTGACAAGTTTCTTCTATCGTCTGCTACTGGTCGATATATTAACGTTACGCAAGTTGATCGATGTTCACAATATTTAGAAAAAAGCGGCAGACGGCTGTTTTGAACACTTGCTGAACTGGATCATAATAATGCATATGTATAGACATACAGTACATTCATGACAATACAACGTGACTATTACCTTATGTTTAGATTTTCACGTGTTAATGGGTATAAACACGAACTGTTTTTAATAAAGTGATTTAATTACCGCCATTCATTACTATCCACATTTGGTGAACGTAGATTTTCGCAACATCATGGTTTTCCGTAACGTGTTCGTTAGATTTTTCCTTCTTGTATGTTTGTCGTGTACCAGTTCGCATGTTATTTTTGATTTTGCTATAACGTTTTAATGCTATTCTTCAAGTCATTTCTTATCGTTAAAGTTCAAATTTTTTTTTCGAGTACTCCGCTTCATCAATCTATGTATATTCATCGATTCTGGATATTATTGGATTTTGGGACAATAATGAGCGGCGGTCAGTCATGTTTAGTGTTTATCAAGTACATTGTATGGTATTAGTTGCCATGTTACTAATGACATATATGTGTATAGTGTGTTTAATTTAGCATAATCCTCAGTATAATATAACTATTAGTGTAATCGTCTCTCAAGTGACATTTTTCTGCGCAAGACTAAGTTTTATCACGTTTCTCTGTTTTGTTACTGCATTGATGAAAATAACGTTTTCTCCGGATCACAGTATAAATTGTCATGTGTCATTACTGCTTTTTGAATAAAACTCTGACAAAAAAAACATTCCCAACGCCGTTGCGCTCAGAAAAATGTTACAAAAAGGCGGAGAGGCGAATACCAGGCCAGCCACCATAGTGTGTGTCCTCAATGTTACTGCCACAAAAGGCTATTTCACCTTCTAGTACTGGGGAAATTATATAGTTACCCTCTAGTTGAACAGACTCGAAAAATATCTAAGCTTGAAAGTACACTGTTAACAGTTAAACCATCCGCTAGTGGCAGTTACCGTAAACAAGGAGGGTGGTCGTGTACACCCGCTTTGAACATCAATTATGTACAGACATGCAGTTCTAAAGTCGGTCTTATTTATGCGTGTAGTATATGTTAAGTTATATTTTTAAAACAGTATGTCTAACATCTTTTAACTATCTGCTGTTCTGTGTATATTTTCGGTCAATCATGGTTTGGAGTTATGTACTTAGATAGCAGTGTAAAGTGTTTGGGTGGTTGACATAAACAGTTGTAACATATAACAAGTTGCTGGGGTATTGCTAACAGTATATTACCAGTGACTGTTGAAAAATATCATATAATAATTGAACATGGATTAAATATATACGCAATGTATTCGTACAGGGATTTCAGGGCTTTCTTAATAACATTTCGACACAAATCACATCCTCTTTGCGCCAACACGTTATCACCTTGGTGTTCGTTGCTGCAACATCAGATGATTGTTGATGATTAACCGTTGTTTATAATTAAATTTTTTTTAAACAAGCATTGAGAACGATGCATCTGTAACTTACAGCATCATAATATAATACATGCAGTTTGTATTGATAATATGTAGTAACACGGTAACCACGGTTGTGAAACGTGTAGCCATCCATGGCTGTGAAACGTGTAGCCATCCATGGCTGTGAAACGTGAAACTCTTCATTCTACTTCATCAATGAAGTCAATCAATTTCATTTTCATTTTCATGAATATGAAAAACTTCAAACGGAAACAATACCTATCAAAAAAAGCTTACGGTTTTCAGATTAATTTTCAAGTCTTCACTTGAACACAGAACGGTAAACGATAGTTATTGGTTGAAACGTAATTATTTTTTTTTCAAGGAAAAAAAACTTCAAGTGCACTGTTCTGTGGAATAGAATGAAATGTTTATTTATAGCCTAAAACGGTGTTCAACCGAATGTTATGCCTGATTGTTGTTCGACCAATAATACGTTTGTCATTGACATACCTGGTTCGTGAGTCACTTTGCTGGGATTTCATATTGTTTTTTACGAACCCGACCACCTGATGTTTCACATCTACGCTGTGGCAGAAGTGGCATATCTTGCTGAATCGTGCGCTCATTTCCATTGGGCATGTTCAGTTATCGTCAATGACTTCCAAAATCTTTTGGACATAATGTAAAAATGTAAACTGTGTGAACGGCGGCAGTCTGGTTTCGAATGATTCCATAAATGTAACTTGTTATAATAACCCAGAATTGATCATTGATTAACTGTTGATTACGAACAGTAACTGGTGACGCGGCGTCATCTTCTACAGGGTAGGCGAGAAATAATGTGGTTCTACTTTTATGGAGATGTTCTGTAACATAATGAAAACGTCAATCTAATCAATCTCATTCATGTTTTCCAACTATTTCATTGTTGCAAAGTCCATGCGGAATAACATTGTAATTTTTTACGTTGCATTGTCTTTTTTTTCTAAGCCTTTGGTGACTAAAGGGACGAATATCAGTTATCCGTTGACCGTAAGATTACTTTCTCTGTATGTACATGAGTATTTGATGACAGATTGTACCAGTTATGTCAGATTGTTTAATACGTGATATGCGCAGCTTTTGCGTAGACTAGCAAATTATCAACGTCTGTCTGCGACGCGACTACAGTTTGTAACTCGTAATGGCGGGTGCAAATAAAACTGTACAACTTGAAACTGTGATCTGTTTTAATCAAATATGTATCACTTGTTGAAAACGTCATTAACAAGATTCATATTGAAGAATTTCACTTTTCTTTGTAACAAAATGTAATGTTTTTGTCAAAACAGCAATATACTCGGCGGCGAGCTTGAATTATCAATGAATCAATGATTAGTTACTGTTGATGTAAAACGTAAATGATTGGCAAGTTTACAATGCATCATGTAAAATACATACTGGCACATTTTACTCGTCAGCAAGTTGCAAATCATGAATTTCACATTATTCATGTTTCACACCCGCAATATTGTACAAACATACTCGTTTGCATTGCATGTTAACTATTTACTCATTCTCATGTGGCAATGCAAGATTTACAACTCAACCCTCAACAAATATGCAACGTTCAATGCAAACAAAATTGTTATATGGCTATTGTTGGCAATGTTGTTCTTGTTGTTGCTGTCTTTATCAAAACATCTTTCCTGGGATAGAAAACCTTACCTTCAGAGTATGTATGTTTGTTCCTATGAGAAACATGCCACCGCGAAAATATTTCACCTAATTGTTCTCCTATGTATTTGTTTTGTCTTCAATTTCTGTGCCAGTCAGTAAGACAGTGACCCTGAGTTCAACACTTGAGCACATGTACTAATTTGTATTGAAAAGTTTAGAATATTAGTTTAGATCGCTGGAGTGTATCATTATGTCCTTAGTAACTCATTTGGCATCATCCTCATCTCACATTGTAATGTTTTGTACTTCATTTTTCTATTGTTTGTGTGTTTGTATGCGTAGTTCATATAAAATGGGTATGAACGTGTAATATAAACGGTGATTAAGTGCTCGATTTGTGACAATACGGTGGCGTTACGTGACATTTTTCAAGAATTCAATCGAAGATCATGAAATCAGATATGAGTCGGGCTGGTAACGGTAACCACCGGAATACTAAGTACTTGTTTCATATAAAGGAACGTCAAATCTTTGACTTTGGTTTTTCATTGGTTGGCAAACGGTTTCGCAAATGTTTTCACTAGATTTCTTCTCACGGATTATCAATTTGTATTTGTATGCATGAGTGGCATCTCAGATATAACGTTACTTTCTTCGCATCGCTGTGAATTTGCTGGACTGAAGTTTTATTGGTTTTATTCAATTGGTAGATATTTTATAGGTACATAATCTGTCTATTCATAGTTAATTTCTACATACTTCATAAATTTATCTGTGAAACCATCGGTTGTAATGTTTCATATTTCGGTGTGAATCACTGTTTATGCGAACACCCTCTCTGATGCAACATTCGGCTTTACATATCCTTCATACTACTTAACCAACTATAGACCTTTTTGTTCTTGCGATTAGCACTTCGATCATCTACATGACTGTGTAGAATATCTGATTGTGGGAAAACCTTACGAAATATGTTAGTAGATTTGAGTACAGTGGCAAATTACATAGGAACTTCGCACCAAACCAATTTTGCACGTCAGCAGATTTTGATCGCTCATGATTTTTGGAAATATTATTACACTGATTTTGGGGTATTATGTAAAAAGTAAAGCCGTATATGGCCATGTGGGTGTTCTATCTATGTACGTACCACGCGATACTGTTGCCACAGTGATCGTTCGATCAGTTATGTATTTAACGAGTACTGTTTTTTATTGTCAAGGTGTAGAGAAACGAACACACATATTACACAATACAATTATTATGTTACATACTTTAGTTTAGTGAGAATACAAAAAAAGTTGAACAGTAAGCGAAACACCCGCTAAAGATTATCGTCGGACATAGCACACAATTATTCATCGTCTCTAAACTCTGATGACTGTTTGTCATTCCATTGATTCCGATCCATGCTCAACAATTACCTTTATAACTCATTGATCAATATCCGGCAATTATTTGTATGTGCTATAAATCTCTAAAATTAAGATTAACTGAGTTTGCGTTGCTATTGCAGAGTGTTGCTCAATCATGGACACGGCAAACTCAACCATCGTTGCGGCCAAGACGCGTTCTCAGTCGCAGCGTTGCACGTTGCAGCAGCACCTGACCACCACGACCACCACCAGTTCACCCTCCTTCTCAATCACCCCAGTCACCCCACTGCTCAACAGCAATTCGTCAACGCCTAATTCGGTCACCCGGTCAACCAATCGAATTACCGATAATCAAGTGAGCGCCGGTGACTATTCGGTCAAGTCAGAGAACACGGATGCCACAAGTCAGTCAGTTGAAAACACGGACCATTGCGATGAGATAATGCAGAACAATGATGAATTAGCCGACGCTGATCCGTCGGCAAAATCACCATCCGAGGCGTCTGATCAGAGCGAGTGGAAGAAATCACAAAACGGGACGGCCGTTATACCAAGGGCTTGTTTTGATGTGGAACGATCGTTGGAGGTGAGTGATTGTGTGATTGAGTGGGTAAGTAAGAGAGTGAGTGAGTGAGTGAGTGAGTGAGTGAGTGAGTGAGTGAGTGAGTGAGTGAGTGAGTGAGTGAGTGAGTGAGTGAGTGAGTGAGTGAGTGAGTGAGTGAGTGAGTGAGTGAGTGAGTGAGTGAGTGAGTGAGTGAGTGAGTGAGTGAGTGAGTGAGTGAGTGAGTGAGTGAGTGAGTGAGTGAGTGAGTGAGTGAGTGAGTGAGTGAGTGAGTGAGTGAGTGAGTGAGTGAGTGAGTGAGTGAGTGAGTGAGTGAGTGAGTGAGTGAGTGAGTGAGTGAGTGAGTGAGTGAGTGAGTGAGTGAGTGAGTTAGTGAGTGAATGAATGATTCATGCAACAGTCAGTACTATTCTGCATACAGGTGATCATGGCCGATCTGTGTGAGAAGGATGCAACCTTCCGAAACGGCATCACACCCAAGCAGTTGCTCGATTACGTGATGAGTCTGCCAGAATATGAACGGCCATTTCGCAATAAACGGCACATGCAGGTTATTTCAGAAATCAGCTGCGATCTATTCCACGTGTCGAGACCGTTTAGTACTCCAGTGAGGCTAATCCATCGTTAAACTTTACTTATTACATATATGCGTCTTAGCACTCTCATATAATTAGGAACTGAATTTGAATGCGCGCCACTTTTCTCAGTTACTTTTAATACTATTCCATTTATGATTTCTTAAGATAGACTATGATAATAGACCAAACGTAATCTCAATTTGACTAAATGTATGCTATAACATTGGCCTCATCTTTACGTGTGCTGCACCATATGAAAAAAGCTGAAGAAAACCCTCTTAGCACAATGCGGAATTTAATGCAAGTTTTGTGTAAACCAACCGTAATTTCAATTCAATGTCGACGTCGAGGCGTAAATATGTAGTATAACTTTACAAATGAGCTAATAACAATAAAATAGAGAATCAAAACAGTTACATTGATTAGAAAGCTATACTACATATATACGCCTCGATATTAAATTGAAATTACGATTTGACCGCACTGGTTTGCACAAAACTTGCATCAAATTTCGCACTGTGCTAAGACGGGAAGTATATGTACATATAGTTCAAATGAAAATGCTGTAAAGAATACGGAGCTAACAAACCCTTGGGACACCCTGTAAGTACTGAAACTGTAGTGATAGTGGTTGCGTTCAGTAAGTTTCATGTCGTACCTGCAAATAGTCAGTTTGCTGCTATAACTGCCCATAAACACTCTTCACCGTGTTGCGTGTAGTTACATAGGTAATTTATAGGTTTTCAAATGCAGTTTGCGATACTTTGCCTTTCATGTAGCGTTCATCATACATTATACGGAATTGGAGGACACTTTTCTTCCCATCCAGCAAATGTAAATCCAAAAGTTTCGAAATGAGTTTGGCACACAGCGTCATGATTTATCAACAGCGAATTTCTATGTTGCAGAAATGAGTCGGGTCACCCCATCATAACTCGTTGAAAAATTTTGACTGAAAAACTTCGGTAACAGTACAAAAAGTTAACTCCACTCATAATGCGTACTTTAATAGTGCGTATGCGGTGTACCCATATCTACGGGACTGTATAAAAGGGATCGTTCGTTTGCGGAAGTTTATTAGCGGAAATCTTTTCTCCGGAACTGTTATGTGCGGATTGTTTGTTAGCGGAACTGTATGGATCGGATTTTTTTTCATCGGAACTGTTAAAATCGGATTTTTTGAAAGCGGAAGTCTTGCCAGCGGAAGTTTATTTGCGGATATTTTGTTTCCGGAACCGTTCTTTGCGGATGTGTTTTCAGCGGAACTTACGACAGCGGAACCTTAAATTCCGGAAATTGGTTTTGCGGAACTCGGTGAAGTAAATATTTTTTGCTATTAACATTTGGAGGGCCTATTTCATTGTTTATAAGGCTTCGGCTTAGTCATTAGCACAGACTGTTCGTTCTAAGCGAGATCGCCGAGTATGAGGCTAAGAGTTAGTTTTCAGTTTAGGCTTAGGATTAGGCTTAGGGTTTGGGAAGGGCTTGGGCGCGTAGCGCCCGAGCCCTTCTGCAAAGGCTAAGCCTAAGCCTAAGCCTACACTGAAACCTAAGTTTTATGCCCCCGCCTTGGACCGTTAGCACCGCGAAGCGGAGGTGTCCAGCGTGGTTTTCCACTCATGAAGGGTACTTTTATAACAGTTCCGCTTTTGACGGTTCCGCTTTTTAAAGTTCCGCTTTTGACGCTTCCGATTTTAACACTTCCGATTTTTATACTTCCGATTTTATACTTTGAAATATCCGGAAATGAAAAAATCCGCTGGGTACAGTTCCGCTAAAAAACGATCCGGTCTATAAAAATCCGATTTTTACGGTTCCGCTCATAACAATTCCGCTGGGTATGGATCCCCACTTAACGGTTCCGATGCGAACAGTTCCGCTAATATAGTTCCGCAAATGAACGGTGCGCTTTTAAGAGTTCCGCTCCGTAGGCGCGATCGCGTATGCGTACTTTTATGTGATTTATCT
>OZ038445.1:19164807-19207307 GCA_964036265.1 Daptonema setosum
TCCAACTTGTGAAACGTTAGCTGCATCAAATGTACGAGAAGATGATGCACAATAGTCGGCTGTCCGACTCAACTCAACCCAACAGCTGTATGCTATAACATGTAATCATCATGTTCAGCGGGTGTTAAACTGGGTTGGACACTTTGACGTGTCATTTTTTCACTTGAAACTCAAGAAGCTCTTTAATTTGTACGTTTACTAGTTTCGCAAATAAGAAACGTTTTAGAAATGGTTTTGTGCCGAACTCTGTAAAGAACAAAATTGTAAAATATTAAAATAAATTGTTTATTTTAAGTAATTTATAATAAATAATTGATAGAGATATATTTATTATAAGTGAAAAATTTGCTTGAAGAAGGATATGATGGGCCGGAATCCGGCTGATGAGCCGACGTCTTCGGTAATGGAGAACAGACGACAAGATGAGGCTGATCAACCGCCCGTTCTCGAACAGCAAGGGTTTGGTGTTTTGTTTTGTTTTATTGAGTACTGACATTTGAAGGGCTTGAAGGATATGAGAAATTAGGCTGGATTGCATTTTTGGGATCCGAACCCCTATTTGACCGACCCCTATTTGACCAGACCCCTATTTGACTAGTCACAAGTTGAGTGCACAGCGTCGAAACTTCTGCATTTAGCCCACTGATTTGTATTAGAAACGTATCTAGTGGCGCGCAGTGTTGGTTGATAATACAGTACTGAGTATATCATCCAGCACCATACATCAATCATCGTATCGTGCATCGAATCGGTCCAACGAACACTGATTTCAAAACTTGAAACGTTTTCGACCAATTTTTGGTCGATTTTTTTTAAATTTGAAACGTTTTTAACCAATTAAAAAAAAATTGAAACTTGAAACGTTTTCGACCAATTTTTTGTCGTTTTTTAGGCGATTTCGTATAATTTTAGGTCATTTTGACAGTAAATTCTTTCAAGTTTTGACCGTTACGGTCAATGAATGGGTCAATTCTGAAAATCTCTCTTACGGTCGATCGATCAAGGGCACCCTCCCGCCCTGTTTTTTTCGGGGGGGGGGGGGCCGTCCCCCCTGCTGCCCACCACTGTGTGGCAGCCACGTGGGCTGATGAGAACCTATAAATAGAATGTGATTTGCTATTTAGAGTCATTGTTGATTTACCCGACAGAATAAAGGTCTGACACTGACAAGACGTTCGTTGTGATACACGCAAGCATAGATGACTTCACTAGTGGTGGAATGCTAAATGGCGCTCCTGTCTCTGTAGGTCATTCATCATGGCCATCTGACCCATCTGCTGAATCGGCGTACTAGTATTGTAGCCCTGACCTTGACCCTGTGTACTTCTGTTGTTGTTGTTAACATGGTTCATTCGTTGAGAATCATCAGCCATATTGGACATATTGATATTGGAATGCTAAATTTAGGAACCAAAAAAACTGGCATGTCAACTCATTTTGGATTAAAAAAATATAAACTGTCACATGCGTATAAAAAGGATACTAGTGAAAAAAGTTTTATCAAAAATCTGGGAAACGAACCCGGGGGCCGCAAGATTTCTAACTGCACTATTCTGAGAATCCAAAATTCAACACGTGCAGTGAATGCAACCAACGCGTGCTTCTACCGTCATATGTTGACACCAGCGTTTATCACATAAACCAAAGCCAGTATGGCCTGGTGGTTAGCGTGGGGGTGTTGACCTCGCATGCGAGAGATTCTGGGTTCGAAACCTTTTGTAAAATTTTAGTAAAATACTGAACGCAGACGAGTTTTTTTATTGAAATTTTACTATTCCCTTTGAAGTTTAACTGTTCGTTAACCCCGATAACCTATCGTGAGGCTGGCTTGTCCGAGCGATAGCGAGGACAAGCGCATTAGCACCGCGCGGAGGTGGGATCCGTTTGAAAAATTAAGTAAAGGATCGAAAATAATTACAATTAAAAAATTTCGATTTTTCAAAACACGTTTTTTAATCGCAAATTACAGGTTTGGCAATTTTGGATTCTCAGAATAGTGCAGTTAGTAAACTCGCACCCGGGCCACTCGCATGCTAGGCAAGCGCTCATGCACTGTGCTACTGAGCCGATGCAACTAATCTGCATATACCCGATTATAACTAACTCGCTACGCTCGCATGCTTTCTACAACATAGTGACTATGCTACAACACGTGCAGGAAGAAATATTGAAATCTCCCCTGCGGGGCCTAACGCGCTTGTCCTCGCTCCGCTCGGACAAGCCAGCCTTACGATAGGTTATCGGGGGCTCGCAATCAGTAAAACTTTACATCATTACATGGAATAGTAATGTTGCTCGAGAAAAAACCAAATTCGAAAAATCTGTGAGGTTTGTAATCATGCGTGAGTGAGTGAGTGAGTTTGCTTCCTTATCTAGTTGCGGGCGCATCAATTGAACAGATTTATCAAACAGGGGGATCCCCATTACCACATTATCAATTAGCGGTCTATTGTCCTCTTGGACCCCTATTTGACCGACCCTTATTTGACCGACCCCTATTTGACCAGACCCCTATTTGACCAGTCAAACAGGGGTACGGACCCTTATTTGACCATGGTCAAATAGGGTTCTATTGTCCTCTTGGACCCTTATTTGACCGACCCCTATTTGACCGACCCTTATTTGACCATGGTCAAATAGGGGTCTATGGAGGCTGGACCCTTAATTGACCGATCCCTATTTGACCGACCCCTATTTGACTGGTCAAATAGGGGTTCGGATCCCAAAAGTGCAATCCAGCCAGAAATTAATTGTGTATGGTGAACAGTATGGAAGGATACAAAATTTACAGGTTTCCTAACAGATCGGACGGTACGTTATCAGCTGATCTGAATACCTCGGAACCGGGCACCCGACTCAAACGCATTGGCATCATGATTGGCGAACGCAAAATCTACTTGAAAATCGTCCCCAAACCGAAATCGGTTGAAGATACAGTGAGATCCAATTCAGGTTTGGGCATTCTTTACATATTTCTGACACAGCTTGATTCCTTAGCCTGCCCATTTATGATTTCGTATCCTAACTGACCAAAAAGTTTTGATTTCAGAAAACAAAGCCGGGTCGTATTCTCGAAACACCGAAAGACAAAATGGTCAATCGGCGGGTAACTTGGGTCCATCAACTTCGAAGCCGCCGGCAGAAGCAGAAGAGTGTGAACAGACTACCTGGGTTGGTTTGCTATTTCATCACGGGTTACATGGTGCATAATAACTATAATATATAAGTAAATCGTTTCGGTGAGTATTCTTTATTTGCAATTTATAAGTTTGCTTAACCTGAGGTTTTTGTATGGCGGGATGGGTTGATCAATTGGAGAGGGAAAGGCGTTAGCCAACGTAAAACTATGTTTGTGACTTGTGAGTGAACCATCATTACTGCCTAGCCTCCTGATTATTCGAGAATAACGTCGCCTGAAAATATATTTGTTCAGGCGTGCGGCATATGCGATCACGTGAGCGAAAACTCGACTGAGCACGCGGCACACCTGCTCGGTCACGGTGTGAATCGACCATTCGCATGCTCGCATTGTGGATTATCCTTTGCCACATTAACCAGACGCAAACAACACGAGGGCACACATATGGGTTGGTGCATGTGGTGTCATCATTGCTTTATGTTATGGTCTGTGCGGAGTACGTTAAAGAATGGGAAAAAATTACTGATTCACTTTTTTCTTGTATATTTCTAAATAACAGTGAGGCGTTTTTCGGGAAAAGTCAGTGTAAAACGTAAACACTCAACACCGACTACTTACACATGCTGAATTAAAAATGTACCTCTCTAAGCGAAAGATCACTGCACCATCCACATAAACACTGAGACTCTCCATCGATAGAAGAATGACTGAAACACCATTTGTGCTTTAAAAAAACTAAAAAATCGTTTTTACTTTTAGTGTCCGTTAACAACATGCTGCAATGTAACATCTGCAACAAAGTCTTCACTCGGACCAACAATTTTATGCTGCACATGCGCCTTCATGAGAGTGGTCGCCGTTATTTCTGCATGACATGCGGCAAATGGTTCAAATGTGGGTTGGAATGGAAAATTCTATAATTTATTTTCCAACGTTAAGCGGCATTTATCACACTTGTCTTTGGGCAAATGATGTCATTTCTAGTTCATTGCATTGTTTTTTACATTTTCAATTTTTTGCAATCTAATAGTCACGAATCTATGTGCAGCACAACAAACCCAACTCGACCATCAACTCCGATGTGCTTCGATGGCAGCGGCTGGTCTGCCCGTCGGTGCCCACATGGTCGACAGTCACAAACCCATGCGATTCCAGTGCTCGTATTGCGATAAACAGTTTCATCAACGTCGCTCACGGGTTGGCTTATAGTTTGATCATGATCTTACATTACTGAACAGAAATATTTGAAATCGTTGGCTAAATAATGGTTTCGATTGATTGGTTTCACTCTATAAACCTTTGAATTAACGAGTCGAAGAAATCACGTTTGTCATGATTGATTCGATTGTTGAATTCGTTTGAGCTAACATTACAACGGTTTATCACTTGTTTACATACAAAACAGATTAACTTGTTAGTCATTTTTTGTGCCCTCTTGTCAGTATACAGACTGAATAAACGACTTGACTTGACTTGATTGGCTATGATTGAGAAACAAAATTTTATTTGACTTGAAGGAACAATAGTTATTATACATTTTATTTGTACAGACAATTCACGAGCGTGTCCACACGGGCGAACGTCCATACACGTGCGGCTATTGTGGACGTGGATTCACTCAGTCGCAAGCACTCACCATCCACATTCGGACGCACACCGGCGAAAAACCGTATGTTTGCAACTCGTGTGGGGAAGAGTTTAGAGACAGGTTTGTATTGAGTTTAGAGACAGGTTTGTATATAACATTGATAATTTATTTGCAGTATTTTCACCGCCGTCAATGTGATAATCATGTTTTTTTCCACCAAGTATGCTATCAAGTCAAGTCAAGTCGTTTATTCAGTCTGTATACTGACAAGAGGGCACAAAAAATGACTAACAAGTTAGTCGTGGCGCAATGTGCATGATACAATACAATAAAGTAAAATAAGCAAAAAATTTATTTAGGATAATTAAAATTGAAATTTTTAGTAGAGGAAAATGGTAAAAATAAGAAGAAAAAAAAGAATCACCGGACAACAAAATATATGATTATTGTATTTTTTTTTTTTTTTTTTTTTTTTTGAAAATGAAAGGTATGTTATTATGATAAGATTAGATCACCCTGAAATATTGGTAGTTAATAGAGGGAAAAGTAATAAAAAGATTAAAAATAGAACACTGTATTGAATTTAGAGAAAATATGATGTTAGTAAGTAATTTTAATCAAGTATAAATTGAAAGATTGAACTTAATAAAAAAGACTATGATAATAGAAACTGTAAAAATTTGAAATTTAAAATTTAAAATTTAAAAATTGATAATGAAAATACACCATAAGAGTGTATATAATCTGTGATATAAGAAAATTAAAATTAATATTAAAATAGTATTTAATAACAAAAATAAAAGTAAAAATAGCAATAATAAAAAATAATAATAATAACGGGAAAAATCAACAAGTGAGGAAAACCTGAAAGCAGATTGAATAAGCTTGTAATAATGATGTAGCCTAAGGGAGGAGAATTTGATGTGGGAGATAAGATTGTATAATTAAAAATAATAATAATGTGTTATTTGTAGTTATTTTATAGAATATTATAAAATAGTATATAAAAAATTATAATCATAATAGAGTATTAAGAATTAAGAATGAATAATTTGAGTGAGGGAAGAATCGCGGATAATATATAATTGTGTTGTTTGGTTAAGAGCAAAGAGAAGAAGAGAAAAAAAATGTAGTAAGTTTAATAAGATATGTTGAATTAATTAGAAAAATAGAGAAGAATAGTAAAATTTAAGAGGCTAGAATTGTATAAAGACAAATATGGGTATAATGGAAAATGAAATAGCAATGAAGATTGAAGTTAAAGTTAAATTTATTCAGTGTAAGACAATGAGTAGGTGAACCAATAACATGAATAAGACGTCCTAGAATATCTGATATATTAAAGACTGAAAAAAGAAAGTAATAAAACGTAAGGAAAAGTAGATATTAAGATATAGTTATAGATATCAAAGTAAATGGAAAAAGTGAATAAAGTTAAAATTAAAGTAAAGTAAAGTTTTTACATATGCCTGAAAACATCAATAGTAAAGTAGGAGTTGACATCAGACCTGTTGCACAATGCGGTAATAAAATGAGCATCAAAGACAATAGAACGAAACTCTTTGATTGTTGAATATACAGAATAACCAAGAGAATTGAAGGCTTTGATTGACGAAATATGAGGGGAGTTATGGTAAAAGGTTGTAGAATTAGATTTATAAGTTAGTTGGAATGAATGACGATTAACCGATTGGTGGTTGGATTGAGGTGAATAAATAATTAAACCAGGGAAAGAGAAACGAGAGACGATTGAAATTTTGTATAAAAAGAGAAGACGAGCAGCACCGGCAGTAACTGAAATAGGTAAAATATTGCAACGACTTAACAAATTAGCATAAGAGACATCATGTGAATAACAATTGGTAATGTAGCGTAAACAATATTTCTGAGTTCTGTCTAGTATAATACGATGGGTAATTTGACGTGGATAACAAGACTCGATGGCATACAATAAATGGCAACGAAGTAGTGTGTTGTACAATAATAAGCGTGATTTAAAGTCAATGGATTTACGGAAAATACGAATGGAGGCCGCAACATGACGTTTTATAAGGGCACATTTTTTTACATAGTGGATATGAAAGTCTAGGTGTGCATCAAATGTAATACCAAGATATACAATAGTGTCAGAATATTTGACAGAAATTTCACCAATAATACAGTGAGAAAAATCAGGAACGTTGACATTACTACGTGGGTTAGAAAAAACAATATAGTTGGATTTGGCAGGATTTACAGATAAATAAAGGGAGTCACATAGATGCGATATGACCTTAGAAGACGTGGAATTCAAGGCATTAAGATCAACATTGGTTTTAAGAGATGAGATAATAAAGAGATCATCAGCATAAGCAAAAATTTGAGGTTGACAGGAAAAAGAAGAAAAATCCATAGTGAGTACAGAATTTATATATATGATGAATAACGTTGGTCCAAGTACACTACCTTGTGGGACACCTGAAATAATAGAGGAAGACGAAGATAAAATATCATTTACACGAACAGATTGTGATCGATTGTATAGATAGGATTTTATAATGGAGAAAAGTGGAAGGGGTATTCCAATGTGACATAATATTTCAAATAAACGATTATGAACAACACGATCAAACGCCTTAGTAACATCAAGAGATACAGCACCCACACGAGGATATGAAGTAAGACGGTTATAAATGTTATCAATTACAGCATATAGGCAGTCCTGTGTACCACGACCAGGCCTGAAACCAAACTGGGACGGTGATAATATACATGAAGTGTAACGACGTAATAAGGTAATAATATAACGTTCAGTGATTTTCGATAATGTAGACAGAACAGAGATTGGACGAAAATGGTGGGCATGTGTAGGATGGCGAATTTTAGGTACAGGAGTTATTATAGCATGCTTCCACTGTGAAGGATAAGAACGAAATTTAAGAATAGAGTTGATCATAGTACATAGAATAGGGGCAATAATATCACGGGAATCTTTAAGTAATAAATTAGAAATATTATCAGAGCCAAAACTATTTTTATTTTTTAGATTTTTAATTGCAACACGTACAAATTCAACATCACATGGTGGTAGCGGATAATCAGGCAAGTCAGAAATATCAGGAAAAGGATGGGGAGTATGATTGAATTGTGAAGAAAATTGGTTAGAGAGAATTGATGCAATGGTAGTGGTATCAGCAGTTACTGATCCATCTATGTCAACCAGGGATTGTAAGTTTGAAGAGTTAGATTTGTTTGTTGAAAAATGGTTTGACAAGTTGGACCAGTACTTACCGGTGCTGGGTGAAAGGGATAATTGATCCTTAATATAGGACCGTCGATCTGCAGCCAGTCGTTTCTTAACCTTCTTGGTAAGTTTGCGATATAAGTTATAATTGTGTTTACGGAAAGCAGTATGTTTTTGAGAAATAAGGGATTTGAGTTGAGCAGAGAAATATGAGGGCCATTTAGTACGGACAGTAAAAGTTTTGGTTGGTACAAATAAATCACGAGCAGTCATTAAAGTGGAATGTAATATGGCATTTGCAGAATCAATATCATTAGCATTACAAATGTCAGGAATTATATTGCGGGAAATAATATACGCATCAAAGGAAGGACGATCAATCTTAGAATACAAGTATATAGTTTTACGAGATTGATATAGATTGGATACATGTTCAATTGGTATATGCACAGTTATTTTAATACCGCGATGATGATTTTCAATAGGTGGCAATAACTCAGTATAATAATTGTCCGAGAGTGAATCTGGAAGATAAAAGACATCAATAAGGGAACTAGAATTAGGTAAAACATGAGTTGGAGATTCAATAACTTGGGTAAGGTCAAAAGCGGAAAGAGAATTGATAAGATAATTGCAGTGAGAATGAGATTTATTTGTGGGTAGATGACACATATTAACATCACCAGCAATGAAACAGTAATCAACCTGTGAAGTGACCTCAGACAGACAAGTTACAAGAGTATCAGTAAAATCCGAATAAAGTATAGTTGGTGGTTTATAGACATTGAAAATACAGCATTTAACATCATGGAATTTAAATTTAATACATTGAATTTCAGGACCATCAAAAGCATGATTAAAGGTAACACTTGTAGGAAGAAGGAAATTACGAATATATACCGCAAGACCACCCCCATTGGCATTACGATCACAGCGGAACAATATATAATTATCAATGTTAAAATTATCAATAATATCAGAAGACAGTTTAGATTCTTGAATTGTAAAGATATCAGGGCGTTTAATAAAAATAGTGGCAAATATTTGATTATATTTTCCCCTCAGTGAATTTACGTTGAAAGAAAAAATGGTTAATGGTTTATACACAAGATCAGCTGACACACTGCCAGCTGTAGCCTGGCCAGGACTCATCTCTAGGGCCGTCTTAGTCGGTTGACCCAGTTCAGAGAAAGTAGTTGACGATGACGATGAAGCATGAGAAGTAGCAGTGACGCACGGAAAACACATGATTGAGGCAGATATGTTGTAGTTCATGTGTGGTTTTTTGGAGAGCACGATTTTACGTCCGTTCAATCCTCCAGACGGCGACGAAATGGCGTTGGTGCAGATGCATGGGTTCCCTAGGGAGGATTTGGTCTGCCCTCATACGGGCTCTCCGATGAGTGCCGCAGTCGTCGCTCCGCATGAACCTTGCTCCGCATGAACCTCAAACAAGACATGCTCTTTTCAGTTCGTCTCTGCGTAAACACGAGTACATTCACCACCCTGGTGTCGAGCCATCTGCCACTCCATCAATGTCCAAGGCTGTGTCACCGAAGAACGCCTCAAATATGGTTAGGCTAGCATTAATGAGAATGACAGAAATTTTCGCTCAACATGTATACATAATCCATGTACCGATTCTTACAGATTAGTTAAGAACATTTTTTCGAATTGTTTGAACAATTTTCATAATTAGTTGAAAATTTTATTAATATTTTTCATTGATTCGTTGGCTTTTGTGCAGGTACGTCAACAGTCATTTGATGGGGAAGAAGGCCAGGAGGAGATGCAAAGGAGCTGAATTATTTGTTTTATAGCAGTATAGTATTATTCAACACCTTGTCTTTCATGTACACTGCGCCAGATACTAAATATAGTCCTGTTTTTAGTGAAAACTGAAAATACATGATAATATATCCTTTTCACTAGTTACTGCAGTGCAGCCAGTATATAAGCAGTAATAAAAACTGCATCGTTCGATTTCATTATTTCGTTTAAAATATGGATATTGAAATAAAATTTTAACACTCGCATGCAGTTGTTGGATTTGTGAATTTGTTGTTGCTATTGCACTACCTGTTAAATCAGGTCATATTCATAGGATTACCTGTGAGATTTTGCATTCATATACTATACGATTTAGCCATAAATTGCCAAAAAAAAAATTAAAAAAAAAAAAAATTTGGTCATTTTTTTTTTTTTTTTTTTTACAAAGTTTTGAAAATGTCTCTGTAATACGTTAATAAACGTTAATAAACACCTCTAAAGTGTAATATAAAATGTCAGAAGTGTGAGAAAAGTTCTAAAAATACATTGCCCACTAAACGAGGAACACATTTTGTCCCCATTTCATAAATGGGGACAAAATGCCGTCTCCTCCAGTCAATATGCTAAGCCGCCAAATGAATTAATTTTTATATTCAGTCATGGCCAGCGCTCACACGTGTCACACCTACACGTGTCAGACATGATGGTGCAAGCCTACGGTGATCTGCTCAATCGCCAGCCCGAGCTAAAGAGCTTCTTGAGATTCAAGTGAAAAAATGACACGTTAACTTGTCCAACCCGGGTAACACCCACTGAACATGATGATTGCATGTTATAGCATACAGCTGTTGGGTTGAGTTGAGTCGCACAGTCGACTACTGTGCATCACCTTCTCTTACATTTGATGCAGCTATGTAACGATTCACAAGTTGGAGTAGTTAACACTACAACTTTTCACTTGAATTCCAGGCAGTTCTTTACCTTACTTTAATCAATTATTCCTTACGAGTTTGGGCTCAAAACTGTTATCTAAGTCATCAGAATCATTAAATAAATCTAAATGAGTACCCTACTGATGATTTGGGACATGTATGGTCGATCCTGGATGGATACCAAAAATTTGTAAAAAAAAAAATAAATAAATAAATAAATAAAAAAAAAAAAAAAAAAAATGTGCGAATTTTTTTTTTCGGCATTCCATGGATTTAGCCAAAGAATTTACATGTATGCTTTACATTCCCATATCTGTATCAATCAATTGAATTCAATTTATGGTATCTCATTTGTGGTTTTAGTATTCTAAAACATGCGACTGATCTGCATAGTTAAGTTTGTCCACATTAAGTCAGTATGCACGTTGTCTAGCATACCCTTTCCACCGTCCAGCGGTCGTTCTCCCTTCCACCGTGCCAGCCACCAGGTTATCCATCCAGGTTCAACCGCCTTGAACTGAAATGCCCGTCGCCACTCGACGTCGAACCAAAAAGACGTCCAAATGGGCAAATGATGACTTCACAGAGGACTCGACCGGCTCGGATGAAGATACGACACCAGCAACAAGTCCGAAAAAGAATTCATCCGGTAAGAAGTACCAAACAACACCGAAAGTGAAGAATGTGACTGACGATGATGTGAAGCCGAGTACAGCGAGCAGTCGGTTAGCCGTAATTAATTGCATTCTGTTTTAATTACCAATTGCTATTATGCTAAACAAAGCACAACTTCAAGGTATTGTGTATTTACAGTCATTTAACAAAACCCGAGCACTATCATATTTAGACCATTTAGAAGTACCAACCAAATTAGTCGTTGTTTTTTCATGTTCTATTTTAGTAAAAATGTTTTGGGTTCTATTCTAATGCTAGTGTTAAATAAGTTTAGAAAGCCAGACGACATCACGGAAACTCCGACCACAACGCGTCGTCGAGCTGGCAGGAGGAAGGTGGGGGAGATGGAGGACAGTGATGATGACGTTGTCGATCAAAGTGGCAAAGAAAAATCATATCCCGACGAGTTGGTTTTTTCTTGATTGGAGTTATGCCATGAGTCTATCAAAGTGACAACGCTAATCCCATTGAGTTGGTGTTAAATCTTGTCATGTTTTCATGGTTGACTGAAGTTACGGAAGGAAACAAAGTAATTTTGTACAGTATTTAAGTAGAGTTCTGAATTCTAAAAACTAGTTTTTAGGAGGGAAATTTACTTCCTCTTTCCACCAGAACATGACTGATAAAAACTAGTATAGTCTAGTGGAAGTGGTTCAGCTAAGTGTATGTTGTAGATCACCATATGACTGGCGCCCCTACTCGGTACAAGCGTACGAGCTCATCGAATCCATCATGACGGACCGTACCTGGAAGCCACACGTAGCCGTGTTCGTATATTATCTCGAATTCATCGTCTGCATTGCGCTCATCAACGTCAGAAATTGTTGGTAATTGTTAGAGTTACCAAATATGTTTGCCATTTTCAATAATCAAACATCTAGAAACTCTTGATTCTTAACAGGTGATTCCTTAATGATTTCACGACTTATCGTTTGAAAACTTTGGTTTGTTTTGGTATGATCTTTGTTTTGCTTTCAGACACTGAAATCGACTGGACCACGTACATGCAGCAGGTGGAGTGTTTCCTCAATGGTACGCGTGACTACTCCAACATTGGTGGTGACACCGGACCCATCGTGTTGGTTGATTTGTACTGGGATTCTTTCATTACTGAAACAAACATGAAACACTAACAGTAGGGATAGCGGAAATACTAGTTTCGGTTCAATTCCAATAATGTTCCATAAATACGGTACGGTCGGTCACTTTCGTCTCTGTTATATCACTAATGCTGTTACTGTTACATGTTAGGATGTTACTCGAAATTCTATCTTCATATCTTGTCTTTTTATGCTGATATAGTATTAACATTTGATATGTTCTGAATACTGAATGTGTTCAGGTACCCGGCCGGTCACCTGTACGTGTACACCACCCTGTACTACCTGACCAATCACGGTTCCAACATCTGGCTCGGTCAATACATATTCGCCCTCCTGTACGTTTGCAATACGGCATTGTTGTGGAATATTTATACCCGATTGAATCATGTTCGTCAAGCGCATTTTATTTTATTAGGTTTTATTTTATTACAAGATTAATGGCTCATGGTTAAATATAAAAATGTTTATGATCGACTTGCTTTGTAGTAAGTAAAAAAAGTAGGGTCATGCCTTTTATTTAACATTTTACTTCTCCTAATATGATAGCTCTTGTCATACCGAGTTCTTCATTTAATGATCTTTTTGTGTTCAGGTACCGACGTACGCTCTGTTGTTCTCCGCCTTCAGCGCGTATCGACTGCATTCCATCTTTGTGCTGCGACTATTCAACGATCCGATAGCCATGCTGCTGTTCTATGCCGCTGTGAACTGCTGGTGTGAGGAGAGGTGGACGTGGGGTGCCGTTTTGTACAGGTTGTTGTTGTTGTTGGAATTTTTGTTGTTGTTGTTGTTGTGATTGTTGTTGTTGGGATAGTGGTACTTGTTGTTATTGATTTTAGTTGTTGTTGTTACAACTACAGTTATATTGTAGTTCCATTAAAGTTTTTTCAGTCTGTCGGTTGGTATCAAAATGAACGTACTGTTGACGGCACCCGCTGTTGGAGTCATCTGGCTGCTGTGTTCTGGCATTCCAAGAACGGCACTCAATATTGCCATTTGTGCCGTTGTTCAGGTTATACTCCTCTTCTGTACTTGCTATTGTTAATGTTGATGTTGTTGTTGCGGTCTTTGTTTGGTAACGTTTTGTTCGTTATTGTTGTTGTTGATGGTTTGTTTGTTAGACTCTCTTTGTTTAGTAATTGACTTGTGGCGATTTTTTGTTAGCTATTGTTTGTGCTAGGTTATGATGTAAGCAAGAACCAGATTCAGACCAGTTTCTTTTCGGGTCACCTTCCGGAAAGTAGTCGTAATTGGGTTATTATAGATTGATTTTTATTAGGTTATGTGGTTATATATTTTTTTGTTAACGTTATCCACTCCTCAGGTACTGATCGGTGCTCCTTTTCTTGTGACGCACCCCATGTCCTACATCGTGTCATCATTCGATCTCGGCCGGGTGTTCTTCTTCAAGTGGACAGTCAACTGGAGGTTCTTGCCAGAAGAAATCTTCGTGAACCCCAAGTTTCATTTGGCACTGTTGGGTGCCCATTTGGTCGTGTTGCTGCTGTTTGGCTCGTTCTGCTGGTTTAGGTTGGTTCGTGATGGTTATCAGTCGTAGACTAGGAGGGTCCATCATCATCGTCATTGTCAATGCTTGCTTTTTATTTTATTTTTTAAAACAGTGGCTAATACTACTATGTCATTGTATGTTTCAGGTTTCGTGGTGGTTTATGGTCGGCTTTGCGTAGCCGTATAAAACGACGCTTGACGGCTGATGGTGAGCAGTTTTTTTATTGTTGAATGTTTTTCGCTGAACTGAAGTAAATATTTTTCCTATGTTTACTGTTTTTATTGTTATAGATAATTTTGTGGATCAATTGTGTTGCAATTCAGAGATTATCTACGCGTTGTTCACTGCCAACTTTATTGGTATCATGTTTGCCCGTTCACTGCACTACCAGTTCTACTCGTGGTATCATGGTATGTTGCCGGCACTGCTTTGGCATACGGCCTTGCCTGTGCCCATCAGGTAAGCCAATTTGAAGTTTTTGAGGATTTCATTAGTTACTTGATCTCTCGAGGTTGGTTACGTGCTCGGTGATTTATGTGCCGTTCATCAACCACTCACTCACTCCGTCACAATTATTTCCTCATAGTTCACAAGTATTCATTCACTCGCACGATCACCCATTGTATTTCTCACCCTCAGACTATTGCTGATGCTGGTGATCGAGTACTGCTGGAACGTGTACCCGTCAACGGTAGTTAGCAGTGCCCTCCTGCATTTGGCACACATCGTCACCTTCTTCGCACTCGTTCATGAAAATCGACGACCGAAACTCGGATATTAAAACTGCTCTTTGAAAAGTCACGTGGACTAAATTGTTTTATTATTCCATCATGGTTACTTCAAAATTAAAACGTTGACTAAATTGTTTTTATTCTATGGTATGATGGTTACATGAAAAAAGCTCACGTTGCCTAAATTGGTATTTTTTCTACTATGGTGGTTGATGTCGGTCGGATGTCGTTCTTAATTTGTTCTTTTGTCACTTAATAGCATATGTTTAGTGTTTGTCTTATCTTTCTCCGTAAACTATTAGTATTTTCTAGTAAGCAACTGTAACCCTACTTTTTGTTCCTTATGATATAGAAATGCTCTCTTAAAAATAATTGTGTGGCCTTGCAGTTTTGCGGTGCTTGTTCTTTGTTTGTTATTCTTTAACATGATTTCTCTTTCTCTGTGTTGGTTACACGTTTTGGCTTATGTGTGATTTCTGGTGACTAGATCGTAGTCATAATTAGCTGGATTTGTTTATGTTTTTGTTTTGTTTTTGTGATTATTCGGCTTCTTTATATGAGCTCTTAATATTGCAATTTATGGCTATTTAACTTCTTTCATTATTACACGGAAGAAGCAATTTGAAAATCACTAGCATTATTGCTTACTATGAGCTGTGCTCATTCATTTTCTTGACGTTTTCGTTTCATAGAATATGTACCCTATCTTTCTCGGAGTCTTTATATAGTTCAAATACTGTCGATCATGTGTAATACAAACAAGAACTGAACCAAAAGGTTTAGCTTAGGGATTGCTTACATTATAACTTCTGTTTGTTTTTATCAATTTTCCTCTGATTTTTTTGGTTTCTTGAATTGTTCATTCTTTGACCCTTAAAGGTTGACTGAATAAAACTGGTCACATTACCGTTTTCTCTTGATCGGGTTGAAATTACACAGTTGCAAAATATATTTATCCCGAAGCATACAATTTAAAAAAGATAATTAAGAAAAACATTTCTAGCAGTCCCAATGCTTAGAATAAACTACAATTGAAATCCTGTATTTGCAGTTGAATGCTGCATAAAAACGATACGCGGTGTTCTCAGATTTGGCAATTACAGTGGTTACTGATCACAACAGCGAAATTTTCAAAATATTGCAAATCTTTTGACAATGTTACTATAAAGTTCTATAATAATATTACTGAATAACTAAATGTATAATCTAAAAGATGGCGCCGGACTGTCCCCACGGAAAGTACGGTGCGTCGGCATCCCACTCTCGCTGATTCAGTCGAAGTCCGTTCTCGAGACCTGCGATCTTGGCCATGTCATCGGCGGTCAGTTTGAAGTCGAATACATCGATGTTTTGGGTGAGCTCGGGTGCGATTGTAGACTTGGGAATCACCACACAGCCACGTTCAATGTGCCAACGAATCACCACTTGTGCCGGGCTCTGCAATTCAACGATTTCATTCAGCAACCGAACATATAAAAAAGCATGAGTGCACATGACAAAGGTTTCGTGTGACCAATCAGCTAAACCAAAGAAACTGTCGCACTCAATTTATCGAACTCAGGCCACAAAGAATATATAGTGTTGTGTTTTTGAAGGAAAATGCTTTGCTTCAAACTATATAAGAGTGAAGGGGCAAAGGGGGCATCAAAAGCTGGTTTGCCTTATGGTTTCTGCTATCGTGTCGTGTGGTACATCCTTTGCATCTCACAGAGTTCTCTTACGTCATTTTAAGTATGTATATGAAGTTTTTCTGATTTTTTATATGTAGACGAAACCAACCTTTCCGTATTTATCTCCAATCTCTTTCATCAGCGGTTCTTTTAACAACATGGGCATGCCCTCCTTGCGATCGCGGTGGGTCGGATTGGCCAGTGGACTGTAGCATGTTACAGCCAGATCGTGTTGCTTGCACCACTCGAGCAGGGCACGTTGCGGCAGGTACGGGTGGCACTCGGTCTTTCATGGAGTGATTGAGTGAGTGAGTGAGTGAGGAGTGGGTTAGTGAAAGAGTGAGTGAGTGAATGAGAAAGTGAATGAGTGAGCGAATGAGTGGGTGAGTCAGCGAGTAAGTCGGTGAGTGAGTAAATGATTGAAAGAATGAGTGAATCACCGAGTGAGTTAGTGGGTGACTGAATGAGTGAGTGAGTGAGCGAATGAGTGAGTGAGTTACCTGAAGCATGACCGGCTTGATTTTGGCCTCTTTCAACAATCTTTCCATCTGGATTGAGTTGAAGTTGCACACGCCGAGTGATCGCACTTTACCAGCCTTAACTGCGGCTTCCATCGCCTGGTAAGTTTCCAACCAGTCCACATCAGAGTAGAGAACTTTGCCATCGGCGTCCTATACAATAAAACCAATGAAAAAACAGCAGTAACAGCAGCAGCAGCAACAACAACAACAACAACAACAACAACAACAACAACAACAACAACAACAACAACAACAACAACAACAACAACAACAACAACAACAACAACAACAACAACAACAACAACAACAACAACAACAACAACAACAACAACAACAACAACAACAACAACAACAACAACAACAACAACAACAACAACAACAACAACAACAACAACAACAACAACAACAACGACAACAACAACAGCATCAACAACAAAACATAAACATTAATAACATCAACAACAACAACAATAACAAACAACAATAACAACAACAACACCTCTCACCACTCCTTTTTATTATATTTATGAACGATCTGCCTAACAATATCAAATATAGCAAAATATGCTTATTCGCAGATGACGTAAAACTTTATAAATCGATTGCAAACCAAACAGATATTGATTTCTTTCAACAAGACATTACCAATTTGACAAATTGGGTTAAGGAAAATGACCTAAACTTGTCTATTAGCAAATGTGCATTCCAACAAATAGGACGTAAAAAATTCCCCCACTTTCAATATATGCTACAACAGACACCCCTTCACAATGTAAATACATACAGAGACTTAGGAATAGAAATTGATAGCAACTTAAACTTTCAAGCACATGCCAACAAAATAAGCCAATCCACCAGTAAACTGATAGGACGTATAAGAGCATGCTTCTTAAACAGAGAAATTACATTCCAAACAAAGATAATAAAATCTTACATTAGGCCAAAACTAGAATACGCAAGCCCTGTATGGAACATAGGCACCAAAATTGTTACTGAAACCATAGAACGCCCCCATCGGCGTTTTACAAAATTAACGAAAAACTTATATGACACACCATACCCTCAACGACTATGCCTTTATAAATTTGAAAACCTAGCATTCCGAAGAACAATAGCAGACCTTGTGTTAGCCTTCAAAATAATAACTGGTTACTTCAAAGATGTCGACCGTGATGATTTTTTTTGAATTCGCAAATAAAAAAACCTTACGGAGTTCAAATAGATACAAATTGCGCACTCCAAAATGTAGAACCAACAAACGTCTAACGTTCTGGAGTATAAGAATAATTCCCTTATGGAACGAAATACCTGACTCTGCTTTTGAATCTGTCTGTCACAAAAAATTCAGAAAGTTTTTAGAAACTAATTTTGCCACAAAAATCGACACTCACCTCAGTCAACAATTCCCATTTGTTGACTTTTTACAAAAGTAAATTATTCTGGCATCCCCACCATCAAAACAATGATAACCATATAATACCATATTTACATTAACCGAACTTATTACTGATCATTTGTGATTCATTACAAAATATGTATTCATCTACTTGTTTTTCTGTGCTCCTTAGCACATACTTCCTAAACTGGAATGAAATATTATTATTATTAATATTATTATTATAACAACAACAATAACAACAACGACAACAACAACAACAACACCAACAACAAAAACAACAAAAACAACAACAACAACAACAAAACATGGAACATACCCGTGGCCATCGACCAACGCCCTCCTTATACCCCATCGGCCAGTGCATCTCCAACAGATCCAGGTACTCGAGTTGCAGATCAGCAAGAATATCATCGATTTGGGCTGAAATATTTTCTTATTACTCTATGTCAGGTCGAATTAATAATGTATGTCCTGTTCACATTTGTTCAAAAGATATCTGAAACCGATGACAACAAATGTCTTCATATGATGTACTTGAACCTGTGCAGGCAGCAAACGAGTGATCGGCGCACCATATTTTGCTGGTGACAAACAGGTCTTCGCGCTTTACCTGCAAAAGTACGATAAACACAAAAAGTTCATAAAGGTTAACAACAAAAACAACAACAATAACAACAACAATAACAACAACAACAACAACAATAACAACAATAACAACCAACCTTTCCAGTCTTCAGATACTCTCCAAAAACCACACCAATTTCTTTCTCATTTTCATAGACAACAGCGCAGTCAATGTGCGTGTAGCCAAGGTCCAGGCTTAGGCGCACTGCATCAGCAACCTAGAATTGATTGATTGTTTGATTGATTCATTGATTGATTGACTGACTGAGTGATGGATTGATTCATTGATTGATTGATTGATTGATTGATGTGATTACTGATTATTGGGTCATTCTGATTGTCAAGCATTCATGTGTATTAATGTTTTGCGCAATGTATACTGGAAATATAACAAAACAAAACGAACAACTGATTGATTTATTAATCAAATTCATTACTTCATTGGTTGATTGACAAACAAACTAACTTCTACTCTACTAGTTAAGGGTTTTGCTGCCCAATCTAATATTAACATGTAAACGATTATTAAGGGGTTATGTCAGTAAATGTGTGATTGCTTTATCGAATCACAAATATTAATGTCGAACTTAAAAATTTAATTTGTATAACGTGGTTAAGCGAACCTCATTTGGTTGACTCAACCAGGTGCCGAGTCCGACTTGTGGAATGGTCAGGCCGTTGTTCAGCTTGACGGCTGGTACGGATGGCTTAGACATGTTCGTTGATTCGCAAATATGATTCAGCTTGAATAGAATAACAAACTACATAAATATCATGTTACTTGTTGTATTGCTAGACGTTTGTAAACGAGTTAAATAAGTCTGTTTTGTTTCCCACTGTCATATGTACATTATAGAGTTTAATAAACGAATAAGCAACTTCTGTTTGTATTTTGTTATCAGGTAACGGATGATTTGCTACTGTACGTAAATAGTGGTTCTGTGAGGACAAAAGTATGTCTATCACCGGTTTCGCTCTCGACGTCTGTGGTTGTAAAAGGATTGACCTATTCATTTATGTATTGACTGATAAGCCGTTTTGTCAGACCACGTATGTTGTTTCTCCAAATGAACAAGGACTGAATCAGGTTTGACTCAAACGAATCAGGTTATAACTAATTACAAAACTTCAAAGACAACGATTTTAGAAGTAAACACAACTAAAAGTGTGAAAAGCTATTTTATTCCGTTTGTATTTTTCCCAAATGCTATTTTGTTCAATTGGAAAACAATCGGGTTGTTGGATGTTTCTTTATCAGGTTGCGGATACAGCAAATGAGGTTTTAACTACATACCATGGGCCTACGACACTCTTAACCGTTAGAATTGAGTGACATACAATAGGTGTAAAGTATGTACATGAGAATGTACAGATGTATGTGAGTGAGTGAGTGAGTGAGTGAGTGAGTGAGTGAGTGAGTGAGTGAGTGAGTGAGTGAGTGAGTGAGTGAGTGAGTGAGTGAGTGAGTGAGTGAGTGAGTGAGTGAGTGAGTGAGTGAGTGAGTGAGTGAGTGAGTGAGTGAGTGAGTGAGTGAGTGAGTGAGTGAGTGAGTGAGTGAGTAAGCAACCGAGTGCTTTGATATCTGGTTTAGAGCTTTTAACCAAGCACCTTAATATCAATTTATTAAACACTGTTTGTTGCAAGATTTTAATTCATTTCAGCATAAATACAATATTATCAGATTATGAAAAAAAACAATGAACAAAAGGCATAAGTAAACTCGTATGGTTGACTAATTTACGGGTAAGGTTTGAAAGAATGAGATCACAAACGAACACGATATGAAAAAATCATGAGTTCCCTCGAAATAAAATACATGAGCAAATAAAAAATCATCACAGTGTCAAACGTCAAATGAGCGCGTGCAAACCTCATTTGGTCAGGCTCAGGCTAAGGCAATATTCTGACTTCAGATCTCTCCTTATATATCCAAAAAGAGTTGGTTCGTATTCAGGCGCCATACAGCCGATTTTTATACGTTGTTTCTGCGAGAAGGCGCTCCTGTAACAGTTATTCAAATCGAAATCCACAACAAATATGATAACAACAACAACAACAACAACAACAACAACAACAACAACAACAACAACAACAACAACAACAACAACAACAACAACAACAACAACAACAACAACAACAACAACAACAACAACAACAACAACAACAACAACAACAATAACAACAACAACAACAACAACAACAAACCTGTAACTCTCGATCCCTCCTAGATTGCCAGTACACAATACAAACATTGTAGAAAGTAGCAGTCACACAAAGACAGAGCATCACTGTAATGATTCCTAACAGTGTTATTGTCACTATTGTTGACCAAAAAATAATTTCAGGTGATAGAATCACCATCCTGCCTGAAAGAAAAAAAACACAACAACAGCAAAATAACAACAAAACAACACAACAACAACAAAAACAACAAAAACAACAAAAACAACAAACAACAACAACAACAACAACAACAACAACAACAACAACAACAACAACAACAACAGCAACAACAACAACAACAACAACAACAACAACAACAACAACAACAACAACAACAACAACAACAACAACAACAACAACAACAACAACAACAACAACAACAACAACAACAACAACAACAACAACAACAACAACAACAACAACAAGAAAAAACAACAACAACAACAACAACAACAACAACAACAACAACAACAACAACAACAACAACAACAACAACAACAACAACAACAACAACAACAACAACAACAACAACAACAACAACAACAACAACAACAACAACAACAACAACAACAACAACAACAACAACAACAACAACAACAACAACAACAACAACAACAACAACAACAACAATAACAACAACAACAACAACAACAACAACAACAACAACAACAACAACAACAACAACAACAATAACAACAACAACAACAACAACAACAACTTTAATAACAACAACGAAAACAAAATCATTAAAACAAAAATTATCAGTCGCAGATTCCTGTTTCAGTTCTTGTTCTAATCCTGCTCCTTGAAATGTTTTGTCGCACCGAAGTTAGGATGCCACTAAATTTTATAGGCGAAAATTAGAATAACGGATAACGTTCTCACATAAAACATCTGTTTTCATTCTAACATGTTCACAAAACTAAATACATGTTTGTTAATTGCGTATGTAAGTGCACCTGGCAGTTGGCTGGTACTAATTACATGACCGGTAGAGGTAGATTTTTGTTTGGACAATCAAAACAAAACCATATACGTTATTGGTGTGGTTCCATATACTGTTTGGCTGATAACACCGACGTCTGGTGCGACAACAGCGCGGTTTTTTGTTTACTTATAAATCATGAGGGTTGCTTTAACTATAATATCAGTAATAACAACTGTGTCGTCATTTACACATTAATACTAAGCCCGGGAAACGTTTTTTATAAATGCATATCCACACCATTTACCTCCATTTTAGAAATATCACAGTTTTAGTTTAGGAGTATATCGCAGTTCAATTAAGTTTTTTTAACCAAGTGAAAATTTGTATTCGTGAAGCCTATGGAAAACCAACGAACGACCAAAAACAGAATCTATTTTGTTGTCAAATCAGTCACAACAGGTATAAAATAAAGGCAGCAAAAATAATGAAACTACATTAATAGACTGTACATAACACATAATTAAATTTGTATACCAGCATGCTACGATATATAATACCATACTTGGTGATGGTGGTGGCAACCAGCCTCTCAAGTCTCATCATGTGTAGAGCTTCCTGGGATTCACATAAAAATGTTGAATGATGGTTTTTACAACTTTGAAACATTAGCTGACTCAACTCGACTCAGCCGAAAAAATTTATCGTCCTGTTCAGCTGGTATTAACCGGGTTAGAAAAGTTAACGTTTCAAATATTCACCGCAATCTCAAGAAGCTTTTTATGCTGTATACCGGCATGTCACAATTAAGGCAGTAATGTTACGCTCCGTACATGGGATAAGTGCTTCGTAATAGTCTTTGTTGTCGTCGGACACGAGCCTCGACCACCCAGATGTACAGGGTGGCACATATTGAGAAGCACAGTATCAAGAAGATTATAGAGAACGAACAAATTACGATTCCGATGGCAATCGCTGTTGACGTTTCATCGGGTTGCCAGCCGCCAGGTGCTGCAATCAAACACAGTTGAAGCAATTAAAACAACAACAACAACAACAACAACAACAACAACAACAACAACAACAACAACAACAACAACAACAACAACAACAACAACAACAACAACAACAACAACAACAACAACAACAACAACAACAACTGAACCAACAGCTATAACCGAAAAAAACCAACGTTCCACGTAGTCGTTCATGTTTCTCGCCAATGTAGCGTTACTTACGTGAAAGTTGCCGGTTCTGACAAAATTCTTGAACACATCTGACGAATGCCAGTAGAAGGATTGCCAGGCAGCATACGTTGACATTGGCGAAATGGTTTTACATTAATGTTGATTGTTGCATAAGAAAGTTGCCTGACAATAAAGAACATATTGCACAAGAAGGCATGTAATCAGTGGATTGCAGTGGATTTTTTTTACTTTTGTAGAATAATTGCTGTTTTCAGTGAAAAGGTTTCTTGCATTTTACGTTATTCGGTTAAAATTTTCACTTTGAGAGAAGAACAAAAAAATTACAAATGTGAAGAGATCAGACGGATGTTTCAACAGTGAATAAAACCGTTCAAGATCTGCATTATTACAAAGTTAAATTATGTTGAAGATGGCGGCCATCCAGTACGCAGTAAGACCGTTAAATGCACAACACCAATCCTAAAATTAGCCAAACACAGAAAGCAAAGTTGCTGTGTTCAAATTGAGTCGTTAAAACTAGCGGCTGAGAAATTACGTTAGTCGAGAGTTGTTTTCCTTCTCCCATACTCCATAAGAACTCATTTTGTTCTTCTAAGTGTCCGCCTATGAGGTCCAAAACCTAATTCACTGATTTGTTGGTGAAATCCCTCACTATGGGAAACTAACTGGTTAGCCATCTATGTAGCGCATGCACTGTGTACAGTAGCATGCAGTGGCGGAACCACCGAACAGTAGAGCAATGTTATAATAAAGACATGCAAACGGGTATTACAGATCTTTAAGTTTCGGGAAAAAACTTGAAGATGTTTATAATATCTCACTGATCTAGATTGAATCATGTTCAGTAATAAAGTGATCACACAAGTCATGTTCAGCTCTTTCGTAACAGAAAGTGAGTTGCGCTTGTGAACTAAAATTAATTACGGGTCAGAATAATTTTTGTTGCGCTGATGACCAAACCAATGTAAAGTAGACGTTGCATGATACAATATAAATTTATATATAAGAATGTAAGCGTGTGAGTGGGTAAGAGAGTAAAATCATGTAGAAAAACGAAAACTATAATATGTAGTTCATATATTATACGTTCATTTTTGGCTATTGATCCTTTTTCTTCATTGGATCACTTGTTGTGGTGTGTGTGAAATAACGTTTTCTTTCCGTTCGGTAGACATCGCCACAACGGCGAGTGAAGGCTGCATCTTTAATACGGTACAGCTCAGTGGGACTTCTGCTGTCCCTTTTAATGTTGTTTAGAAGCTTTGCTCACTCACCCATTCACTCACTCACTAACTCACTCACTCACTCCCTCACTCACTCACTCACTCACTCACTCACTCACTCACTCACTCACTCACTCACTCACTCACTCACTCACTCACTCACTCACTCACTCACTCACTCACTCACTCACTCACTCACTCACTCACTCACTCACTCACTCACTCACTCACTCACTCACTCACTCACTCACTCACTCACTCACTCACTCACTCACTCACTCACTCACTCACTCACTCACTCACTCACTCACTCACTCACTCACTCACTCACTCACTCACTCACTCACTCACTCACTCACTCACTCACATGTTCACTCATTTATTAACTATTTTTTTACTCAGTCAGTCATTCACAAACCACGAAGTGAACAAAAAAATCAAACGCGCGCTTAAAATTTTTTTATGTATGGAAAATTTTTACGCAATAAAGTTGGTTTCAATGGTCGGTGTTTTGTGTTAACGATATGTGAATAAAGGCACCGACCAAAAATTTGAGTTTGTCGTTTTGATGAATGATGATAGCTAGAGGTAATAAAAATAACTCTAATCATATGTTCTATGCAGCTACTAAAATACTTGATCATATTGGAGACAAATAAACTTATTTAGTTAGGTTTTTATTAGATAAAAACATGCAACCGTTTTTGGTCGGTGCCTTTATTCACCGAGAATAAGGTTACAAAAATGTTTTTTTGAAATTGTCGTGTTTTTCTTTTGAAGTAAAAATTTTACAACTAAACTGGGTAAAATTGTTTAGAACCACTAAGGGTTGACTTTTTATGACGACTTATTATTATAGTTAATCCACTCGCTCACTTACTCACTCGCTCATCCACTAACTCACTCATTCAATTTCTCACTCACTCATCCACTCATATACTTACTCACTCCCGCATTTATTCACTCAGTCACTCACTCCTTCATTCACTCAATCACTCACTTACTCATTTACTCTTTCACTCACTCACTCAGTCACTCACTCACTCCCTCACTCATTCACTCAATCACTAAGCACCTCAGACCTCACTCACTCACTCACTCACTCACTTACTCACTCACTCATTCACTCACTCACTCCATTATTCGGTCACTCACTCAATCACTGACCCCCTCACTTTATTCACTCATTCACTTACTCACTCACTCACTCACTCATTCATTCTTTCACTCGAGCGCTCATTCAGTCACTGACCCCCTCACTCACTCACTCACTCATTCACTCACTCATTCAGTAACTCAATACTCATTGCCTTTCTATTCACTCACTCAATCACTCAGTCACTCACTCATTCACTTACTCACTCACTCACTCACTCATTCACTCACTCAATCACTCACTCACCTTTTTTCTCACCCTCTCAATCAATAATCAATACCTTGCTCACTTAGTTATAAAGCTGACTCACTCGTTAACTTACTCTTCTTTTTTTTACTTGGACTTCTTCATTAACTGAAGTCATAAGGCACACTAATACCATATCAGAATGGTGTTTTCGTAGCGGCCAGAGATTTGAATAAACTGACGGGCAATGGCAGAAACCCAAGAGCAACGCGTCCGGATCTGTGTCTCAAGTCAGGTTTCGAACTTAGGACCGACGGTTTTCGAGGCCGGCGCCCTACGCACTAGACTAGACAGGCGACTTCAACTCAAAACAAGTTCACTATTTTTCCCAATCACTCACTCACTAATTTACTACTCCCTCCCTCTCATAACCATTCACTCACGTCTCACTCACTCACTTACTCACTCACTCACTCACACATACACTCACACACTCACTCACTCACACACTCACAGACTCACTCACTCACTCGCTTATCCACTCACTCAGTCATTCACTCACTCACTCTCACACTACCTCAATATTGACTCACTCACTTACCCAATCACTCATTCATTCAATCACTATATCACTCAATCACTCACTCACTCACACACTCACTCGCAAACTCACTCAATAGTTATTAATTTGTTCACTAACTGCTGAACCCCGGGACATTTTCTCCCTGTAAAACTTTTTCCATATCTGTCAAAAGGCATCGATCGAAACGAAACATCGAAACTGTTCGTTTCGATATCGTTAACACAACGCACCCAATGGTCGGGAAGGAGTTCTCGCTTTTAACTACGTGGCGCTTTGGAATATGGGACAGTTCCCATATTCCAAAGCGCCATTGAGCGGATGAGCAACGCAGTTTTATCTATAACGCTGTTCATCAGGGCTCTTTTCTTTAATTTGACTTTGAATATTCATTCAGATGAGTTCTTATATTATTCATACAAAAGAAAGTTCACTCAATCACTCATTCACTCCGTTGTTCACTCACTTCTTCGGTCGCTCACTCAGCGACTCACAAAATCACTCACTGACTGACTCTCTGACTCACTAACTCCCTCACTTACTCACCAAATCGCTCACTCACTCGCACACACGTACTTACTCACTCCCTCACTCACTCTCTTACTCACTCACTCACTCAGATTCACTCACTAACTCATTCATTCCTTCACCTACTCTCTTACTCACTCGCTCCCTTACTAACTCATACTCACTCATTCACTAACTGGCTTGTACTCACTCACTCACTCACTCCTCCATTCACTTGCTAACTTACTCAACTATTCATTCATTAACTCACTTCTTATTCAATCATTCATTCATTCACTCACTCAACACTAATAAAACATAGTCAAGTCAAACATTGAATAGTTAAAAGAGGGGGCACCGGTCGGGAAGGAGTTCGCTCTTCTAACTACGCTTGGCACTTTGGACCACAGGAACGTTCCTGAGGTCCAAAGTGCCAATTTGATCTAAACGCCATTCATCAAGTTTTTTTCCATAAATTTGACTTTGAATGAGTATCAGAGCAAACTCTTACCCTTTTCGAACTAAAATTAGCTCACTCAATCACTTACTCACACCGTCGCTCACTCACTTCCATACTCACAAACTCGCTCCCTCACTGACTCTCTGACTCACTCAACCACTCAATCAGTCACTAACTTAACCACTCCCTTAATCACTCAGTTCAATCTCATTCATATACTTACTTATTTTCTCATCACTCCCTCACTCACTGACTCACTTACTCTCTGATCATTCACTCATTCAGTCACCCACTGTTACTCACTGACTCACTGACTTACTGAAAGACGGACTCACTCGTTCACTCACTCATTCACTCACTCATCCACTCACTCAACTCAAACTGTCATTCAGAACCTTTGTTCTAACTTACTTAACTCAAACAGTCACTCAGTAACTCACTTCTCACTCTAACTAACTCCCTTAACTCACTCAATATACACTAAGTACTAGAATCCAAAATAGAATAGTCAAAAGAAGGGGCACCGGTCGGGAATCGGGATTAAAAGTTATGACTAGATAGAGACTTCAATTTTGTCCCATTTGATTACCTAAAAGATAATATAGATTTTCAGGGTTCTTTAATCGGCATCGAAATGCTGCGAAGATTACCGATTCCCCATTTGTGGCCGTGCAGTCTTCGGCAGCGGACTCAGGCTTCAACAAGCAGTCTGTCCGTCTATGCCAATATCACCCGATCCTGGAGTTCATCAGTGTCTTTGTTGGCCAGGCAAACGATTGAACAGGCTGAGAGGTTAGTTCTTGAACGTTTTGAATGATGATAGGATAGCATACTCCTGCTTCATGTCCTGACATTCGACCACATTTTCTTCAACTTACTGCTCTACGCCGCTATAATTCGCTTGAAAGTGTGTTGATATTTCCAGAAGTGTAACGAGCTCCAGTTTACATCATCAACCGTCTAAACAGTCGATATCTTCATCTTCGTGGCCAACATTATTCGACAATCTGCTCAATGACCTGGAGGTTCAGCCGGAAGACTGGCGTCAAATGGTCAAGAGTGCGACTCGCCAAGGCTTGCCTTGCGAACCCGTGCTTGTGGAGATGATTGCACACACAGAGGTTTGCTCAGATACGTTTCATGTACTCACTCAATAAATTACTCACTCACTCACTCACTTATTCACTCATTCACTCCTCAATCACTTACTCACTCACTCACTTGTTCACTCACTCACTCTTCACTCACTCACTTACTAAATCGACTTTTTGTTGCAGAAGTTAATCAGGGAGCAGAACTACCAGCGTGCCATGTTGGTTGCGATTGCTGGTGATCTGGCAGTGCACGTCAGACATGACGACTTGATCCGACATCTGCTGTTGCCCAGCGTCCATCAGGCACTAAGCAGAAGAATGGGTGTCAGGTGAGTGGTCATAGTTTTGGAATATTCATAGAACTTTGACGATTGATTACATACGAAAAACATCAGATTAGCCTTGAGCTCGGCAGTTTAAAAATCGAAATCACCCGTTTGATTACCGATGCCGACTAAATTTATTCATCTGTTTCATTTTCAGAAATGTTACGACCGAACTTAGAGATCTTTTAGCCACGTTGACGGTGTTTCTTCATCGCGATCAGCAGTTAACTGTTGAGTTTATACGGTTAGATTTAAATGGTTAAGGATTAATTTGTTGTGTCATCACGATATTTTGTGTCATTAAGAGGTATATGAGTTACAAGTCATCTGTCCGAAAAAAAGAAGTGAAATGCGTTTTCTCATGCTGACTGCTATAAACACAAATTCTGTGATTGTGAATCCTTGATTATAGCGTTGTTGTGATTACAGCCAGCTCGACGTTCAGCTGGGCAGCATCCTTTCGAAGCCCTGGAATTCCCGGATCAACCAACGGAATCAGAGTGTGGCACTTGCTCACGTCATCAGGAGGTCTGTCAATTACCAGTCAATCATATGAAACATAATCGTGTTGCTTCTTCTAGCCATCCATATTTTAAGCCCAATATCTGATGAAACTAGTGATGTTATGTTTTTCGAACGCTTTGGTGACTTGCCTTAAAGCGATTTTCAAATGATCACTGCAAAATCATCGCGATAAGTTGCGAAATTTTAGTTTTTTTCTGAGTGCAAGTTCCATTGTGAGCCATGTAGTATCGATGCTATTCCATTGCTTTGCATAGTATCAGTCTAAAGTCAGGTCAGGCTTCAGTTGCAATCTATTGCCAACTTATCATGGAGTGGAGTGCGAGAAGTTTTTGCAGTCATTTGTTTTATTTAAAAAAAGTTAGACGAGAATGGTAGGTGTATGCCTAGTTTAATGGAGGTCGACTTTGATGCTTAACAGATTGCAACTGTACTTTGATGCAACGCCTGTGCCAACGGCAGCCAACAAGGCGATGCTTGAAGCCTGGCATAAACGGATCGATGATATGATGGCACAACTGTCAGATCCTCGATCGAACGCCGATGAGAAACAGGCATCCATAAACAGACGTAAGTGCGCCGAGATGCTGCTGTACACGCAACATAAAATGTTAGTGTTTAGGGTTTTTTGTGGACTCTACTTTACTGTACTCTCTTCACTTTTTGGGGTGAAATGAGGAGGGAGCTGAGATTTTCGGTGGCTCCGACCCCCATCGGAATATGTCTCTTATAAAACGGATGGTAGCAACGTGAAAGCACAGATGCGTGAAATAATGTGGGCTGAATGATCACTTCTGAAACCAACTCGTCTCATTCAATCTCAGGTTCACTGAAACTGTTGATTGTTGCAGGCCACACATCGTGTCCTACTTCCTATACGCATCAAACGAACAAATGAAACCATTCATCTTGGACACGCTACGTTCGCGAATACTTCCAGACATAAAAGGGTTAGTGCGCTATAAATTGAAAGTGTATTTGGGCCTCCAAATTTTTTAGCTCAATTTAACGGCATGAGCTCATGAAACGAGCTTCACGAGTAATAACCTACACTACATCATTTGTTGGCCGCAATTTACAAATAAAACAAGTGGAGTATTTCAGACCACAACTGCCTTCAAGCGGGTACCAGTACCAAAATGTGGATTCGGTGACTGCACTGGGGTTGGCTGCCGATGCCATCGCGCAGTGCCCCGAGGCCGTCATCACTACACACAACAATGACTACTTGAATCCACGATACCTGTTTGTTTGATTCATACTTCATATTCAATCAATTTTACTTTGTAGTAAGAACGTCGAAGTACACTCGTACACAAATGGCATTGATTCATAGCTTCAATTACATGCTTACTTACAATAAAACATGTTTGGTAGTTTTTATTATTGTTCTGGACACTCGAAATTCCAACTGATTTAGGACAAAAGTCGTTTCGTTCCCATGGTTCATGAGTGAGTGTTTATGAGGTGGTGAAAAAACGTCAAAAAGCCTGTGAACGTGAGAAATGCACGTTTTTGTTTTTATGAAAAAGTAACAAACCTTAGGGATTTGTGTGATATATTTATGCGATTGTACATGTTCAGCCTGTTTCACAAATATAAAGTGGACATGACACGTGTGATAAAACTTAGTAAGCTAGTCAATGTGGTTTACAGTTGTTCGATGATGCAGTTGTGCACGCGCAATGCAACGTATTTGGTTGATGTGCAACGAATAATCGAGCTTAACAATGATGGCCCACAAGAATTGGGTAACTTCGTACAACGGCTGCTATCCAGCGACGTTGTGTTAATTGGTTGGTGTTGTTGTTATTCTGATTCTTGTTGTTTTTCTTGTTCTTTTTGTTGTTGTTTTCTTTCTTGCTGTTGTTGATGAAGATGAATGAGGATGACATTGTTTTTGGTGTTGAATCTGATTAGGTTAATACTGATATTGCAATTTTTCAGTGTAAAACGATTGATTCTAATCACTAGCGGACGAGACGGGGTGGGAAAAGTGGAATTCCCGCCTTTTTGACATTTTAAAAAAGTAGAATTGGTTCTATAACGTGTAGGTAAAATGTCCCAAAAATTGGCGATTCCCTCTTTGACGAAATTCCCCTCTCTCTAGAGAATTTGCCCGTCCGCCAGTGATTTTAATCATGCCTGATTTGTAGTACTAAGGGTGAGTGACATTCAGGCTCGTCAGACGCCCTGAAAGCGTTGGATGACGGGCATTCATTGATGCAGTTTTGTACCCGCCAACAGCAACAGGCACTCTTAAAACGAATGGTTTTTGTTGAAACAATGCGAGCAAGGGTTAATTAAATCGGTCATTTTATATTTCTTATTGACAAATTCAATCTAGCAACAATGTATTTTTAATGTAATAACTTTATTTATTCGTGTTTCAGTTGTGGCACTCACAAATGTGGTTGGTTGAACGGCATCAAAAGGCGGGTGCTCTGGTGCCACCGGTGTCATTGCGTTACAGCAGTACTGTATCATCGTACTTTGGCATGGAGCAACAGTGGCGATTCGTTGACTTTAAACAAACGTTCAGACAGGTTAGGTTGATTACTTGTTGTTTCTTTGTTGTTTTTATAGTTAACATAATCCAAATCCATTGTTAATCTTATGATTTCATTCAGTTTCTTGATTTGATTACAGGCCTTTTTGGGCTATCGGCCATTGAGTCCACAGCTGAAAAACAGATTTGTGGATTTGGTTAGTTTGTTGTCAGTTATTTGATGTAACTAGCCTTGACTGCAATGTTCTGAATTTTGCACTCCTAGGGAAATGATAAACATTTCTATGATTTGCCTTCTCGATCTCGATCTACTAAAACTGAATTATTCAGGGCCGAACGCTGTTCGACATTTATATGGCCATGGTTGATGAAGCCAATGCCCTCGGCATTTCCCCAGGTTGAACCCCGTTTTTAGTTTTTGGAGAACCATACGAATATGAATAACAAATTGCAAGTTTGGTTTGATTGAAATTTGCTTTCTCACTTAACTGAATGACGAGTCGAGTTATTTTTCATCACTTTTTTCAAAAATTAACTTTAATTTTTTGTAGCCCGCCTGCACTTGAACAGCACTCCGTCTACAGCATTTCGCAATCAATACCCTCTGTTCGCTCGATCGAAAATGGTGAAATCAACTGGTAATTTGTCAGAAGTGGAACACGTTTTGCTCTCATTCGAACAATTGACCACATTTGAGGCCCATTTGTGTCAAGATCACAAAACAGATGCAGCGGTGAATAGTCAAGAATACTATAAAAGGCATTTCGAACAAGCGAACAAACTGTTAAGCAGACTGAGTACTGATGAGCTGGACGCACAGTTAACGGATGAAATGAAGGTGTGGCATAGGTCAATCAGTCAATCATTATAATAACAACAAGTCCAGTGATAAATCTACCAATCCACCATATTATTCAATATCTATTATAATATTTGTATTTGTAGCCATATCGATTTGCAACTTAAGTCTTATTTGGTGTTTTCTTGCAGCTGTTGGCCTTCAAAGTCTCCAACAAACATCACGTTAGTGTACTCGACAGGTTCAAGTCCCTGTTCAAGCTGGACGTCAACGCACCTCGCTTGTGGCCGGCTATCCAAGTTTGTTCAACTGTTGAGATAACTCTTTTTCACTCAACGATTGTTTCTGGAATTTGACTTTCTGGCACATTTGTAGTTAACTTTCTTTCACTCCACGTTTTTTTTTTCGTTGATGGGATACTGCTGGGTTGGTTAAAACCTACCTTATCTTTGATGCCCTGAAAATAAGTTTAGCTAAAAAGGCATTTAACAACTTGAAAACTAACACTGAAATTTTTAAACCAGTGTGCTTTTTTATTGCATAATTAACTCAAGGATCTGATAACGGCTGGTCGTTACGACCGTGCACTTTATGCTGTAACGTACCTGAGGTTGTGGCCGTTGGTTATGGCCGATGAATCCGACCAAGGCACACAGCTGTTGATCAATGTTGGTTCTACAGTTTCTGAGTTGTTGTGATAAGTTATGTTTGTTGTACCTCGGTCTGTTCCTTTTTTTAATGCGTTTTTTCATTTCACTCATTCAACTTGAGAATTTTTTATTTTACTTATATTTGACACCATGCTCATTTCACGGTATTACATATAACTTTAGTGTGCCAGACAAAGCATAGAGTTACACTTAATTACCTAACAAAATAAGCACCACTATTCATCGTCTTTGTTCTAGGAGTACGAACGTTATGGTCTTGACTCGGGGGCACTCAAGTATGCTCTGTACAGCACCGACTCATTGGTGGCGCCCTTCCTGCAGGCGGTTGACCAAAAGTTGACGGCCACTTTGCCCGATGACTGGTTGCGGTTGGCGGCTTTAATAAAGTTGGTGATCGATTGATTACATTTTTGTTGTTGTGCATTTTCGGGACAGTTTTCGTTTATTTTTACAAAACTGCTTTTGTGATTTGTTAAGCAAAATTTACCAATCTGTATTTTATTAATCAAATGTTGTCCTCTATGTAGTCATGGAGATGCAATGTTCTTGACAACAATTTTTATCAACTTCATTTCTTTTTTGAGTGTGGGTTTCGACAATATATCAAGTTGTCGGTATGGTGTGATTTTGAGTATGATCATAACTGTAATCTAGTCAATCCAGATGTAATGTTTATTGCAGTTTCATGGTGAATCGCAAGATCCCGCTCGAACTGATGCCCAACGTTTGTGAGTTTGCCAGTTCGTGGTTGGATGCGCTGCTGGAGCATATAATGACCGATGACATTGTGCACATGGATAGAATGTGTCAATTGTATGTCAAGGTTGGTTATTGAAACATTCATGCATTATAACCGAAATCATCAGTTCAAAGTCACCGCAAACATCTTTGAGATTGGTCGATTTTTATTTTTGCGTTGACATTGTGTTTTACGGCTTGAGTTTCAAAAATAGTTCAAATTTATTCCGTTTTTGCCACAATTGCAAAGTTGAGTACCAAATTACAAATATACTGAAATGACGGTCACACTATTTACGTATAACTATAATCAATTAGTGACATGTTGATTGTCCACGCCAACGTATGTTTATTGGTTGCAGCTGGCTACAGTTATCTGTGATGAATCTTTTCACGACATTTCCAGTCGGCTATTGAAACGGATCGAGTCTCTACCCTACGATACGCCTGAGACTGCCTCCAATCAGGTCACTAAATATATCGGTTGTGGTGTGTGGTTGTTATAACGCTCGTTTCATTATCCCAAAAAATCAAGTTTGACACCTAATATTTATGTAACAATTAAAAAATCCTCTTCTCCAGAAATGATGAGTTCTTGCATAGTCTTGAATGACTGAATTAAATAAGTAGGCAACAAGAGAAAAACTTAAAGTAGCGAGTACCAATTCGGATACTCAGTGAATCATTATATTGCTAAAGATCAATAAATAAAATTTACCAGGCTCGTCGCTACAAGGTCGTCAACCACACACTCGGTCAGTTGCAACCTCTAATCGAGAAGCTAAGTCCACAGCGATCAGCGCTCGTCGACATCGAAACAGCCCCTGAAACTCTGGTGGAAGCTTCTACCTCGGAAAGTGGTGCAGTAGCATCTACGTCTAAATTTGTAGCAGTCCCTTCCATCTGTGAAACCGATGCAGTCCCGTCTATGTCTCAAACTGTTGCCATCCCTTCCACTTCCCAAACTGAAGCAGTCTCCGCCGCTGATGAAGATGCTGCAGTCCATAGCAAATCTGAAACTGAGGCAGTCTCTTCTTCCATGTCTGAAACTGAGTCCGTAACTCCGTCACTGTCGCCTGAGCAGATTGAACGTGAAGTACAGGTGTGTAACAAATTGCAACTTTTTATAAATCGTATATGTCGGACCCAAAACTTTCGCGGGGGTTTCTTGTAAATTTCTCAGCTATTTTTTTACAAACTAAACGGAAATTGTTGTAACTGTAAATAATGGTAGCCCTTGCATCCGGCCCCCGGGGTAGAAAAAAGCCGGTAATTTAGTTTGAAATTCATGCAGAACAGAGCAACATCGGTTTACTGATAGACTATGTTATCGGGAGTTGGGTTCATGTAGGTCTAGAAGCAACTGAACCGAAGATAGAAAAATTATGAATGATTGCAGCGGCTGTTACGTGAGTTTGATCTGACCGGTGCATTGACCATGGTGCTCAAGCACGCCGCTCGTGACCAATTCTCAGCCACTTTCCTCAACAAAATGCTGCTGCTGCCGTACACCATGAAACACGGACTCACGCCTGAATTGATCGCTTGTCTGGACGGCAATCGTGAACTGCAGGTTGGTCACAGTTTTTCCTTTTTTAAATTAGGCTTTGATTCCATGGATGAATTTCACCTCAAACCCACCACTTAAATTTGCTGTATCTAGCTTCATGTGAACCTTGAGAAAGCGCGACAATAGTGGCCGTCTAGAGTTGATATGGGCTTGGTTGATGTCATGACTGTAAGGGTGCTGGTTCGACCTCCGATTTTGCGGTGAACCTGTTGATTGAAAGAATGAAGAGAAGACTGCAATAATTGCGGTAAATTAATCGTTTTTTAAAACGAGTGGGTGACGACAACATGCGTCCTCGATCAATACAAACAGCGAACTGAATGCATGCTTCTATATTTGTAGTGGATGCTGGCGTACGAGCTTGACCGAGTGTTCAACCTGCTGTCCAACACGGCTGACCACCGGTCACCCGCCACATCCGCCGCTCTCAAGCAAATCAAGCAGTACATGAAAGGAGATGAACAGCAAAATCGCCTCAGCCACAAAGCTGTGCAAAGAGTGTTGTCTCGGTGAGTGACTGAATTGATTAATTAGTTAGTTAGTGGTAAGCATTAGAAACTGATTAAAACGCAAAGTTGTTTGGTTTGGTTTAGTTCATTAGTTGTTTTAATAAACCACCAATGTCATGAGTAATGTAAAAAATACGGTAATATGGTGTCAGTACAGTTTGTACTCCCTATATTAATGTACAAGTTTTCAGTTTACAAAGCACGTTCGACCTGCCGTCCTCATCGGTTCCCAACTTTCGGCAAAGTCATCGAACAACACTCACAAAACATTTCGTCGATCTCTACAAGCGCGGCGAGTTCTCATTTGAGCAAATGCGACAGACTGTCCAGTTTCTCATCAAAGACAAGTTAGATATAACGTTGAGGTGTAATAACGGCAACCGAGTCCGTCACCACACTATTTCAGTATGAGTAGTAGTTGGTGTGAGTTTTCTTGTCATCAAGTACAGTCAGCACTCATAAGCTTTTGTTTCAAAAAAATTAATCTCACAAAAACTGGTCTGATTCCGCTCACAAGACGTGATCAAATCAATTGCTTATTCCTTAAGTAATAATAATGTTATTTACAAAAATGTTTCAGCCCGAAGCAAACGACGGAACTGTTGAAGTGGTTATCGTATCGTATGCCAGTCCAGACTGTTGTGGTAATGGCCGAAACATTAGGTATTGATCGGCAAACGTATTCGGAGGTTAGTTGGGTGACGATCGAGTGGCGGAAATAAGGGAGTCTGTTTTCTCAAATAAAATTTATCAACGTAATCTAGTCCATATCACCCATAATAAGAGAGTTATTTTCAGTTTTTGACAAGAAAAGTTGTTGATGAACTTGTTATGTTTTCGTTGGCTTCAAACATTCACGATTGAATCGATCAATCAACGTGTATTTGTATTAACAGGGGATGACCAAATGGATGAGCGAGACTGACGACGTGGACACAAAAGTGAAAACAGCCGAAAAGCAGCTGATCAGGTTGAAAGGACGGAAATAATAAATCTGAACCAACACTTGCCCAATAATTGTTGAAATACAGTGATACGATAAAATAAGTGATGAGGCAAATATTAGACAACAAACAGTTGAGTCATTATGGATGTTCGTTCATCTGCTCACTTTTAATGAAATATTTCAGTGAATCACGTCGAGCAGCCAGTCGTTTGCCGGTGCTCGAATTGCCTGTGGACGCTGCTGTCAAGTTGATTGAAAATGAAACCGACATGCAGCTGGCGTTTACTCATTTAAATCAACAAAATCTGGTGGCATTTGACACGGAAAGTGGACGCTTCAACATGGGGTTGGTTGGTCGTGGTTATTAGACAAATGCCAAATTAATAATTTGTGCAGATTCATTTTGATAAAAAAAATTCTATATCTGAAGTTTCTCGATCAAGACGCTTTCAGAGTCGGTTAATATGACTATGAATAAAGCCACATATTTTTGGGTTAAACTAGTTGAACCCGTTCTACCCGTAGACAGTCCAACTCCGAAAAAGTTGTCTTTTATGAAATATCTGATATGACGTTATAACATTTTCCGCAGGTTGTCGGTGATGCAGATAGCTGCACCTGACAACAAGGTGTTTGTATTTGATGTTCTGGCGCTCGAGAAGACCTGCGATGCCGCATGGCGGTCGGCGCTGCAAACATTCATCCAAGATGATCGTATCCAGAAAATAGGTGCGTTTCTGCAGTGAATATGTTGAGGTTATGTGTTTCCTTCCCGATGTTCGTGTTTTACTTCCAGTATCGGTAATCCAAAAAGGGTGACTTCACTGATAGAACCATGTTTGCTGCTATATTTTTACAATGAGAAGGACCATCATATATTTTTAAAATTAAGCTTGTGTATATTAGTTTTTTTGTCAAATATTGGTTAATTTGTGACATTTCGTACTTGCAGCGTTTGACTTGAAGCAAGATATGAGGGAACTTGGACGATATGTGCAAATGGAAATAAGCGAACAGAAGGCCAATCTCTTCTGTCTGTTCGAACATGTAGAACAGGTGAGCGACGCACAAATCTCATCTACGAATTTTAGCAGCTTACGATTTTTACGGTTTCGTGTTGACTAAGAATATACTTTTTATCGTGGGGTCGCTTGATTAGGCCGAAATTGACTATGCCGAATTTGACTTTGCCGAAAATGACTAGGCCGAATTTGACTACTCCGAATTTGACTATGCCGAAAATGATTAGGCCGAATAGGGATTAGGCCGAATTTGATTATGCCGAAAATGATTATGCCGAATTAGACTATGCTGAATAGAGATTAAGCCGAATTTGATTATGCCGAAACCATAAGTTTTTTAACAATGGATTAGTTCAGCGATGCTATCAAAAGTATTGTTTTAAAAAACCTACACATGTTACACGCTTAAGGGGATTCAATTTTTCATCCCCCATCTCATCCGCTGATGTTAGGTGTGAACGCAGTAGGGACGCGTTCAGTTGGGCGACTTAGGGGATTTTTGTCCTTCCCCATCTCATCCGCTACTGTCGGCTCTGCCTATGACCTTGCGTTTTTGGATAGTGCACTTGATCCCTGGGTCGGTGTTGTGTAATTCCATAGTAACGTGCGCATGACAGCTATATGAGCGGTATAGATCAATTAAAATTATGTAAATGATACGGATAGAATGGTGAAAAACCACAGTTATGTAAGTTCCTATCACTGGCGGACGAGCGAAACTTTCAAAGGGATTGGAATTCTTCCTAAGAGGGGGGCTGGCAAAATTATGGTCATTTACCTACACATTAGGGAACAAATTCAACTTTTCAAAACCGCCAAAGAGGAAGGAATTCCACTTTTCCCTCCCTTTCTCGTCCGCTAGTGGTTCCTATGTGAACAACTGTGACTTCCTCGTAGTTCAGGTGTTATCGACTATTATGTCAATAATATCGTATGACTGACATAGTAGCATTCATATCTGCATTATTCACCTAAGGTACCTCCTTATGGTTTCTATTAATCATGGTGCTTATACCTGTTGTGCCCCAAAACACGAGGTCACATGCAAAGCCGACAGTAGCGGATGAGATGGGGGAAGTGAAAAAATCCCCTAAGTCAGCCAGCTGAACGCGTCCATACTGCGTGCACACCCAACAGCAGCGGATGAGAGGGGAGGGGGTTGATGAAAAATAGAATCCCCCTAAGCGGGTAAAACAACACGTGTAGCCGTGTAGGTATTAAAACAATAATTTTGATAACATCGCTGAACTAATTCATTGTTAAAACATATGGTTTCGGCATAATCAAATTCGGCTTAATCTCTGTTCGGCATAGTCAAATTCGGCATAACCATTTTCGGCATATTCAAATTCGGCCTAATCCCCATTCGGCCTAATCATTTTCGGCATAGTCAAATTCGGCATAGTCAAATTCGGCCTAGTCATTTTCGGCCAAGTCAAATTCGGCATAGTCATTTTCGGCCTAATCAACGGTACCCTTTATCGTAGCTCAAGCAATATTATAAATCATTTTCTTATAAAATCAGCCATTTGGTGGTTTTACAAAAGTAAGCGGAAAAACATCACAGTTTTTTGTAGTTTCAGAGCTCTTTGGCGTTCATGTTGTAAATATAATATTCAATGTTCGTGTAATTCTCTGAGTATTGCAGTTGCGTCAAACGCCATACTCATTGGTTTGCCGTCTCTTCACTGATAAGGAACAACAACCATCTGGTCAGAAACTACGTGGATTACAACTGCATGTCGCATGCCTACTCGGTAAACACCTGGATAAATCAGAGCAGATGGGTGTCTGGGAAGCCAGACCCTTGCGGTTGGTGCATGTGTTTTTTAGTTGACTTTAAATATATTAAGTTTCAATAGAAAAACTTAACAAAAGTGCGCGTTTCGACTAGTAGGCAAAAATTTCATAATTGAAAACACTTGATTTTTTGTTGGGTTCGAATATCGCTAACGTCAACAAATTGATATTGTTCAAGTGAAACCAAATGGGTCTATTGGTCTGTTAAAATGTTGAACTTGTTTGTGAATTGTTGGTTAAGTTTTAATGTAGTGATGTTTGGTTTTAGCCCGGAGCAAGTTAGCTATGCAGCCCTTGACGCGTACTGCCTGTTACAACTGCATCACCGACTGCAACAGTTAAACGGTCCCACTGATGTATAGAAACAGTGGATCGATTCGTTGGTTGCCGACCCGCAGTCGTTGTCGCCGGATGACACTACTTCTCTGTGATATCAATTTTTTTGATCAGACTTGATTTACAGATTTTCGATGTAAGAACAAAAGTTAGCTAAATTTATGATAGACTATATTTTTAGTCAGGTATTGTCAATGTTCTGAGCTGACTGAATTCTTCCTTACTTGTTTTCACCAGTCGTTCAATCAAATTTATATATTTATGTTGCTCACAGATGCCAAATGACCTAGTCAGGCCTATGACAGACGGTTCTTGTCATTGGTTGATGGTTGTGCTCTTTTACTCAAGACACAGATTTATGTTTTCTAGATTTTCAGTAGCTTAGTTGTTATACAACAACTGCTTTCCGTCAGTTTTTTTTATCAAGAAAGTTCTATGTGTACTACACTACCGCCTTTTCCATTAAGGTGCTGTACTCGTTTTTTTGCTTGTACTTTTATAGAATCTGGTCTTCATGTTGCTCAATTTTGTTTTCCAAAATTATTCATATTCGATTCAACGTTTCATAATGAAATTCAAAGATATTTCAGTTTTGAGTGGATTAAAATTTGTATTTTTGGAAGCAAGCTGTATCATTTAGAAACACAGATTTACACTAAACCTTTTGGGTTTGACAATTATACAACATAACCTTTTAGTTAACAGCCTCATGTTTCAGTGGTATCTATAACATACAAGCCGCTAAGGTATCGTAGTCAACCCATGAGTCATGACTGTTACAATCGGTTATTATTTTAGGTAAGCATCTACTATATTCACTGTCAACAAAGCTATGATACTCCTGATAAGCGAGTTCTTATGTGATTTGTTTCGGAACAGATAAAATCTGCGTGCATCTTGAGTTCAAGAACAAACGCAGCATGTTATCTCCGATTCCGAGATTCGTATATCCATATAAAACATGTAGTGGCGGACGAGATAATATAAGATACCGTAATCATGACAAATTTTCGGGTTGCGGTCTGAAAACAGCAGAATTTTTTTCGGAGACCACAGTTCTTGATAGTTTGATATCGCAACAAAATTTTAATCCCACATTTCTGATCATCCACGTTTTGGTCGGATGCAACCAGCAACAGTTCAAGAACATGACCGTAAGCATTTACACTTGGTTGTTGAGTGACTGTTTCACTTATCTGATAAACTACGCAAAAGAAATCCAACCTAATTCACACTGAATTCATCTTGTGATGCAAGTATCTATTTTGTTGAATGGATCAAATTAGGATACATACTGTAAATTCTGACCGTATTCAAAAATACTCAACTTCAGTTTCAGAAACCCGCCCGCCACTTACTAACCAAATAAATGAATGAATTATGCGAAGCTTTGTGATCGGTGAATCCGATTTCTGGGAGTGTTGAGGGAAGCATATTCGGTATGTAATTACATAAGTAAGTGTAGATGTTGGCAAACGATTTATTTGACTTTACATGTCAGTCAATGTCAGGTTCATGTACATATATTGATCTCTAATAGGTTTGGTAATTGACTTTGAGTTATGACTGAAGAAAATAGGCACTTTTTGTTCTAGTGAAATGTTTGTAGGATAAAACTCATAATAAAATAAATAAAAACACTTCCCAGCAAAAAAAGTTTCTAATGCGTTCTTCGGTTTTCAAGCTGTTTATCATTTTACCCACTGAAACGTTTCAAATAATCGTTAGACATATTTTTGAGTTCTTATGAAGTATTATTTCTGAGTGTTGAGGTAGTAAACCTGTAATAAAACACTGCATTCTACACGCTTTCTTTTTGGTAATCGTTCCATTCCATCCAGTGTTGATTACGCGATTCACAAATGTTTATCATAAATAATCGTACAAGCGAATTAGTGTGTTATGGCGATTTGTTCGGGGGAAATTTCAAGCATTGTAGAATGAATAGCGAACGAACGGAAACATTCAACGTGTGAAGTCGCTTCTTATGTTGTTTTACGGTCCCCTTGCTAGCTTTTTATTTCCACGCTGATTTTCCAACTCTTGTTTTCAATTACGTAACCTTTCTCTCTTCGGAATCGTGCCGTTCAAACTTCACGTTTGATTAACTACGAAGTTATGTGAATCAGTTAGACACGAGTTGAATTGCTTGTCGTATAATTAACCTTCCGGTGAGTAATCACTAATCCTGATTATGATTAGGTTTAGTGAAAGAAGATTTACCGATCTGTTTGACCAGTTTTTGGCAGTTGTTTCGACAAATAATTACATCCAACCATATTTACTTAGTCCTTCACTCACCTAT
>OZ038445.1:19211496-19283996 GCA_964036265.1 Daptonema setosum
AGAAACAACATAAGGGCTTTAAAAAAAGCATGCAATACATGTGAATGCACTGTGGCATGCCTCATGTCTAAAGGGGTGCCTGGGATTCAAGTGAAAAGTTTTAGTGTTAACTACTCCAACTTCTGAATCGTTAGCTGCATCAAATGTAAAAGAAGATGATGCATAATAACCGGCTGTCCGACTCAACTCAACCCAACAGCTGTGTGCTATAGCATGCAATCATCATGTTCAGTAGGTGTTATCCGGGTTGGACACGTTAACGTGTCATTTTTTCACTTGATTCTCAAGAAGCTCCTTATTTGTATTTTTTGGCCTTCAGTTTACTCTACGGTTGTGGTGCCGCAAATCCCGTTTGTATGTTTATCCAGCAAGTGCTTGAACAAACAACTGTGTCCAACTGGCTGGCTTGAAAATTGGCAAAGTTGGACATCACAAGCAAAACGCCCACATGCGAGTCGTCTAAAAAAATTTGGTTGTTATATTTTGGCCAATATTCTTACTATGACCCATACTATGACATTATTATTAATTCTATCACATTAACTTTTTTGTAATTTCATTCTCGTTAATCCAATATAATTTGAAATTAATTATAAGACCGAATATATGCGAGTCAACCCAATGAAATCTTAAATCTGTTATATGGTTCATCGTTATCCAAACTGTTGTTGATAAACTTGCTACTAAAATATTTTTTCACCTACTCTTTCTTCATTTTTTATATGCAACCTCTGACCCAAATCGATGTGAGAAAGTAGTTCCGTCCACTGATGTTCATAGTCAATTTGTTGTCAATGTCACATCATTCGTGTTTGGGTAGGCTCGGCGTCAAATTACTAGGGCGCGGGGTTCAAGTGCCAAGTGGCTGTCATTTCCGATCGCGCCTGTATACTTCCATAAACGTACTTCATACATAAACGTACATTTTTGAACATGTTCATACAAGTACATGGATACTAGAATACAAATATGGAAGTGTACATACATACATACATTACATACACGTACATACATGGATACACCAATACATACATACATGTACAAGAATAACTAGACGGAACTGTGCTGAAACATATTTGCTTTCCATTACGTTTTTGTCCGTTCTTGACAGCCATAAATAAGGTTCTATGTACCATGGAACCGTTTACATGTACTTCCTGAGTTCAGACTTACGACCTAATGGTATTTTAGTGCTGCAACTTGCAGGATTGCTTCATTTCCCTGTTGTTTTCAGAATTTTTTTTCGTACGTAACGCTTTAAGCAGAAAATGTCAAGTGTCTAGGATTAGGGAAGAGCTGCTGGAAAAAAGTCAGTCGAAACGAAAAAATTTATTTCATTCAAGTGCAAAATTCTGGCTGTTTTGTTGACTATCTTTCCATCTATGGTCAGCAACTATGTAGAATACAGTATGTAGGATTATACTCTAGCAATGAGTGACGTTTTGTACCGGTATCATTCATTATTCACTGTCAACGTTGTAATATTCGACACTGGAGATTGCTTAAACAATTACTGTTGCTTGGAGGTGTGCATAGAGTGCAAAAGCTGTTGTAACAATACAGCTTAAATGATTTATGTTCGTAAAAAGCAAACTGTAACCTTCATATTTTGTTTAAAATTTTAATTTCACAAAAATTGCTTCAACTTGTTGAAAATAAAATTGGTATTAGGTACCAGGTACCAAGTTAAATAGAATACCACCGCAACTGCGTACAACCAAATCACAGTTGTAAACAAAATGTTTTACATTGGACGACTCTGCGTAAAATAAACCCGTTGCGCGTCACTGAATGTAAAACATTCCGATGAGTCGAGGAGATATTTGTTATACGTTTCAACTTCCATCAGTATATAATGGTGCATAAGGTTTCATAAGGTTGTTGCCAACTTAAAATTACTATTTCTTCCACATTTACAGACAGATCGAACGAACATAGCGATTTTAACATGTTTGTTTTATTTTAACTGTTTGATTAGCGCTTGTCTATGACACAATGTTTTACAGTTGTATAGCAAGTTATCATAATGTAATCATCAATGTACTCCCCTCCCCACGTTGTTGTCTATATATGATAAACCGAATGTACAACATACATACTTAGCAAATGATATGAATTGTTTTTATACCAATTTTGATCAATATGCCCGACCAGAATTCCACGTACCAAATCTATGTACGATATAAATGAAAACAAATCGAAATAAATGATAAATAAAATTATAAAATACAATCAAATTGACCTTTTAAGTTGATAAAAAGTCAAGTTCAAGTCGCACGTGGAAAGTTCCGCCGTAATACCAGAGTTCGGAGCTACCGAGTTCACTTTTAATGGTCACAGGTTATGTACATACCTGTAAACTGATAACCGAACAGAAAGGAAAAAAATTCTACACGATGATTCACTATGTGATAAAAAAAACTTATCTTCCTACACTGAAATCCCGGTAGCAACACTCCTTTCCGGATCCGGTTATTAATTGTGTGGAGCGTGGCAGTTCAACGGTAGATCTATGAGGAAAAGTAAATCAACTTATTGTTTATTGAGGACGTATGTACGTACATACATAGAGTATGTAGAGATTGGTGTTATCTCTATTAATATACATGCAATCTATGTACATACATCCTGTAAGCACCTAGAAAGTGATAAGCTATTCTGAAATTGTTTGCTACTTCATTTGACAAAATAACTCATGGGTCTGAACATCTCAAAGAAAACAAAATCAGTAGCTGGAAAAAAGTTTCCGGGGTAAGTATATATTCACTGTATTGTTTCTGCCCAGATAATTTGACATTATGTCTGGATTCACCGACTTTATTCACGTCAAAAGCTGTTCAACCGTCTTTTTTCGCCGCTCAAGTTTTCTCGAGTGGAGTCTTTGTTTTCTAGAAAAAATATACGTATTTCACGTGATTTGGTTCACTTGGTTCACTTAGAGCGGTAGGTCTCTCTTGTATGTCATTTCTGTTTTGTATCTTAATTTTTTATACGTATGTATGTCTTTTGTGTATCTATGTATGTCTGTTTGGTGATCTGAATCTGTCTGTTATCATATAAAGTTACATAACATTGGTAGATGTAGATTACGCATCTTTAATCCAGTAAACATTAAGCGGCTAAATTACATTCTACAAATATGTAAATAAACAGCCGAATTGTCAACTCATTGATCTTTACCGCCTAAGTAAGTTTATTGCATTCATTGTTTGCAATAACTGTGTGACAGTGAATAACAATGTGAATCAAAAAATGCAGTGACTCAGGCGTCGTGGTATAAGACTTTGTTATTGTGGACTTAGTCTGATCAACCGGATCATGCAAGTTTCATCGAACCTGATTATAAATATACATGAAGTTTTTTGAAACACACCAACAATATTCAATTCTACCAGAAAAAATATAATGTCCAACCCAATCTTAAGCAACGTTTCTTCGAGTTTTTGTGATGTTTTTTTAAATGAAATAACTGACGTTACATGTGTAGCTGACCAGGATTATATGAAGCAGACATCAAACATGGAATTCTGTATAGATTATCGGCACAGCTGCTTACATTAACCGCAACATCATCATCATCAACAACAACAACAACAACAACAACAACAACAACAACAACAACAACAACAACAACAACAACAACAACAACAACAACAACAACAACAACAACAACAACAACAACAACAACAACAACAACAACAACAACAACAACAACAACAACAACAACAACAACAACAACAACAACAACAACAACAACAACAACAACAACAACAACAACAACAACAACAACAACAACAACAACAACAACAACAACAACAACAACAACAACAACAACAACAACAACAACAACAACAACAACAACAACAACAACAACAACAACAACAACAACAACAACAACAACAACAACAACAACAACAACATTCCATGCTTCTGACGTCCGTGCACATACGTACAAATAAAACCTACGCATAACACCCGTCTGCATGTGTTATACTTTCACTAACAAAAAACATCAAGGTTGATGGTCATATTGTAGCTATTCTATGTTCCTGGCTGGGAAAACCGGAACATGTTCACACCAACTAATATTATTTCATCACAGGTATTGAAACTCCATTTTTACTTTTTTACATGTCATAATGGTGTGTGCAATCTGTACTTTGCAAAAAACGTTTATTCTGATGCTGCGCCATTGAGTTGTTAACGCTTGTTGACGGGTAATAGCGAACGGATGACTTTTATCACCCAACCCGATTTTACCTGAAACAATGTTCTTGATTTACCTGATTTCGGATTGCCCGTTGTTACGACTCGACTCGACTGTGCGTTAAACGGAGGGGAGGGATGAGGGCCATTTGGTCTCAGCCGGAATCTCTCTTATAGATATGAATTTTTTCAGTTTTTTTGTACCACTATCGCCATATGATTCGTTGCCAGATCCAGATTCATAAAGCTTCATTTATGTGTCTACACTGCTAATTCCATCCAATATCCTTCAGATTTTCACACTACATGTCTTTATCGGCTCAAAAAATGAAAAGTGTAGTCGTGCTGACATAATGGATTTTGTTCTCACGAAAGAAAGTGTGAATAGTGAATGTTGATAGTTATCATTGGTGCGATGCAAAACGGCCGGGGAATATTCTTTAATTCACTGAGATTTTTTTGAGTGGTGTTGGAAGATCAATGAGAAAGTCCCAGCAAACGGCGGAAAACGGGTAAGGTTTTAGAAACTCACACACAGGGTTATGATAACCATGAAATCTTTGTATCACAGCAACATGTCAACGATGGCTTAACATTTTTTCGTCCTTTTATAATGGAATAAAAGTACTTTCGAACTGGTTGTATGTAAGTACACATCACAAGCATCTCTGGCACTATGTTTTATGTTTACGTACCCTGACATAAAATGTTATTTTTAGTTCGCCCGAAAGCCGTCTGAGTTTCTCGCGTTTGTCAACTTTCATAAAAATTTGTTGTATAACGGCGGACTATACGCTCCGAGCAACAGCCATGACAGAGGTGGGAACGATCTGGTGAGACAGATAGTGCTTGCTAAGTATAAAACACGTCGATGCAAACACACCATTAGATTACTTATCTGCTGTATCAATTTTTTTACTTCGTGATGTTCCACTGTGTTCCTAATGTTTGGGTGTAAAATACCCCTACTTTACACTATCATGGATTTTCAAAGTTTCATGTTTCTAACATGGATTATAAAACTTACGCAGGGGATTTTTTATACCATTTTATGGAATTGTTTGTGTTCATCAATCACAGCTTTCCGTTGTACAATGCCTTATAAAAATCAAGAAGAAGGTCGTCATATAAAATGAAGTATGTGATGATGATACGGAATTGATAGCGCGAAAAAAAGTCCTCTTACGTGTATATACTTACTTGCATAAAAACCTGTTGTCTATCATAAAGTTTGTCTGCATATTTGACACATTTACTTCCTGATCAGAAAACAATTTGCAGCGCAGTCATGTATACAGCAAATAAACGTAATGACAAAGATATTAAATACTTTTTTATTACAGTTATTGAAACCAATTATTAAATAAAATAATTGAATATTTTTTAATTTAATAATTTTCTACCATGGCGTCATCAGCGGTGCGTATCCACACAGACGACGCATTCCCAACTGATCTGCCCCACACAAATGGACTGCACAAAATGGTGCCTAAGACCAAAATGGTGAGTTCCACTCATTTTTTTCTTTTTTTATTCTCTTCTTTTGCTTTTATTATTCTACGATGTATTCAAAAAGTTAAACTTTTCCAAAACAACCGAAAATTCAATATGAATTGACTTTTCCAATTTTGACAGCCTTATTTCGACTGTCTACACAACAGTTGATATTCATGATGGAATCGGTTGTCTCTCTATAATTCAATGAAGTTTTAGAGAGCTGGTTTAATTTGCAGTTAACTGTAAGCCATTTGCCTAGATACCCTATTTGCATAACTCAACGTCTGCTTACTGTTTCCATTGAGGTATTCATTGACGATCACCTGTTCTCAGTAGCAGAATGTCATGCATTCATTAGTAAACATTTTACAGCACATGTCTCAATTTGCTATGCATTACAAAAAAAGTTTTTTATTTGTTCGATGGTTCATGTAAACTGTAAGCAATCATCGATTGCCCATGAACATTATTGTCGCGCGATCAGGTGACTGGTGTGAATGGGACAAACAAAAATTTCAAATTGCTGAAAAGTTTTTTTATTTATTGAAAATTAAAAATTAAAAACTAAGCATTGGAGAATTGAATGAGCATCAATAAAATCATAATGTAGGTATTTATGAAACCCTTTCAAAAGTTTGTTTGTTATAAAAGCAAAAAAACAAAGGAACTGTGATATAATGAGTACAATTCGCAGCCCTCAGATAAACCGTGGAGCCAAACAACTATTTGTTTGCACATTTTTTTATTTGTTTGTTTGTTTGTTTCTCTTTGTGCTTATGCTCGAATTATTTTGTTTATTGCTATGTAGGAATTACAAATGAATCATCTTTTCACTCAAATCAGTTGATATCATTTTCCCATAAAATATGAAAATATTTATTTAAAGATTTTGAGTGACAACTATTAAAGCTTGTTTTTTTCAACCCACGTTTTATCACACCTATAAAATCATTTGAAACTTCATTAGTCGATTTGGGTTGCGTCACTTTTTATCTGAACTTAAGCCTATTTTTGACAATATTCTGACACTGAATGCAGGATTAAAGTTTGATTTCATCAAGTTCATTCGCATTGATGAAAATTAATTTATCTATTTCAATCACAGTTCGGCTGTCATTTAACAATTCTAAAATTAAAGGATAACGGATATAATCATAATGAATTATAATTATTGCCAGATCCATTACCCACTTAGTTATATCTAAAACCATTCGGTGCATATCTCATAACTTTTGCTGAATTTTTTTAAACTAATAATTATCATTATAATAAATCAAAATAAATGTTTCCAATCAGCGGGGTCATCAACTAATGTTACCGATTCAATGGTATTTAAATACTTGTTCAACTTGATGTTGGTGTTTTTATGTGATGCATTCATTGACTTGTCATGCATAAAATGCCATGTTGGAACGGACATGGGTATGTAGTTTCCGACATTCGCTTCTGTTTTGAAGTTCCAACGCAGAAATAATTTTTCTGTTAGGTTTACATTTGTATCTAAAGCCACGTCCACGTTCGATCTGGAATAAAGATAATCTGAGCACTAAAAATTATATAAATTAATCAACGTTTCCGTCGCCCTCAGTAGACACGTGAAAACCTACACGCGAAAATGCCGAAAATCGGTTATGATAATTTGTCTTTTCAGTGCAACGTAAATCATAAAGTATTCGTTCATCTCATAATTATAATTCTTCGTCTGAAAATCAACATGTTTGAACAACACTTATTACGTCGGTCTATTCATCCATCTTCTACTTCAAAACGTTCTTAATCGCAACATTTATGTTTTTATCTTCTGCGTACTCAATCACACTCAATAATTTGCTCTTGTTTTTTTTAATACTAAATCCCACTTTTCGTACTCCCATCAATTATGTATTATGAAAATATGAACGCAAATAAATCACACATTTCTGCAATTTGCTGACAATTATGATCATAAATGAGTGCAGTTATTCATACTCTCCGTGAATCAACTCTGGGCGGATGGGCGTGGGAGTTAAAGTACAACAACTTGCTGCATTTTACACTTCATTTTATTTAAAATATACAGTTTAGTTAAATCTTGCTTCTCAATTATTTGTTTTATTTGAATAAATTCCACTACTAGGAATTTTCATACCGCTCTGAATTTGTGTAATAAAAACTTATAACTGCACTACACATAATTGGTTTGCGTCAGTAACGCGTGTGGAGGAGGTAACATTACAAATAAAGAGTCTTCCCGTATTGACGCAAGTGTTTACTCAATTCTCTCATCTGGTTTATAGTTTGATGAAATTGTCATGTTTTTATTATTAACAGAGGCGATTGTAACAATAATCGCTTGGATTGATATTTATAGGAATGTAAAGCAACGATCATGATCATTGATGTCACGTTATATTCACGTTTGCATGATATATTCAAATGGAACAATGGTCCTTCTGATATGGTTCAATTAAAACTTTAATGCAATATTTTTTTGTAGTATTCAAAATTTAATTTGTTAGTTTCTGTATGGTTTCGTGTGAAACAGTTTCAAAGTAGATGTTGACTACATGATGACAGAACTAAACAAACATACTATACGTTTCTTTCGAAAATACTTCACGTTTTTCGTACTAAACAAGTTAACGTAGGTTAATCCTAGATTCCCTAGATGAATATCCATAATGCAAACAGACAATTTAGATTCAAACAGACAACTTGAAGAAAACTACAAACAATTGCTTTGTCGACCATTCGAACCCCGACCAGGATCGGCAACCGCGTCGTGGTTGCTGGTGTTGTTGTTGTTGTTTGTTGTTGTTGTTGTTGTTGTTGTTGTTGTTGTTGTTGTTGTTGTTGTTGTTGTTGTTGTTGTTGTTGTTGTTGTTGTTGTTGTTGTTGTTGTTGTTGTTGTTGTTGTTGTTGTTGTTGTTGTTGTTGTTGTTGTTGTTGTTGTCGCTGGTATGGTATGTAGTGATGGTTATTTTCTGAAAGACCTTTGTGTTGACCAGTTGTAATCCCAAACACTATGGGATCAGTCCCAGACCTCCAACGACGATGTTAATCCAACTGATCACTAGTTTTTGCCCGTAATAACATAAATTGATAAGTGTGATCAGAATACTATAAAGAATTATTAAAATTTTAAAAGTAATTGAAAAAACTCGCATTTAATTCTTGAAATTTTTTTGTTGGAGTGTTTCGAGAACGGCAGCATAAAGCACATGAACCATATTCCGCCATTTCCGTTCTGCTTATTTTAATTAAAAAAGGTATATGACTTGTAAAATGGTTATCATCAAATTGATTGTGGGTGATGAACGCATTTCAAAATAATAATATAGTTGTTGTTCTTCATTCTAATGAAAATGATAAGCAAATTTTTCCTGGCGCTTCGAGAAGATGGTGCAACTGTCTGCCAACAAGTACATGGTTCCTCATAAATAGCTCAATCCACATACATACATACGTCAAATATGCTAAAACAAATTTTTCATTAGCAATTTTTACATCCATCCACTGCAGAAATGAGCATCTCATGCTCATATTATTCGACTGAGATCCAAACTTCCGAATCTGATTCCAAAAATTATAACAATGGATTTTCAATCACAATTCGATACGTACATACGTAAGTTTTGCAGTAAAGTTTGCTATTATCTATCTCTTTTCCCAATCAATAATTCCCTATGAACCTGTCGATAATCATAAAATCCCGGTAATTAATGAGTTTACGTGGTACAGTACCAAATTGTTGTTGTCAGGGGGTTCAGACTATGCTAATACAATAGTTTGACGTCATTAGATAATGTCGTTATAGCCATGATACATAGCCGTCAGGTTGTATTTTTGGTTTGAACGCCGAAACAGTTTTATTATCATGTTATTGTTGGCATTTGGCTAGAAAATGTACGTAGTTCATGAGTTTGCCAATTTGTTTGGTTGAATCAAATAGTTGTCACGAAAACACAGTGATCCACTTTGTAATAGACTAGTTGAATACCCGTTGCCAGCAACGTATTGATCGAGTTTTATAGGTACCGAAGCTTCACGGGAAATCATGAGATACTAAACCCGTTGATTTATTCTTTTTGTGGCATTTACCCGACCCGTAAATTTTTTATATCATCCAATATCGGAAACTACATCAGTTGAAAATTAAGATAGATTCTTCGTACTGTTCAGCAACACAATCCTGTGTTTGAATAGGTACATGACAGTTATGTAATTGAATGGAAGAGGCAAAGGAATTGAATACAGTAGTTTTATTTTTTCTACTCATCCCGTGAAACATCTCATAAAATTGAGATAAATATTCAAACAAAAATCGTGATCAATGACTCAACCATCACGTCCCAATATTGCTCATCCTTTCCGAAAAACTCCATTCGTCCCGTTAAAACGTCCGAAGATAATTTTTAACTGTGACCAGATCCGAAGATTAAAAGTGAAGATAAACTGAACCAACACAACCCTATCCAAAGACTATTTTGTTCAAATATGTATTTTTTGCTACCTCAGTATTTTTTGGATTCGTATCGGCGATTAAGCTGAAAATAATGAAAAAAAACATATTTGCCCGTTGTACTTGTGGCAAAGGCAAAAATATTTGATCTAAGATGAAATGGCTTGACACGACTTTTGATTGATGTTTTCAGTTAGCAATTATGTAACAGCTCAGACGGTTTATTATGTACGTTCAGCAGTACAGTAGATTTCCTGAAGTAGCACAAAGTACATTCAGTATAATTAGTTTATTTGAACACCTTACTAAAAAACCCTAATAAAAATTCAATCATCTCGTTTAATTAAGTACTGTAAAAAAAATCTACCCACCCGACGGATGAGCTAAACCTCCAAAGGTAGGGGAATTTTAACAAAGAGGGGGAATTGGCAGTTTTCAGGTCATTTTACCTACACCTTATCAACAGCAGGAACAAATTCTGCTTCTTGAAAACGTCAAAGAGGGGGAATTCCACTTTTTCCACCCCTTCTCGTCCGCTACTGATAAAGATCAATTGAACCAACCCAACGTGATCCAAAGATAATTCTCTCTGATACTGCTACCGAGAAGAATGTCCCTTTATTGCAAAGAAAACAAACGTCATCCATTGAGTTGTTAATTTAATTCATCGAAAATGAAACGTTTTGTATACTCGTTGCCGGCAACTGTGAATCAAGTTCTACAGACAACCATGTACTTCAGTTAAACAGTAAGATAATTTCTCCTTCCATGTACAGCCACACAACCAGTTGTTTGAGTAAATACAGTAGGTACATACATACGTACGTATGTATATACATGTCAGTTATGAAGTTGAGTAGAATATGCAAAGTATAAAACGGTTCATTCCAAAACTTACCATAGCTGAATATTTTTAATTTCTCACTCATCTTGTTAAACGTCTCACTTAGCACACCAGACAGAAAAATATCAAAAAACCTTACCATTAGGGATTCAACGTCACCTTAGGAACACCTCATTAACATATTTATCATGGTTTCCCAATTTTAGACAAAAGTTGCATTCTGTTGGATTTACCCGACCCGTTGAAATTAAGTTTATCATTGAATATTTGAACCTACTTCATTTGGACAGTGAGGTAGATTATCCTTTTCTATTCAACAGAACCCGTTGTTTGAGTATACAGGGTAAGGCAAAAGTAACTATACACTTGTGGGAGGCCTATTTCTCAAAAAAAATTATTGAGTGTATATGATGTTATTAGCAATAAACACGTTATAATACCTGAAAAACCCGATTCTGATGTCTATTTGACCGTATCTTGAGTTATTTTCAATTTAAAACAATAAAAATCTTAAACGTTGGTTATGTCTTAGACCAACCCGACCCGTATAATATAAGTTATTTCATCAAATACTAAAAATTACAGTACTTCCTTCAGTTGAACAATAAGGGAATTTCTCCTTCCATGCACAGCCACACAAACTTCTCAATTGAAACAAATGGAAGATAAATATTCGAACAAACATTAGATTGAAGGATTCAATCATCAAAAATTATAGCAGCATCATTATCCATCAAAATGTGGAAAACTTTAAACGACAACCATAAAAATGAAGAGAATAAAGAATTGAACTTTTCAACTAACTCGGCGCGTTGAACGACTACGCTACGTAACCGTTGCTTAAAAGAGGAATCTCTTACCTTATAAAGCTCATACCGCTGCTGTCAAAATCAGTTCCACAGTTGACAGTAGTGTTAGGGCGCGTTCAGAGCCGTCTTGTGAGTTTCTCAAGAAATTTTTGGTAGCAGATGACCATTGGGAAACTTCCAAAATTAAATTATTCAGCCATTCTATAAACTTTTCGAAAAATTCAAGGTAAATAATCGAATTTAGGGAACAACTTTCATGCAGGATGGAACTTCAATTATGAGTTTTCCGGTTGATCATCCGCGACTCAAGTTTTACCAAGCATTTTGCCTGTTCATGCAGAACTGAAACCTTTGGACAAGCATACATACTTGACCCAAAAATTTTCGTTGTCAAATTTATATCAAGGGACGGCCGGTAGGCCGTTCCCTTAATATGGTTCGATTAAGATAAGCTTTTTTGCGGGTATCTCGATCTAGGCCCATCGTATCAACTTCTAGTCTGTTTCATCGGTTTTCTCGTAAGATTCTACACCTGATTGGCTATTTTTAACCCGATAGGGACGAATTTTCATTTTTCAGGTCCAAAAACGATGAAAATGCGATTTTCCGTTTTTTTTTCCTCCCCCAAAACGCTGTATGGAAACTGGGTAAGACCTGTGAAGCTGAAAATTGGTACCTAGGTCAATTTTCTGCGTAGAAAACGATTATTAAACTGTCCCGCAGATCGGAAAAATATTTGTACCATTTTTAGGTGATTTTATGAAAAAAATGTCAAAAATCGCAGGCAAAATGGGGAAAGAATCGTAGTATGAGCGATAGGGTGATCCGATCAAACTGAAATTTCAACTGGATGTGTATTACATATGTCGAATTATGTTACGCTATTCAATTTGTCATTCTACTCAAAAACACAAAAAGCGCATGGGGTCATGTGAGGAAAAAAATCTACGAAATTTTTTACAATAGCTTAATTACTCGTGTTGAGATGATTGAATCGTTATGAAAAACAGCCTATCATTTGCGGAATCAAATTTAATTATGACCTCTCTCAAACACATTTTCCGAAAAAATAATCGTACTTTGACAAAAACTTGAAAAAACTGATGCAGAAAATTTCAAAGTTTTTGACGATTTTTGTTCCTCCGAAAATCAAATTATCTCAAGATGTAAAGCCTTGAGACCCATTGTATTATCAGAATGTCTAGAATGACTGAAGTTGTATCGACCACAGAAAAGATGATTCTCTGCGTCTTCTCAAAAAATATTTATAAGCCACCAAAAAACGGCGAAAATTCAAGTTCACTCATTCACACCATTTCAACCACATTGGATTTCAAAATTTTTATTTATACAGAAACATGATAAACTTGATTTTAACAGGAGGTATAGAGGGAATACAGTTCTAATAAACTATTTTTTGAAAACTTGATCAATACTTTTAAAAAAGTTTTGTGGTCCGTCAAAAAGTTCAGAAATGAAAAAAACGGGTCAAAAATTTTTAACAAGTAATTTTTTTCTTAGTTTCTAGACATGTACCAAAATCATTTTAAAACACCCCAGAACCTTATTTTAAGTGGTCTGGAAGTAAGGAAAAAATTCAAGAGTCACATGGTACATAGCGTCCGCTGTTAAGTACAGCTCTGCGCTAACCTATAAATAATCAAGTTTTGAGATTTTTTTCACACTAGATGTAATGATGTAACGTAAATTTATTATTGGAAACTAGGTTTAATGTAGCGAATCAGCTTATAAAATATTTTTGTCAAGGTAGTCAAGTGGATAGTGGGTTTGCAAGTTAAACGTTTGTGTTGGGTTCAATACCCCTGAAAATCGAAAACAACTAAAGTGTTAATTTGTTTTGTTTTGATATAATAGACTTCTCCGAGCTTCGACTGTCTTTTTTAGATATCATAAGGCAGCTTTTAACTCACTATATCACTAATCACTAATCTAGATTACATGTGATTTGTTCACACATAAAAAAGTTATAGACAAGCAACTAAAAATGCCCTGAAGGCATGGGGAGTAACGAATATGGTTCGATCCTGGCAAGTCCAATCGTGAAAAAGTATGAGACAAGAAAATTTTATTCTCATTTTTTAAATAGTCTGTTCGTGAAAAAGCAGGAAACAAGATTTACGATGAATCACGAAACAATTTTATACTTCATTAAGTCAAGAATCAAACCAAATTACACGAAACATATTTGGGACTTTTCATGATTGTTGTGGTAATATTTATCCTTATTCAAATGCTGGGATTCAATTTGTTTAAACATAAGTGGTCTGTACGTACTCATGCTTTTGTATGTCCTGGGCCTGGCCCAAATAAATACAAAATGAAATGAAATAAGTATCTTTAAAAAATTCCATCATTATTTAATGAAAGGGAAATAAAAAAATTTCGTGGCAGATTCGTCACACAGACCGAAGTAAAATGACCCATGCTCACAACAGGCTAGACGAACTAAAGAAGATTTCGTTTCCACCGAAAAGTCCCAAATATGTTTCGTGTAATTTGGTTTGATTCTTGACTTAATGAAGTATAAAATTGTTTCGTGATTCATCGTAAATCTTGTTTCCTGCTTTTTCACGAACAGACTATTTAAAAAATGAGAATAAAATTTTCTTGTCTCATACTTTTTCACGATTGGACTTGCCAGGATCGAACCATATTCGTTACTCCCCATGCCTTCAGGGCATTTTTAGTTGCTTGTATAGATATCAAGGGACGGCCGGTAGGCCGTTCCCTTAATATGGTTCGATTAAGATAAGCTTTTTTGCGGGTATCTCGATCTAGGCCCATCGTATCAACTTCTAGTCTGTTTCATCGGTTTTCTCGTAAGATTCTACACCTGATTGGCTATTTTTAACCCGATAGGGACGAATTTTCATTTTTCAGGTCCAAAAACGATGAAAATGCGATTTTCCGTTTTTTTTTCCTCCCCCAAAACGCTGTATGGAAACTGGGTAAGACCTGTGAAGCTGAAAATTGGTACCTAGGTCAATTTTCTGCGTAGAAAACGATTATTAAACTGTCCCGCAGATCGGAAAAATATTTGTACCATTTTTAGGTGATTTTATGAAAAAAATGTCAAAAATCGCAGGCAAAATGGGGAAAGAATCGTAGTATGAGCGATAGGGTGATCCGATCAAACTGAAATTTCAACTGGATGTGTATTACATATGTCGAATTATGTTACGCTATTCAATTTGTCATTCTACTCAAAAACACAAAAAGCGCATGGGGTCATGTGAGGAAAAAAATCTACGAAATTTTTTACAATAGCTTAATTACTCGTGTTGAGATGATTGAATCGTTATGAAAAACAGCCTATCATTTGCGGAATCAAATTTAATTATGACCTCTCTCAAACACATTTTCCGAAAAAATAATCGTACTTTGACAAAAACTTGAAAAAACTGATGCAGAAAATTTCAAAGTTTTTGACGATTTTTGTTCCTCCGAAAATCAAATTATCTCAAGATGTAAAGCCTTGAGACCCATTGTATTATCAGAATGTCTAGAATGACTGAAGTTGTATCGACCACAGAAAAGATGATTCTCTGCGTCTTCTCAAAAAATATTTATAAGCCACCAAAAAACGGCGAAAATTCAAGTTCACTCATTCACACCATTTCAACCACATTGGATTTCAAAATTTTTATTTATACAGAAACATGATAAACTTGATTTTAACAGGAGGTATAGAGGGAATACAGTTCTAATAAACTATTTTTTGAAAACTTGATCAATACTTTTAAAAAAGTTTTGTGGTCCGTCAAAAAGTTCAGAAATGAAAAAAACGGGTCAAAAATTTTTAACAAGTAATTTTTTTCTTAGTTTCTAGACATGTACCAAAATCATTTTAAAACACCCCAGAACCTTATTTTAAGTGGTCTGGAAGTAAGGAAAAAATTCAAGAGTCACATGGTACATAGCGTCCGCTGTTAAGTACAGCTCTGCGCTAACCTATAAATAATCAAGTTTTGAGATTTTTTTCACACTAGATGTAATGATGTAACGTAAATTTATTATTGGAAACTAGGTTTAATGTAGCGAATCAGCTTATAAAATATTTTTGTCAAGGTAGTCAAGTGGATAGTGGGTTTGCAAGTTAAACGTTTGTGTTGGGTTCAATACCCCTGAAAATCGAAAACAACTAAAGTGTTAATTTGTTTTGTTTTGATATAATAGACTTCTCCGAGCTTCGACTGTCTTTTTTAGATATCATAAGGCAGCTTTTAACTCACTATATCACTAATCACTAATCTAGATTACATGTGATTTGTTCACACATAAAAAAGTTATAGACAAGCAACTAAAAATGCCCTGAAGGCATGGGGAGTAACGAATATGGTTCGATCCTGGCAAGTCCAATCGTGAAAAAGTATGAGACAAGAAAATTTTATTCTCATTTTTTAAATAGTCTGTTCGTGAAAAAGCAGGAAACAAGATTTACGATGAATCACGAAACAATTTTATACTTCATTAAGTCAAGAATCAAACCAAATTACACGAAACATATTTGGGACTTTTCATGATTGTTGTGGTAATATTTATCCTTATTCAAATGCTGGGATTCAATTTGTTTAAACATAAGTGGTCTGTACGTACTCATGCTTTTGTATGTCCTGGGCCTGGCCCAAATAAATACAAAATGAAATGAAATAAGTATCTTTAAAAAATTCCATCATTATTTAATGAAAGGGAAATAAAAAAATTTCGTGGCAGATTCGTCACACAGACCGAAGTAAAATGACCCATGCTCACAACAGGCTAGACGAACTAAAGAAGATTTCGTTTCCACCGAAAAGTCCCAAATATGTTTCGTGTAATTTGGTTTGATTCTTGACTTAATGAAGTATAAAATTGTTTCGTGATTCATCGTAAATCTTGTTTCCTGCTTTTTCACGAACAGACTATTTAAAAAATGAGAATAAAATTTTCTTGTCTCATACTTTTTCACGATTGGACTTGCCAGGATCGAACCATATTCGTTACTCCCCATGCCTTCAGGGCATTTTTAGTTGCTTGTACATACATACATAAGCTCGAAACACTATCAGAATATGATAAGTACAATGACCGTTTTCCCAATGTTTCCAGTGAGTGCGGATTTTCAAGCAAAAAGTGCACTGAACCGAATCAAATGATAAAATTGGCAAGGCACATGGTTATTTTGGTGGTACATACTTCATGTCTGGCTATGAGACCGGAGTTGGTATGTTGGTATGGGTTGCCATTAGAGACCGTAATTCAGAAACTGCCCGACCATCGTTAAGTTCAATTGAATAATGATTCAGTTCACTCGTAGCTGGTACAGAAAGTGAGTAAGTCAGAAGTGTGTCAGTCGTTCATCAGTCAGTCAGTCAGTCCGTAGGCGAGCCAGTCATTCAGTGTTTCTGACATCCAGGCTTGGCTGCTTCATTTGGTTATTTTAGCGCAGCGACATCTATTCATAGATGGGTATACATATTTGGCATTTGGTGTTATTGTTGGCATAAATTTCTGACGCCGATCTATTTGTGTCTTGGCACGCAGTCACACTGAATTGGCAATGGTATTGGCGTGTATGTACATATGTATCTGTATCATCATAGTTACGATTCACTCGTTTTCCGAATATAACGTTTGTTCACAAACTAATTGTTGTTATCACTGTCTTCCTAAATTTCGGAAAGTCTATCCAATTGGACAAAACATATTCGTCCAAAAATAGTGACACATATTGCCCGATTTAGCCGCCGAATATTTCCCATATGTATGTATGTAGTATTACATCCATTCAGACGGGCCTATTACAAATAGTACGAAACGATGACTCACACCCTCCGGGCATATGTATGAACATCAATCAGTTACACAAATATGACATTATACGTAAATGTACTTACATAAAATACATACTACATGCGCATAATTTATGTCTGTATATTCGGTTTGACTCCACTTGGTTTTCTTTCATGTATTGCGTATTCGTACAAATTAGAAGAGACGACTCTTCTCTCTTTACGAACGAGTTCGGAAGCACCTATAATAAATCCAGCAAAAATAGGTCAGGTCACATTATAAATGTCACTGTGCCTGGTTTAGATTCTCCGTAATATATAATAATTATAAAAATTGTAGAGCATAGGGTGTTTCTGATTAGCAACATTATTCGTATAACTTCAGAGCGATGGTAACAATCAGTAGAAAATGGATGACCTTGTTCGCCTTATATTCAAGGCTGCAATTTCAAAACCACGATTGAGAAATATGTATTTTCTTTCTAACCAGGTCAGGTGACTGAAGCTGACTCACTCCGGTTATATGCACCCATAATTATGACGGTGTCCAGTTGCGATCGAATCAAGATTAAATTTCTAATCTTGTTGTTCTTCAGGAAAATACACTTGCGAGATTAAATGCTTTTACAATTACACTCTTTTTTATTACTTCTAATGTATGTATCATGATATCCGATCTCGAGACTGTTTTTTACGTCCAGCGTCCCTCGAGTGCAAACAGAAAAATAAACGACCCCCCATTTACTTTGACGGGCAAGTGAGCCCGGTGTCATGGTCGACTGTTTTCTGGGCAAAAAAATCCATGCACGAAAAAAAACTTCTGTTTGCTGCTGCTGTTTTTTTCGGAAATTTTATGTCTTTGTTAGCACACCACTGATATCGTTTATTTGCAGTATTTGCGTCAAGAGTTTTTTTGTATTAGTACATGCATGTTAAAAAGTGTATGTAGATGTGAAATGGCTGTTTGGATTGGTGCAGCCATTATTGGCAATGTCAACACGACATGTATGCACTTTGCATCAGCTGTACTCCCATCTGCATTTGACAGAAACCATCACACAATAAAGCTTGCAATACTCATGCGGACGAGAAGGGTGGGAAAAAGGGAACTTCCCAGTATCTGGCGTTTTGAAAAAGTGTGGGTAAAAAACCTAGAAAAAGCCAGTCGCCCTGTTTTTTTGACGAAATTTCCATTCCTTTGGAGGATTAGCCCGTCCACCAGGGCTTGCAATAAAAACTTGCCAAAAAACCTTGGTCCTATTAGGTTTGCCAACGGTTTATTGTTTGGTTTTTCAGCCCATTGTTTTACTTGCTTAGAAAACTCATAATTTAAATATTTTGCATGATAAAGTAATAATTAGGGCTATTTAGTCCTTAATTATGGTCTGTTGATTAAATTACATGTGTCTTTTCGAACATCGCTGAATTTGGTTTCTCAAAGCGTTTAGAATTAGTTATGATACATACACGTTGGTAGAACAAAGAATTTTTTTAGTTACTCTTTCGCAGAACAGAACCCGGTTTCACTGTGCTTCGTTGGTATGCCACTGGTTTCCATCTCATTTTGGTCTACTAGTCTCGCATTTTTTGGCGGTTTTGGCTCACGCGAATGCGGGGGCTTGGTTGCCATTTTTAGCTTCTGGCATAAATAGCAAAGCGGTCTCATATCATGATGAAACGGGAGGCCATGTTTCCGTACTAATAAAATGGATCGATGATTTTTCACGCAGGTCATAATTTTACATTGTTCGAAAGCGCAGACTTCATGAAATGCTACCTCTAAATGACGTTTTCTTAATATCCAATTCTAGTTCTACTTTCTAGGTTCTAACCTCCATTTTTTATCTTTGTTGATGGCACAATCGGTCCACCATCATGGCTCACAACGGGTGCCTCTGACTTGGGGCATCAGATACGACGATACATGATGCATGGCACCCAGGCCCTATCTGTTTTCGGGTTGGGTGACCGCTGTTTTTAGAATAGAATATGCGGTTCAATGACGTATTGTGCCCAGAATACTCGGTTCATTGCATGGCCATTGTCCGAGTTTGGTGTTTATGAGGTTTTGATAGAACTACAGAAAACTGGCGTATTTTAAGCGGGTTATGATATCAACAAAGTGTCCTTCCAAAGCTTCCAAGGTTTTTTGGTGCCAGCCAGTTTCTGACATCGGATAAACTGTTTTCAACAAAACCATTCAGGATTCGGTGAATAATAGACCAATAATGACATGAGCCAACCAGTTTTCAAGTAGCAATCAGCGTGCTTCATCTAAGAATGTACCATTATGAATGTATGGCACCATCATAGTCTGTGCCAGTGGCAAAAAAGGCACGGCATGGCACAGATAAACTTCGGGCCACTCATCTGAAGGCGTCTGATGAACCAGAGTCATCGAGACTCGAAGAAATACAGTTGACGGAGAAAGAGTGGTCGATTCAAGAATTTTTCGATGGCAACCTAGATCAAGTGATTAACACTGTTTGATCACCAAACTTCTGTAATCCTGCATGTGTATGTACTTGTTGTATGTAAATACCTTTATAGGATCATACGTTTTCATGTAATTTTCCTGTCATCCTATTTTGCCTGATTATTTTCATACCTCTTCCCTTCCATGTACTTCTAATTATTCTTTATCTATTTTGGAAGATATTTTTAACATTGAAAACTGGGATATTGGGACTATGTAAGCAGATAATACATTGACGGATAGCGTGCCAGATTCAATTGATGGCGCCAAGTTGATGGCACACAGACATGCCAGGCGACCATCCATACATACATACACATGTACAGCATTAACTTCGTCTTATTGCATGATACTTAAATAAATTTCCGACTTTCAGGTTTCCTCTAGAGATTTCAATAACTACTTGGCATTGTTTCAGTTAATCTGTCAAGTTTATTAAAATTCATTTTCTCACGAATTTTCTTTCCTATTTAAGTTATTTCCGAGGAAAAACTCAATTTTAGTTTGGGTATGGGAAACGTTTTACACTCACTGTATGTACTGTATGTACTGTATGTACTGTATGTAATGTATGTATTTTGGTCCAACTTTACCACCTACGTCGTTGACCATACGGGTCCGACCCCCTCTCTCTTCATGCCCACTGACTTTTTTCCACAGAAAAATGCATCGACGCTCGATGAAAATTGGATTTTTTCTATCGCACAAGTGTTCATGCCGATGGGAACACGTCAGGGCAAAAATGAATGTAAAGTTTGGTTGGATCTGGCACAAAATAAAGTGCGGTTAGGTGTTAGAAAACAAACTAATCGACTTTGGTTCTGAACAATCAGTTGATCATAGTTTGGCCAACTTTTCATAGCCAGTTTCCTTTATCATAATCTTCTATAAAAACGTATAATATATGTTTACAAGACCATGCATTCTCGGAATGAAACTGAACCAGACAAACTGAATAGTATTTCTGGTTTTGTGCCTCTGTCGGAATGCCTTGTAACAGGGATGGCAAATGGAACCTTGAACTTGTAGCCAAATTGAATCAACGATTCAGCCATGAGTGTACAGACAGATATGTACCAATGGTATGAGCCATGTTACAAGGCTTACAATCAGTGGTGCATGTTCACTGACTGACTAGATTAGACCACATACAATACAGTACATACTGTGTTTAGTCAATCATGAACACCACTTGGTTGAAACTAATCACATTTGAAGTTTCATCTTTGCTTAATTCTGCCTATTCTTTACTCGTGAACACACTTCATAAATAAAGTTCGGTAAGACATCACACTCTATAAGACAATAAAATCTGATTAGAATTTATGTCATAAATAAAGACACTGTTGATAGCATGCATGATGTCGAATGCATTTTGAAATAACGTCCACTGACGGTTGGATGGCTTTCTTCCGGTTACAACGTGTTCAACTCATAAAAATAGCGGCATGGGTTGGTATTTTCAGTACCCACATGAACATGATATGTAGTCCTCCGATATTAATAACACCGGAAAACTAATTCCGCTGCAGAGTACTGAAAGGAAAGTAGTGCGTCAGTTTTTATGTTGCCGAGTTGTATTGAGGCCCACATGGTCTTCTCATGCACTGCACTCAGATGGGTAGGTACTTGAGAACTTTACTTGAGGCTTAGCTTAATGTGTATTGAAGAATAGTTTATCAAAGCGTCGTACTTACAGATTTTTTCATTCAATAACTGAAATGAATTCTCTGAAATGAATAATAACTCAGTACATGAATAGAATCATGTGCCAGTTCCAACCTACAGTATCCTCTTGGCATGTCATCGTCCAACTGTACATCGTTTATGTTCGCTGTAAAATTATAGCCTGAAGCATTAAAAACCAGTACAATCCGGATCGTGGACCAGGTTTACTGAAGACCGAATAAGTAGCCCTGTAACCCCGGTGAGTCAATATGTAAGAACAGATTAACTATGGACATAAAAATACATGTGTAGTCCCATTCTTTTGTATTTTGGCGGGTTTTTTTCAAAAGCTTTCCAACGCAACGAGCGGTCTGGCATAGAAAGTGTACCGGACACGCCAATATATGGGCCCATGTCGGGAAGGGCCTGAATATTATATAAAGGCAGCATGTGCACTAAATGCTTGTATGACTCAGCTACCGGACCGACACTTTGGTTTTCCCTTTCCGCTCGCTTGTTCTTTTATGACCAGCAGACCTTAAGTGTGTGTGTACCTTACGAGGGACAGACAGCACAACAGGAAAACTACTAACGGATAATTAATGCTTTGAATGAAGGAATGAAATCGTAAATATATTAAAGACATGTTAAGGTTGGAGATGTTAAGATCAGTATATTTCACCTTTTCTTCATAAATTGGATCGTCGTACACCACTTTTGCAATATATTGCCAAACGTTGAATTAGCCTCTTTGTATATCATCTGGGTCCACCATATTTTACCCAAATCCATGTTTGACTCTTAGAACAGTTATTTCTTCATACACACATACATCTAAGATAAGATACGTAGTTAGTGTTCGACTAGTGTACATACGTACGTACGTCATCAGACTCAGAGTGGAAGCAACCAGCCTTCTGCATGGAACAGTCAGACAGTCAACTGAACGACTGTCTTCAAGGTCACTATAGTCATACAGTCAATCAGGCAGTCAGCAGATTTCATCACTAACCGTACGATGATATTTTGTATATTATGACACAAGCGGACGAGAAGGGGAGGGAAAGTGGAATTTCCCACTCTTTGACAGTTACAAAAAGTAGAGTTTGTTTCTTTAGATGAAGTGGATTGGGCTTAGAATGGCTTAATTTCAGCCAATTCCCTTTTTTTTGGAAAGATTCCCCTCCCTTTAGACAATTGGCTCGTCCTTCCGTGTATTATGAAGCTATATTGCTGACGGTGGTTGACCGATACTGACACAGACTGCAACCGCAATCGCTGCCGCAAATATTGTCCAGTTTTTTGTGTTAATTTTTGCGTGCAAAATCCACTTGTACAGCAGAAAACTGTCTCTATTTTAGTGTTATCAAACTTTTTTGGTGTTCCAAAAACAAGAAAATTAAATAAATTGTTCGCCTTCATGCTCATTCACTACAGATTTGTGGCTAAACCATTCAAGATATTGCGTTTTAAAAGTTTGCTACCCAATCTACTTTACGAAAGTAATTTATATACTATTCTGTTCATCTATGATAGTGTTATCATTGTTTTCAATCTCTATGAGGAGATGGTTAGATATGAAGAGACCTGTTTGTTTCAGTTATTGTATCACCCGTGAATTATCTTATAATAACAAGTTTCGTTAATACCGAGTCGGACAGAGCCTAAATCCTACTTGATCCAGCTGATGAGATCCAGCTGTTCAAATGCAGACAAAAAACTACCACCCTGTATGTTTCTCATAAACCGTCTCAAACGAACAGTTTTTTTATTGAAGGAACTTCCAAAAACAAATTCATATACAAATATTTATGGAAATTCCTCAAATTCTGATGACTTAGCATTCCATTGATCAAAGCCGTTGGTAGAAAAGGGACGTATCGATTGTTGAGTTTTTTTAATCAGTTTATCATCCTTTTCCTTCTAAAAACAGTTTACTTTTAGCTTTGGCTAAAACGGATGGACTCAGTCATTTTATTCAAACCAGTTTAGCGTCGTATTCAATCACATGGATCCACAAACAATGGTTTCCCATTTGGGAAATTGGGTAATTGAATATCTTATAATATACCCGAGTGTGGTAACCGGTGTCAACCAACTTTACATGTCCCATTCGTTGACCGTTTTCCAGTAAAAGATTCGGATTTCTGCGTTACGTCAGAATTGTAAACAACTCAAACAATTGATGATGAAATGAAGTACCAGTATTTTCAGTGAATGCCCCGCGATCGTAACCCTCGGCTTGTAAGGGCATACCGGCGTCTATATTGGGTTTTGTGGCACACAAGTCTGAAAGAGTGCCCGAAATAGTTAGTGACCATGTACCGAGGTACCGTAACAGTGGCGGACGGAAAACTACGGGAAGTATAGGATGCCCTTGATTTGTGAAAAATTACATATGTATTTTGCCACAAAAGAAACGGACCATGAGTTCTGACAGAAAAAAATTGGGGAAAATCCGGTGTTATGGTAATTTAGTGTACCGCCAGTGCGCTCGATGCATTAACCAAATTGAATCTGGCTCGGGGGTACATGGACTGCTGGGATGTCGGTCAGATACTTTGCCACACTCAATGATTGAGACAGAATCAGTGCGCCACTCAATCATTCATTACACGATTGGCTTACTTTTGAGCGCTCATGTGGTTCATTGGTCCACTTCCTCATATACATATCTACATTTGAACATCGTACCATTAATTAATTGATCACGCATGCACTCTCTCACTCACTTCCTCACTTCCTCACTCACTCACTCACTCACCCACTCACTCACTCACTCACTCACTCACTCAGTCACTCACTCACTCACTCACTCACTCACTCACTCACTCACTCACTCACTCACTCACTCACTCACTCACTCACTCACTCACTCACTCACTCACTCACTCACTCACATCATTATTACGCAATGTTTACTAAAAATAATAATGCATGTAAGCGTGTTATATGTCTTGTTTGATTGAAGCAATTTTCCCGTTGTACCACTACATTATTTATACTCACTGCGTTGTTTGTTTCACTTTTCAAATACTGTGGTTATCCGGAAATAATTGTCATGCCTGTTTCCACACTCACTTTATGTACACTTTTACATTCTATACTATTTATACTTTTGTAATCTCCTGATGACAAATGGTGAAATATCCGGACTGAGTCAGAAGCCGTACAACCCGATCTCATTGTTTAACGTTCCGCTTCTGTTGATCGATATTATGTTCACAAGATATCAGAAGTTTGATAAGTATTAATATTTTTATCTAATTCAAGTTTTCCTTGGCAACTTTATGTTGTCCTCCCGCACTACTGTTATCATAAATCACCACCCCGGGGGCTGGATGAGTCAAATTTCCCGTCCAGAGATTACGAAAACCAGTATTGATCTGGTTCACAATCGGGACGCGTACATGGCACATAACTCCAATTCAGATGATGGCTCTAATTTTGTAGTTGACTTCTGACATTACGGCAACAGTACACTTGAGATGTTATCTATGGAAGTAATTTTAATAAACCTGGTTTTCTAGAAATTTGATTAAAAAAGTACACAGTTTGAATAAACCTTCTGTTTTCAACATGAACAGTAATCTGGGTGACGTCAGCTCAAGAATACAACACATGATTATAAGTATGTACGTAAGTGTATATAGTTGATTACATACCTCTGACATTCTCTGACTATGATGGGTCAAAAACGGATGATGTATGTACAATCGTGCCTATTATTACCCGTTACCACCCTATAATCTGTTCAATGTACATATATGTATGTAGGTGGTAATGCTTACGTCACTCATGTCATCGAGCCTAAGTTTATAGGCCGCCGAAATTATAGAAATCAGAATTTTTCAGCGATGAAAGAAAAGCTGACTCTTCATGTTCAATCCGAACACAATCCGTCACCAGACGGTTTTTTATCCCATGTTATCTTTTCCATGGGGGTATCCAAAGAGCAAAAAAGTTCTCATTTTCCGACACATTAAATTTTTTATTTGTTAACGTCCTGTTGTTTACTCATAACAAGACTGAACAATGCAATTGCTGAGTTGTTTCCAGGTATTTGGAAATGCCAGCTGATGCCAGAGAGCAATCAATGTCGGTTGTTTACGAGTCTTTATCTGACTCGACTTAGACAGACGATTGGATTACGGGCACATTTGTACTCTGATTGACATACTGTCTGACTCACTCACTCACTCACTCACTCACTCACTCACTCACTCACTCACTCACTCACTCACTCACTCACTCACTCACTCACTCACTCACTCACTCACTCACTCACTCACTCACTCACTCACTCACTCACTCACTCACTCACTCACTGTTTTTCTTTCATGGTCTGGTCTGGATCACTCTGTTAACCAGATCGATCCACTGAAATGTTATCAGTCATACAATTGTGGTTGAGGACCAAAAAAAATCCGTATTTCGATTTACACATACACTCACGAACTCATACATTTTCTGGTCCACACAATCCTCCACTCACTCATTTTATACTAGTACATACACTCATATACTCTCTCACTAACCTTCGTCCGATTAGCCATGGCTACAACCATATATAAATACATATATGAACGTTCGCAAAACAAAGTCTGTTTGTTTCCCAGCTGATTACTTCAGTGGAACCATTTTCTGTGTTCACATGATTGTGATTCACTCGCTGTTGAATGAGTGCTATCTACATGTCAAAACCGTGATACTTTTCATCACTGATTAACCAAAGACAGAACAGACAGACAGACAGACAGACAGACAGACAGACAGACAGACAGACAGACAGACAGACAGACAGACAGACAGACAGACAGACAGACAGACAGACAGACAGACATTCGTTGGTAAGACACTCAAGTTAGGCCTCAACCCCAAACCTGGGATTGTCCCAGACATAGGTTAAACCATAGTCAGCTCTCGGCATACTGATGAGGACACGAGAGTTTGGTGGTGTCTATGCAAGTCCGAAAAACCACTTAAGTTGAGTTAGAATAACCCCTTTTCTCAAACATCACGGCCTCAACTTTTAATCATCATACAGACGGACGGACAGACAGACAGACAGACAGACAAAAAGACAGACAGAAAACAAGACAACATTATATTTTTTAGCTTCATAACGACACTCGCATAGCGATGGATAATTTTTTAAGATAAGATACTGGAGCGTCAGAAGTTATAAAATATTTGACACAGTTGCTTATCAATACAGCTCTCACGTGATGATGAACAACGCCTTCATCTAATAAACTCACTTGCACTTTCGTCAGAAATTAAGCACCGATTTTTTTGCCTACATCATAAGTCGGTGCGTTATTTCACGTGGACTTGTCTCTTGAAGTGGTGACGCATATGTACTTGATGGCGTTTGTTGAAAAGGACGAAATCGTCGCTTTGAAAACATTATCCTTCATTGATGATTCAAATATTCAAAATAACCCAGATACTAATAGTTTAATCATCCCGATTTTTATTGGTATAATGAAACTGTTTTTTTTTCACTCCTAAATCATCAAAAATATCGGGATTGCTCATTTTTTTCAACGACCGTTGCGTTAGTCAGTATGAGTGTACAAATATGCATTAAAAAACAGTAAGTTAGTCACATTTAGTTGGTCAGTTATGTAGTCACGTTTATTTACTCAGCACAACCTCTCCATCTTACAATCAGTAAATTCAAACATACTTTGCTTTCAGTTAAATATAATAAATAGCCCACATCGATTTGCTCTGCTCAAATGATAGGAAGCTTTGATTATTAGAAGAAAATAAAACAATAAACCAGTTTATTTTCTTAGCGAAATGACCTTTCATTTATTAAAACAAGGATGGGGATGTTTTCATATGGGTTTCCAAGTTTTTTATGTGTTTCTTCGTTATTTTGTTGTTTCAGCACGAAACCAAGTCTGTCGAACGGTTTATTTATTATCATTAAGTTCGGTCGTGTTTTGCTGACTGACTGACTGGTTCAGAAAAGTTTTTACCCAAATACAACCTCATCTGAAATTATGCCTTGAAGTTACGTCAAAGACTCAGACAGTCAGTTAAATTTCGCTGAGAAGTTTTTTTTCAAAACCTGTCAGTCGTAAATTTTGATAAAAATTTATTACATAAAATTACATTAAAATAAAAGGAAATAGGTAATAAATTTTCATGAAGTGCTCAATTTTCAATTTTTGTTGATTGAATGTGTCTGGATCCGTTACGTACACACATAAATATCAGTATTTATGACTAACCATCATGGGTGGTTTATGAAATTTATGTAAACGATAACCGTTATTGTTCGGTGTTGTTAGGCTTTAGTTTAGGTTATATATTCACGCCCACTAAAGTAAACTATGTGAACATCGCTTTATATAGAGTGTGTTGCCTGAACATTATTCTGCTCATGCGTATTCGATCTGGTGTTCAGGTGAATACACCATTTCACGGTTGCCAAACCAACATTTTCCAAATGATAAGTGAATTCCCTGAATGAGTACGCTGAGTTGTGGTGTTTAGTGATCCCATTCATGTATTACTGTATGTAGCTGACAAGTAAATATGTATCATACAGGAATGTATCTAATGTCCATTTATGTATCCATGCACTGGCGAGGCAAATGAAAACAGGTGAACCTCAATAAATCTGGCCTGCTGATATTTTTGAATTCATAGGTCGAGTCGAGATACAGGCAAAACCAGCAGACTACTTTGATTTTCAGCAATTTATTTCAGCCGTCGATTTTCCAATCCGCTTTCCAATATGTGTCTTACATGTAATATAAATATTTTATTTTTATGCCGCTGCTGTACCAGAAGCATGAATGCTGGATACACACCCACTCTTGTAGCAAACTGACTACAGCTGTATGCAGACGTGTGTGTATGTGAGCGTGATTACATACATACATACTTGTACAGATTTGCCTACGGCTTGAGTTTATTGTGCACTTCCTGAAATACTTCTATAGATTTTCTACTAAATGTAACAAAATCGAGAGAACCAAGTTAAATCAGACCACATTGAATATTATTCGAATATTATATTATATTTTTCGCGTGTTTTTTACTCTTATTTGAGCACTCGAACACCACCAATCTCTCAATATCATACTTAAAAGGAATCCAACGTCGATCTGATTTGACTATAAACGCTATGTAGAGTTCATATCAAAGTAACCATGCCTGCATGCAAACGTATAGATATTACTATGTATTTAATTTGAGAAGATTCATGTACACTTTAATCTCTGCAATAATCAACTGGCTCATCAACAGTCACGCGGTCATCGACATGAATCCAAGCAACTTTGAATCCTAATTACCGTAGATCACGATAGCGGTATTTCGTCTAATAATGAACTGTATGTTATCTCTTTCTTAGCTACGGATTATCCGCATTGTCCGAGATAATCTTTAATCCGACTGAAACTCAAAAAATTCGTGCGTGTTCGGTGCAATTAACAATGAGGATTTACATCTCGTGTTGTTTATTACTCTATATTCTGTTTTACAACATTTGATATACAGAGTTCTATCATAAAAATCTTGGGGCATATCATCAGTTTGTTTACACGTTTCTATCATAAAAATGTTTAGGCATACAATCAGTTTGTTGCTGGTTAGAATTTTATCTGTTGCTCTGTTACCCCATAAACTGACGTTGCAGTGTCCGTTACGGCCATGATGTGATGTCGATGCTCCCAGATTCGGGTCTGTCAATAATATATATATATTCAAAAATGCTATAAAAGACGACCAGATGTGTCAATAGTGATCCATTGAACGCCCCCATTGCATTATGCTCATTTTTAATGTCAATACTTTCAAAATTATGTTTTTGAAGAATTTTTAAGATGGGCAAATTGTTGATTGAAAGTTACAGTAGACACACGTATGAAACTTTCTAGAAACATTGTTTTACTGTTACTACTGATAGCATACCGAGACTACCCATACTAAAAATTATATGATCGAACAGTGATCGGGTCAATGTGCACCAAAGTTCATTTAAATCGGCAACTCCTCTGTTTGAGTGGTTTACTCTTGGTTCGAGAATATTCAAAAAGTTCTTTCTACAGACTCCAGTTAAGGTATAAAGCTTATGTTGTTTTCAAATACTGTAGTTTCAATGTGAATAAGTAACAGCGTTTCAAATGCGAACGACTGTATTGTTCACAATAGTGATATAATAATCATGTTCATGTATTCAATCCAGACATGATTTTTGCACCATGGTTCAATAACATATATTGGTTATTTTATAATAAATGATAACATACATTTTTCATATGAATAGAAATACATTCAGTGCCAATATATGTTCTACATACAATAGTCTGCAAAGCATTCGAATCCTGGCAATTTTTTTTTGGTTACCATTTATTTATCTTCCCGGATTGCACGTTATTGTTAACGGTTTACAGCTGTAAAATTGGGGCATCCCTGATTTTAATTCGATACCTTGACCATTTGTTCACACTGTTGGTGGTATGTATTTTATCATAGTTTGATTAACCGCACGGGTGGTCAGAAATTTCTATGCAATCGCTCTATAGGGAAATATCGTGTAAAATATTAAATCAAGTTCAGTTAGGAGTTTTTCAGATCCCGTTTTAGCCGTATCAGACAGACAGACAATAGTATACAACAGTCTCGGATGGTTTTCAATGGTCTGGGATCTGATGGTTCATTGAAAATTGTACCGTAATTCTTTTTTCACTAAGATGATAAAATTAAAGTTAGAATTAGAGTTAACCCATGATTGGAAACTTTTATCTTGTACTTTTTTTAATTTTTTTTGAATAAATTTATTTATCACAGGAAAAAGCTGCGTGCAGGGGAACTGTTTTAAATAAAGGTGACAATTTCACTTCCGAACTCGGTCATGGCCATCTGAGGGATATCGCCCAAATCTGACTATCTATTCACTCTAACTACCGCCTACTGGTTTTAACACCTTTGAACATACATGAACAAACAACCACAGCCACAATCACATTCACACTCAATCAATCGTGCACACAAATAAAACTTTTTTTCTGTATTTCCGGTGAAATAATTGAAGCGAGAGCCAGTGAGCCTCATTGAGTGGGAGATTGATTACTGTATTATTCAATGTGTGAGTCTGGTTTGTGTACTCCAATGCCGATATTGGCCGTCAACTTTTTCACAATTGAAATCAACACCGAATGAATAATTTGATTGGATAGTTTCGTGTTTTGAGCGCAAAACGTCTTAAAATTTTGAAAAAAAATTCAAGTTTTTTCAAAACACAAATATTAGAAATTAGTGAACCAGTCAATTGAGTATTTTCTCTGTTGAGTCTCAGAACCGTGATTGACTCTTAGGTTACAAGCTGTTCTTTTATTACAAATCAGATGAATGATAAAGGTTCAATACAACTTCGCATATTGTGTCAGTGTCACGAAGGCATACATGCAACTCTGGACCATGTACTATGCGTGGTACAAAATGTTTAACAGGTTCCGATCCATGTACTCTTTTTGCTGTCTCTTTACCGCCCTCTTTTTATGCATGTCCGGCCGAGCCCAGAGTGATTTTGCATTGATTTTTGTAAGCCATTTCAAAATGAGTCATACCAACTTCTCGAACCAACAACTGTTGTACTACACAAGTCGACTTGCCAAGCTGGTTTTGCATTGGATGGCTCTGTTCCCATAAATGGGTGGCGCACCGATAACGGTCAAACAAAATTCAATACAAGAACTTTTTCCTGTAAGGCCATTTCATTTTAATGGGAATGAAATTTTCCATTTTGGTTTTGTAAATATTCAGGTTATTAGCCGACTGGTTGTCGGCTCACAAATAGTTTGACTGGTTCTTACAAGTTCGAAGTTGTTGATTCGGGCTTCAAATCCGGCTATGTAAGTCGGTGCACTTTGATCGAGTGAAATTGTGCTAAATACCCAGTAAATTGCTTACTGTTTGTTTGCTCAGACTAGATTATGTTATTTACTTGTCGAAAGACCTTGTGCTATTTACAACAAGTATGTTCTTGATAGATTCTCTAACTAACTGACATATATGTAACTTCGCCTACGAAAACAAAAAAGCAAGCTTGTTTCAACTTAAGAATCCAATAAAATTGTTGTGCATATCGCTAAATCCAACATGCTTCAAGTTGGCAGTGGATATTGGACATACACTTCGGTCACGCCACGCCCTTTTATGGTAAAATAGAATATTAACTACAGGTGACTGCAACTGCGATAGCGGACATAAGGAAAGATAATAATAAAATGTTGTCCTCTTCGGCTGTAATCAGCAATTTGTTTGTTGTTTTACAGTAGAAATGACCCATTTCTTCGATTAAAAGAACACAATCTTTTTATGAATTCGTGCCGCATGTCAGCTTGATATGGATGATGAGAAGTTGCTTCATGCTCGGTTGCTCCAGCTTTCCGTACTTGCAACTTTCCTTGTTATGGATTTCTGCTCTAAGTGTTTCTGTAGCTCTCTTGGACAGAAATGCACCGTACTTGCAAGTTGGAAGAAAAAAGTCGTGTATGTATTCTACTTGTTTTCCCCAGAGGATGAACTGACCTGACCGTCTGTGTTTGACAACACAATTACGAACAAACAGTGGTTCTGTGAATGACATTTGGTTGGTGGCAGATATTTTATACGACGATAATTCAAGTGACACCTGAGCCATTGGTTGTTGGCACATAAAGCAGACTTGTAGTCAGTCATGTGCCAAGTGTCGCGCACTGAATCCGGTTTTATTAGGTGCCGTTAAAGTGCGGCATACATACAACATTGCCATCACAACACTTGCCGAATCGCTGAATATTGTTGCCATTAATCAGAATTTTTTTTGGTTTACTTCGGATCTCATTTATTCCCAATAGTTTCGGTATAAACAATTATCCTTATTCAACTATGAACTGAACATTACTGAAAATTTTACCTCGCCAAGGAACTAGAGAAATAAAAAATGTCTGCGGAGTTCCGGTTATATCAGGTGAAAATTATACAGTTAATCCTGGTTGATTTTACACCAATTAACTCCGCCGTTCCAATAGAGCTTTTTCAAGAGGGCAATTACACAAGAGTTCATGTCTAGAAACCTGTACTTCCTATGTTGTACTTATTTAAGAGGCTAATAAGGATCCATGAAGACTTTTCAAATTTGTTAAGTTAGCTCTCGGTTAAGTTTGAGTACGGTAAGTTGGATAATGATTGCAGTATCAACCCCTGCTCGTTCGTTATCTGTATTGCCTGATGGTTATAACTAGGAAAACAACAGGTGCTTTGCCATTCATGGCAGGTGCTATCCAACTTTTAGTCATGAATCAAAGATGTACTACGAGAAGTAAAAGTACATGATTAACTTGTGTAGTATAACGTGCTAATGTCTGTAACGCACTCAACTATCCGGTTTTTTTATAAAGAGTTCCGGTAACGAACGTACCCGACATCATGGTTGTTGTGCAGAGCACTTACGTACATGTCAGCAGACACATTCACGAGTTCTACATTCATGTCCTTCTATGGTTAACTTCCATTCCATTTTCAGAACCAGCTTGCGTGATTAACCTAAACGTCATGCTGTTTACAAGCACAACTGCCTATCCTATCCATGTATCACTTATTGTTTAACCCTTATGGATCCACTATCATTAGTCGACCAAAGAGATCATCTTTCTTCTCCAACTATATTCTTCAGCTTTTATATAAGATATTCTATGCTACTTAACTAGAAATTGGATCATGGAATAACCGGCTGGGAAAGCGGTTGCATCGGCTTTTTATCGCGTGATATAATATAACTAATTATAGACGACTAACATTATTTACGACCTGCCTATTTCAACGGAAATAACCCGGAATACATGATCAGTTGTCCCTTGTCAATAAGTTTTGCACGTACGTATGTATAACACACAGTTCGGTATATTCCGGTTCATGAATGTTTTATTGATAAGGTAGAAGTTCGGCAAGCACGCCTATAATCAGTACTTTTTCATTCAAATGCAGCACGTCAAATTTTAGAGATGTTTAGCAAGACGTTTTTGGTATTTTTACCAAGTAGAACACTCCATCATCGTCGCATTTCGATGTTCCATTGCAACAATGTGGTATCTTCTTCTCGAATTTACATGTGATGAATTTCTGAATAAGTTAATATTTGTTTTTGTGATCAACGCTTGAAGCGCACTTTGGAAAATGTGTGTACTCTTTCACTTGTTTTTATGTTATGTGGTGTGTAAATACAAACAACAAACAACTGTGTTGAAGGGTTGTGTGTGTGTGACACTGGCGGGAGAGCCAAACCTCCAAAGGGAGAGGAATCTTTACAAAAAAGTGAATTGGCGTAAATCAGGCCATTTTACCAACACTTTGAGGAACAAAATCTACTTTTTAAAAGCCTCCAAAGGGGGGAATTCCACCTTTTCTTTATTCATCGTCCGCTAGTGGTGTGATGACATCACATGTTTGTTGACGAAACGACTTACGGACAAGCACCGTAGATGGCTCAACAGAATTATATACACTTTTACGTCATTTTACTTCTCGAATTTTCCTTCTATTTAACATACGTAGTGACAATAAAACACTTATGAACATGCGACAAAGAATCGAGTTAAATATTTTATTCCTATCATGAACCTGCACAGCATGTGTAGAGCATAAACTGATGTAAAGTTTTCAAACAAAAGAAATAACAATTCATAAGATCCCAGATTTTTTCATAATTGATCAGCTAGCATCAAGCCCAGATTAAGAATCTATCTCGCGCGGTCGCTCCACTGTCTCACTTACGGAGTTAGTTGTCCCGCCTTTTTAAAAGCATTGACTTTAAAACACTTAACTTTACATGTACGTATAAATAAATGTATGTACTTATGTACTCGGATTGGCAAAAATTCCACCGCTTAAAAAATCAATGACGTTATGGTGATCATTTCTTAAAGTTTGCGGTGCTTAGTTGGTAGGAGCCTGTTGCTAATTACATGCAGAACTATTTAGTCTACATCATCAAACAATGCAAGATCTAAATCACAGCGGTCATCTCCGTCACTTACTATGTATACTTTCGCTAATTCATTCAGTCAATCAAGTTACTCATTCATCAGACTTCTGATTTTGACGTATGGGATTTTGAAAAAGTATGCATCAATTTAGTCAAGTTTATAGGCTTTATTATGTCTCTAAGGATTTAATTCTAGTGCACTCAAACTCTCGAAAGATTTGTTTTCACGCCAAACTCGATCTGTGAGTCAGAAATTTTGTCAGTCAGTCAGTCAGACAGACAGTCAGACAAACCGTCGACTGTGAAAGCGTTTATCGAAATGATTGACTGACTGCGTGGCTGTTGTCACCATTACAGTCGCGTGTGACAGTCAGTCAGTCATTATAATATTAAAATGTGTACAGAATCGTTTAGCATAACTTGGGAACACCTGCATTGTGTTTAAATAAAATTGATGAGCGATCAACGTTAGGTCGCGTCTGCGATCTGTTTATCTTTAATGATGTTCATTTCGGAGGATAATTTTTAGCATAGTTTGACACTTTTTATTATGTTGTTTTTTATATGTAGTTGTGAGTATGATTGTTGAATTTATTTCATCGAATCAATGGTGGGTTTCTTACCACACACATGTTGCTGAAATAAGTTGTTTCGTGAATATTTTTTTGTGTAAATGTCTTCTTTTATTTTCACTAGTCCGTTTCATTGTTGACATTCTTCGAATAACTTGTTTGTTTATGACTCATCGATCTGCGGTGATTTCGCCGTCACCGTCTTTCATAAATTGCGCCCGGAATTGCAAAAGATATTATTGCCTGTATTATGAAATGAATCACGATTTATCCTGATATTTTTTTAATATTCAAGCTTCCTGATGAAAATTATGACAGTCTAATGTTTTATCGATGTCTTGGCTGGAACAATGTTCATATACATACCTACATTTAAATAAAACATTTAGCAACCGTTGTAACTCTTCTTCCATCGAGTGTGGCTTCTTAGCAGCAGTTTATCTGGCCAAAACTACAGTTTACGCCATCATTTATGCCTAATTGTTAAAATATGAGCTGTTGATAATACAAGTATTTATACTACTGCATATGAAAGTCCATTTATAAACACAGTGTCATTTAACATGACATCATGACTATTATTAATGTACCAGAAATACATATGGTCATCATTAGACTATTCCCTCTAGTCAGACGTGAATCAGTGTATATAAATAAACGCTTAATTGATACTTTTCCATGGGAAACTCTGCTCCACATTTGGACTATGCAGGTAATGTAACGATGAACCACTGGAAGCTGGGTTGAGTTCAAAAGTTCAAGTTACGAGTCATTAAAACACAAACCAATCAAGTCGATAACCCCTTTGAAATAAAAGGTTCAATCAGACCTAAACCTTTCTTTGACATGGTTAAGGTTTGTTGCATTAAGGTTTGAAGATAGAAAATTTCAGTATTTCTGTCTATGATCTTGTTTCCGATGATCCGTGACCGTGGCGTGGGTGGGTCAGTGATTACAGTAGGTGGGTGTCTTGGGTTCACAAATAATATGACAGTGTACTATGTACGTTAAGTATGTATATCTCTCAGCTCAGTGATCCAGAAGAGCTGTTATTTGCCACGTCATAGACACTGATTGGTATATAATGACTCGTTATGACTCACTCAACCGGTACAGCCCAGATATAGCATTAAGTGTCGTTATGTAACTCAGTAAAAATAGTAAGTGAGTGTGTGAGCGTGAATCAAACACGCCAATTACTATTCCATGACGTCGATCTTAACGTAACTGATCTGATGGCACGTCCAATATTTATACTATTACATGTATAACAAGAACTCAAATGAAGAAAGTTATTTCAGTTTTCTCCCCTACAGTAATATACTTACATAAAAAATAGGTTATTATGGTCTAAACAAATCCCGATCAAAAGTACAGAACAAATCGGATTGTATCAGGTATGTATCCCTCCTTGCTCTTGCCGAATAATAATACTATTCGAAACCAAAACTCCCATCCTAGTCTCACACTGATCCATCTCATTAGACAAAGAGTCTTCTAAGCTTGTAATACATTCAGTATCTTGAAGAAAAATCAGATGCTGTGATGAGTCGATGATAATAATGTAAGGTTGATGAACTGATGAAGGGATAAGCTTCAGACAATCACATGATTCAGTGGAATAGAGATTAGGAGAGTTATTCGCTGAACGGCTTGTTTTGACTACAATAACATGAAGATTTGCATTTAATCAAGTTCATGTTTTTTTGCCAAGGAAAGATTTGCATTTAATGCCGAGAGTTAATATGCATGTTTATGTAGATATGATGGCTTGAATTAAGAAAGATGAAACCATGCATGCCGAGATTAGACGTTTGATTATGTATTAGCGACATCCATCAAGCCAATATTAATATCTGAAAATGATTGATTCTGGATTTGTTTAAATGAGAAAGCTCACATCAAGTATACTTTCGTGGTTCTATTGCATGTATTCACAATTTTGTATTCCATAAGAACGTCACTCAAATTGTAATCTTAGCTTTTCTAATTATACTGAAATTCCATGGCCAATATAATTTTTATCCCTATTCAACAACAATGGAATGAATCCTAGAAACTGGTAACTACAAATATGCGATTAAGCACATTGTCAGTATGAGCTTTCATCATTAAAGCTTCCTCGGTTCTCTAGAACCAAAAAACTAGAGTTTACGGATCAGTAAACTGATTGTAAATTGACGCATTTGTGCGTTGATGTAATATATCGTCATTAATGTCATTATTATATGTTTTGTATATTAGTCTCCTTAGACCTCTCATTTCTGGTTTGCTTCATCATACAGTATGTTTGGAACATCATTCAAAGCTTGGACTTCTCTGAGAAAGAAACTTCCTTTTGGTTAGCTGTTCCTGTTCCTTTGAACATCCATTATAATTGCACTCAATTATGAGGAATGTTTCTGTGTGAAATACACGTGATACTCGTCGTCCGGGTAACCAACAATAGTGATGTATAAAAGTCTAATAGATTGTAAGTAAGCGCAGACTATTGTTTGTTTACGTTATACTGTATTTTATCTGTGTTTATATAAATCCCTTTATACCATTGTTTACTTCATGAATCAACGCGAACATTGATTGATCTCGGACCTGCAAACTCAGTAACTGAGCAGCATATTCTCTTGTGTTTATACATTTCTATAAATTTCAAGTCCAACTAAAAACATATTCCATAAATTTAATGTTTAATTTGATTTTCATCATCCCATTACTCAATTTACATGTGATTGCAGCTCGACCCCAATTTCCTGTACCCGTGTTCGTCGCAGCATCGCGCTCGTGCCCGATCGTTCAACGCAAAACTACCGGTGCCCAAAGAAGAAGAGGAAGACTCTGATTCTGATAGCAACATGACGGCATCGAACACGAATAACGATGCGACCAACGGCCAGACCACGTCCAATGGATCCACGGCCAGTCATTCAGCCCCTAACAGTCCCCATACCAAACGATCACGCCATCGACGCAACTCCAGCAGCTCCATCAACGGGTGAGTGAGTGAGTGAGTGAGTGAGTGAGTGAGTGAGTGAGTGAGTGAGTGAGTGAGTGAGTGAGTGAGTGAGTGAGTGAGTGAGTGAGTGAGTGAGTGAGTGAGTGAGTGAGTGAGTGAGTGAGTGAGTGAGTGAGTGAGTGAGTGAGTGAGTGAGTGAGTGAGTGAGTGAGTGAGTGAGTGAGTGAGTGAGTGAATGAGTGAGTGAGTGAGTGAGTGAGTGAGTGAGTGAGTGAGTGAGTGAGTGAGTGAGTGAGTGAGTGAGTGAGTGAGTGAGTGAGTGAGTGAGTGAGTGAGTGAGTAAGTGAGTGAGTGAGTGAGTGAGTGAGTGAGTGAGTGGGTGAGTGGGTGGGTGAGTGGGTGAGTGAGTGAGCTGATGAATGAGTGAGTAATTTAGAGACAATGTTACCTTCAGCTGTCGCCCGGCTGCTTTTGAGCAGATTAGCGAGCTGGACGAAGGCTATGAAGGAATGGAGTGCTCGATATCAACTACCTCAAGCGATGAAGAGTATGAACGGTCACCCTACACCATGAGACCCGGCGAGATACTCCTACAGGTGAGTGAGCGATTGAGTGAGTGAGTGAGAGAGTAAATGAATGATTGAGTGAGTGAGTTAGAAAAGATATTACATATTATATCCTCAATAGATTTGTAAACTCATTTCATTCTTTCAGAGCGCATTACTGCATGGGTCACCTAAGCGTACACCACCACCACCTCTTAACATTCTGGTCAGCAACAGCAAGAAGTTATTCAGACACAAGTCTTACGATAGTCTAAATTTATCAAGTTGGTAGTTTACTCACTCACTCACTCACTCACTCACTCACTCACTCACTCACTCACTCACTCACTCACTCACTCACTCACTCACTCACTCACTCACTCATTACAGACAAGACGTTAACTCTACCGGCTATACCCGAGGCCACCACGCCCAACAGCCCCATCATGCACCACACAAATGAGTCGGCCGCCAGTCACACCAAAAAGTCGACGATCTCCCTCAATAACACATCAAACAGCGAGTCATTAGACGAAATGGATGAGCTCGCGGAACGCCGAGCCACCGCTGACGGTCTGCTCAGCAAAATCGCCGCCCAACGCGCCAAATTTTTAGCCCATCGCGTGTGACATTTTTATTTATAGTTTTTGTGTATATATTTATTTGAACTACGAGTCATTAAGATTCTGTCTAGTTACCTTGACCATGGTTTGGTTAGAGTAAAAAACATTTGGTCAGAAAAGGAGTTTATTCAATTTTTCTGAACTGTGGTCAGCTAACCGTTGGTCATGCCATTTTTGTTGTGTCTTGTATTCGAGCCCGGTGATATGGTCAGAAATTTATTACATGAATGTATGCATTTTCTGATTCACCATAAACTTTTTTTTATCAGAGAACATTTTTTGTATCGTAAGATAGACTACTGCGGCGTCCGCCGAGTTTATGTTATTAAAAAAATTATTTGACACTACGAAATTTTTATTAAAAAACTAAACAAAAAAACATTTGAAACACAAGACCAACTCGACCACACCATTTTTTGTACATAACAATGTGTAATTATTGTGTGATCCATTGTTTGAACACGTAGTTGTTCAGTTTTTCAAAATACACATAATTCCAGTCACATAATTATCTACAGGTGCGTCATCCTGTTAACAATTCGCACCAACGTGCAATAATTTGTGTTATACAATTTTTATTTATCTGATTTATGAAATGTACTGTTCAATATAAATCTTTTCATCAGCAAAATAGTTTTTATGATAAATAAATGTATGCTATGATGGGTATTTACTCATTTGGTTCATGTAAATGTACACTACTGAACTAAACACTGTTGTGAAATGAAATTCAAATACCAAAATCGTTTCGCTTTGATCTTTAAACAAGCTTTTCAGTTAATTAGTTTGCGTGTAAAAATATGCATATAGGTTCATTGTATATAAGACAAATAAAACATAAAACATTATTATTAAATGTATATTAATACAGCCTTTAGCCTAAAAGACAGACTGACTGACGGAATGACAGGCTCAGAGACTGACTGACTAAAGTCTGGTCACAGTTTCTCGTTACTCCGAAATTTTTACCGTAATCCTTTTGGCGCGCATCTGAATTTCGGCGCGCGTTCAAATTTATTGAAAAATTTCAACTGTTCGCACTTTATTTTTATAACATATTACTAAACATGACCAACTTATTAATTGTTCACTATAAGCTTCTCAGAAAATAATTAGTAACAAGATACCCTGACCAAGCTATACCATGGTAAATGAATATAGTATAAAAGACAAAGATTTTATTTCAGATTATTCGAAGATTGTCTTGGTTTTCTTACCCCACTAGTAACAAGCTACAATAATGACTGATTGTCTTGAATGAGAATTCAGTTAAGGTCGGCTGTCGTTCAGTTGTCCGAATCGACGTTTGTCCGAACTTCGTAACTTCTTGCAAGAGAAACGTTTTACACATGATTCTGTGCTAGTTTTCTCATTTTATAATTTTTATAACTCAAATTTCAAGTTTTCAAAAAAAAAACAAAAAATTGCAAATTGTTATAGTCGCCAATGAATTACTGTTCCAGCGCAAATCTGTCGATGCAGTATTAGTTTCTTAGATTACACCGACCTAAACTGAACGTATTCGAAAAATTTTGATATCAAATTGAAGAGTACCTTTTCCCGGGTACCCCCTTTTCCCTCTTCATTTAAAAATAGAATTTTTGGAATTGATTCAGTGTAGCTCGAAATACTGGAGAAACCAGCAAAGTCAACGAATATCTTGTCGATTAGGTCTAAAATTCTTGTTTATTGATTATTTCGAGTTCTAATCAACCAATTTCAAAAAATTTAAGCTCAAATGAAAGAGAAAAGCTCATTCTTCAACTTTTACGCTGACCTCACCTAAATCCGTTAACTATAGCTCGAGAAAACTTAAGAATTGCATTGAAGACGTACAGTGCATCGACAAAATTTGCTGGAACAGTAATTTATTGGGGACTATATTATATAACGATTAGAATAAATCACTAATCAACTGTAGCACAATTGAGATTTTATGTATATTCATTGCAGGCTTCAGAATCTGAAAAAATGACTCGTAAACGGCGTCTGCGACGGAGAAAACAGTCGCTTAACATGGCGGCGAACGATGATGGTATTGAACCCGATCCCGAGCTGAGAGATTCTGGCAGCGGTTCTTCTTGCAATGATGTGGAGGTTGTCAAAGATGAAGTCCGTAAAGCACAACAAGAAACGATGCTGATGGTTGAAAGTGGACAAATGCGAAGGGCCGAAATGAACAATCGCGGAGACGTAATTCGATCGGCACCTGCGGATAATCAGTTCCAGGTTGGCTTGATTTGTGATTATAATTTTTTCTTTTGTTATGTTCAGTTCGATATAGACATAAGCGAGCTCCATCAGTGTGCTGACGACCTACACTCACTACTCACTAACTCACTCACTAACTCACTCAGTCAGTCACTCACTCACTCACTCACTCACTCACTCACTCACTCACTCACTCACTCACTCACTCACTCATTCACTCATTTCTCACTAACTCACTCACTTCTCACTAACTCACTCACTTACCCAATCACTCACTGACTCACTCACTTACCTACTCACTCACAGACTCACGCAATAGCTTATGTGAGTGAATGACGATGGACTTTTCTTAGATTCGTGTTTGTAGCCAACAGCGGATTCGCAAAATACTAGTGCCACGGACATTTTGTTAAACCTGAACACCACTACCAGTCGGCAACACGGTCACTCGCCGTTGCCGGATAATCTGTTTGACGGTTGGTGGCTAGTTTTACTTCTTCGGACTTCTTCATTACTGAAGACATGGACGGACATCGTATGGTACACGAATCTAATACTATATCGAAATGGTGTTTTCGTAGGGTTCAGAGAGGTTGAAAAAACTGACGGACCATGGCATAAACACCAGAGCAACGCCTATGCAATGATCTGTGTCTCAGTTAAAGTTTCAAACTTAGGAGGACCATGAGTTTTTGGAGTCTAGCGCCCTACGCACCAAACTAGACAATCACAATTGTCTTAATTAATCATGCGGAAACGTCAACGGTTTTTAATTTTATAACGTCTGTCGATGTCGCCGTCTCCAGAGCCATCGGTGCGGCCGGATAACCAACTGACAGGACGTGGTGATCACTCACTTATGACTGATGCAAAATCAGAAAAGGTTTACTTCTTCTATTATATAGCACTAAAATATAATTGCATTTCAACAAAATTCGTCTCAAATCTCAATGACCGTTTGAACTGAAACGATTTATCGTAAATGAAGCCATTTTAATATTTCTTAGCCTCGTTTGAGAGTTTTGCGGATACGGAGGGGAATGCTATCAAGAGGAGTTATACTATACAAATCAAAATTTCCTCGGTTCCTTATATGTAGGTTATCACTTCTACTTCTTCTGCTCCACAGCAACAAAAGCAGTTGGCGGATCGTGCGCCATCCAACACCGCAACATCCTCTTCAACAGCACCCTCATCATCTGCAACAACAACAACAACAACAACGGCAGCAGTGAATAGCATGCTCACTCGGTCAGTCAACCTCACCCAACCACGACACCACATAACCCGATACGACGAATCCGTGGTGACCAGTCGACACCTCAAACTTATCAAAACGGCGCCCAGTGACCAGGACTTTGAGGAAGCCGCCAATGTCGAATTGCCGGGTTAGAATTCATGGAAATTGTCTATATATTTAGTAAGCGGGATCAGGTATTGTTCATAACATGATTGGTGTATCCTAGGTGAATGAAAATGAATAATGTATTAAAGGGAGCAACGGTGAACTTGTTTTTTTTGGGAATCATTGTACTCCTTATTATTCAACAACATCTGCGTCTGCCCTCGGTTAAAGTTAATTGAGTCCTTGAGCGTAACAGGGAATGCAAATCCTATTGTTACAGGGATCGCTGATCAAGTGGAGTCGTACCCGTGCCCGTTTTGTCCGGATGAAACCAACCAGTCGTTATTTGTCACTCCCATCGGACTGCAGAATCACGTTATAAAACACCATCCTAGCCGTGTCGATGCGGCCGTCGATTTTATTGAGGTGAATCACGCAGCGCTTGTCTGATTGAACTGGGTGCTTTTATAGTTTTATGGGGTTGTTAACCAAGCCAAAGAGATTAACTGTTTTTTTGGACGGTTTTAGCTGGTTTTGTTCTAGAATAATTAGATTTTAGAATTTCATGATTGTGGTTCAATTCAGCTACTTGAAGAACTTATACGTTTGATTGGCTGACTGCTTGAGTGACTCAGTTATTTGATTGTCAGTTGATTTGTTGGATGAAACTAAGAGCCTTTTTTCGTTGATTTTTTGTATGGTCTATAACTGGTGTAGGTGTATTTGAGAGTTATAACTTAGTTTCCTGAATATTTTTCTCTTGTGTCATTTAAAATAACAATAACCACATTTCAGTCAGTCAACATGGAGTGGAAACGTCGCGATATGCTGAAAGAGCACGAGTCACTGTTACTCAATACCGTAAATCGGGTGGCACCCGGCCAAACCGAATCGCCCTACAAAAGTAATAAACGGAAAGCCGCCGAAGACAACGATACATCCGATTCAGGTAATCAGTTGTAACCAAAATTTCATTGTCCTCATTCATTCAATCAGTCGAATAATAAGGAACTTGAATCTTTCCATCTTTATTTGAACGTGTGCTCGTTTTGTGCCTATTCTAAAACACCGTGTCTTTTTGTCTCCGATTTAAAAAAGATGGTGTTGAATTTACGGAAGCGAAGTTGATGCATAGATCAAAATTAGATGCATAGATGCATTTATCTGACATCATTCAGCATGTTCCTGATCACTCAATAAATTCAGTTTTTAGCATCATAATAAATTTCAGCTGTGAAAACGAGCAAGCTACGACGCCTGCCCAACGGTAGTACGGTGATCATGGGCTCGGACAACGATGACGAATCTGATGAACCGGAGGAGAAGTTCTTTGAACACAAATACACAAATTCATCGATGTTGGTTTTTTATGTTCTTCTCCATCTCCTTTTTGTTGGACTGTTTGAAACTTTTTAAACGAGCACCTATGCATCACGGTAGACTCGCGTGTCATGCTGCGTTTTGTACTTTTTAGCAACGTACTTTTTGGCTAAGGAACTCTCCAGGATGTTAATAAAACGTATGCTTATATTAGATAATAACTTAAGAATATCCGTTTTTGATCAATAGCTGTACGCCTGACGAAAACGATTCATTCGTGTTTAGAATGACAAGACGAAAAGCGTTTGATTTTCCTGACAACAGGGTTGTTATTTTTCGTTTTCCTTTTGTTTAAAATTTTACCTCACTTTACTCACGTAATGCTCTCCATGTTTCAGTGGATCAGCGTCCACCTCGACGGCCCGACGTCGCCGTCCACCAGACGTGTTTGCCAAGTGCAGCATCTGCCACATCGTCATCAATATGGCACATCCAACTGCATTCTCTAGTCACATGAAGGCACACAAAAATAATGATATTCTCAGGTTACAACCGACATATCTACATAAATCCAGGTTGCGACGAAATATGTATGAATATCATACCTTAAACAGCTAGGCTTCATTTATTTGAAGCTTGGGAGCAGATAATTCCAATGGCCACTGCAACAACAAAATTTTTCTTTGGCTGGGGTTCTATTACTTCTGTAAATAATCATCCACACATTATATTTTGTGTTGAAAGAGCTATAAATAAGTTTTTCAGGGAACAACTCTTACTTGAGCACGGTGAGGCGTTCGTAGCAACGGTGACCTGCTACGACTGCAACCTGGTGTTTGTGACCAGGGATGCATTGGAACAGCACGTTAAAACGATGCACAGACGTTCGAAATGGTAGGTAGTTGTTGGTTATAGTTATTGTATTGGGTGGTTTAGACTTGCTCATCATTATGATTTACTTTGTGTTTGCTTATATCCAAAGCACTTTTTAAAACAATATGATGATGATAATGATGATTGGTTTTAGATTCAATGAATTTGTACAACATAGATAGATCTTGCATCTTGATTACATTCTTTGTGTTTCAGCTACGTTTGCAAGTGGTGCGCCTCGGTGTTTTCTAATCTTTCATTGCTCAATCAACACAAAAAGGTTGGCATCGCTATATTCGGGGTCTAACTAAGTGGTGACACTTGGTACATTATTTGTTTAATGTTGCCAGTGGTTGCATGGTTTGTAATCATTCCACAAGTATTTTTGGTGCGTTCATTACGGTAGTGTAAACCTGACCCCTTTGTGATCGTACATTTTGCAGATGGTGCACAACTCCCGATTCATCGTACGAGAACCGCAAGATGGCATTATCTGCAACACACCCCATAGCAATACCGATAAACCCAACCCTAATCCAGCACAGGCTCGAGGTTGGCTCCGTTGATCAATAACATCAACTCACCTCGCTCTCAGTTTCTAATTTGATCATACACAACACAATGCATTCACTATTTGTACGGTTGTTCGTGATAACATTATATTTTATAACAATCTAATAAAAGTGAAAATCAATCTATATAAACAATGCAATCCTTCAACGAAAAAAAGTTCGATATGTAATTGAAATAATAACAACAATTTCAGCGACAGTTGACGCTCCCATCTGGACGTCGTGCACGCTGTGTTCGTTATGTCTGACCAAACCGTCATTACTCGTACGGCACATGTCACGGGTTCACAACATGCACAACTTTCACGCCACCATGCGCTCAAAGATCATGCCTAATTTTCAGGTTGGTCCGCGTTAAGTTTTACGATAAGGTGATTTGACCTAGAATTTCGAAGCATTTTGGTTCATGGATCAAAAATGGTTTGAATCCGAGTCAGTTTGTGTTACCAGAACGTATTTTGCTGAAATCGATTCTCTGTTGAATAAATAGCTGTATTACCGTTTCTTTGCATGGCATGTTGAACCGTTATGGTTTTATGTGTGTTAGCACGGCATTAAAAGGAATGAAGCATTAAATCGGCCGTCATAACAGTGTAATACATTATTCACTCATTTATTGTTACTTTGGCAGGTGTCAGTGACGAACGGCCAAGTGAGCTGGATGTGCTGCAATGAAGAGTTTTCGAACTACGTGGCTTTGGCTGAACACAGACGAATCCATGTTGACAGGACTGGCAGTACTTACAGGTTAATTATACACAGTTTTATAAGCTCATTGATTACTGCTGAGGTGATGTTACTTACTTTATACATTGTGTTGGACGTTATACCAACCAACACGATACATTCATAGCAATCAATACCCAATAATCGATTACGAAGCAAAATTTCGACCTCCTCTCCCTGCATTTTGAAATCGTTACAAAGTGTTTCGTTCCGCATTTCATCGATCACTGTCGATATCTAATCCAAACGATTCATGGATGCCCAAGTCCTTTGTTCAATTGAAACCAGACTGGATGCAACATCCAGAATCCCTAAAAGAAATGTTGACCACACCTGAAATTTGTGTTTTCCTCCGCAGATACACACACAATCCGATGCCAAACCAAAAGCGAAATCAGGCCGACGGATCGGTTGTGTTTCCGCATAATCAATTGGCGTACGCCGATTCCAAGCTGGCAGGTGATGGCGAACTGCAGCAACAACCCTGCGATATTATGGATACTGCTGAGTACGATCCCAATGATATGAATGCTGCCAGTGGCCAGGAAACGGTTAACTTGCCATTATTATGACTTTGATCTTTTTTGTTATTGTTGATGTTTTTGTTGTTGTTGTTGTTGACGATATTGATTATGTTAGGACAGCAGGTGAGTGTGAAAAATAATAAGAGAGCTGACCGATTTGTGTATATTTAGTTTGTGATCACCAATTCGGACGAGGGCACCGACTCGGTCACGCTCACCCCCGAACAGCTGCTCAAGCTCGGGCTCTCTGTCCAAGATGCGGCTAATGTTAGTGGATTTCTTCTTGGTTGATTCACATAGCTCTGACTGTTATCGTGGAATTTGACACATAATCTGGTAACTTTTTGTTTATTATTATTATTAATCACAATAATTCAGATGATTCTAATCGATGACGGCACGGGCACTCTTACCGCCTACGATCGCAATGAGTGGCAGCAGTACCAACAACAGACACAAACCGTAAGTTTATCATATAGTGCTGACATTTCTATTACAAAATGTTGTTTGTAACATTTTGTCTTGCACAAATGCGAATTATGGATCCACACAAAAAACCACCTCGAAAATGATTGTTTTAGAGATGAAATAAATTTTAGTGCTTATAAGCTCACATTGGGACTATAAAACATAGGTTTAATGAATGGCCCTTTTGGTTTTTACTACTTTTCTAGTTCTTTTTTCTATGAAAGCTGTTTTTAGCTTCAAAAACGAGAAGTAAGATAGAATAAAATTATTCATACAATAAAGGGATGTTTCATGATCCCAATTTAAGTTTCGAACTACCTTAAATATAATTCAACTTGAAAACAACCATTTTCGAAGCAGTTTTTGAGTGGATCCATAATTCGCATTTGTGCAGGACAAAATGTTACAAACAGAATTTTCTAATAGAAGTTTGTCAGCACTATACTAATCCAGTATATTTGAATAAAACACAATAGGGAAATACTGATATGTTACATCGCATTGCAACTTGTAATGCGTTTGTTATCCTGTAAAGGTGAAAAAATTCAAGTTAATAATTATCTGTAGATGATCGAAATATTTAGGTGTCATTTTCAGTCAAACATAGATGGTTGTTGATGGTCGTAGTTGTAAAATTAAGTGATGATGGGTTGAGAACAAATAAATGTGTTTTTATTTTAGGTTTGCATCCTTCAAACGGCGCTCTCCGAGGCTTCGTTGCCCGTCGAAAATGACTGATTATTTTTTATATGAAAAAAGTCTGAGATTATTTTTGTTTGTCATGTTGAACGGGTATTGCATGTGTATATCTTGTTTTGAGTTGGTTTAGCATTACCTGTGGTGCCTAAAATGCGTCTCTATTTTTCTCCTCTTTGTACACCAAATTAGTTGGTTGCACAGCACATTTCGAGTCTTTGAATTGTTATATATACCTGCACACTTTCAACATCATTCCCCTTTCAAATAAATGATACAAAATTTACATCCTGCAGTCCAAAAAAAACTGAGGCATCATCAGTCATCAACTTCGGTGGAACTCAGGAAATTATAATTTTATTATTATTTAAAAGTTATTAGCCTACTTACCTCATTTTTTATTCACGTTCTTATTGTATTGTGATAATTATTGCTTTATGAAAAATTTCGCAGCTCAATCTACGCTATGTTTATTATTTCTTTGTTATGCTGTTGATCTGATTTGTTTGCATATTATTACGTCTGTTATACTAAGTTTTATAACTTCATAAAGTGTATTGGTTTCACAAAACGAGAAATATTTTTCTAAGTGAACCGCAGCCATAATGCGTTGTTCATTAGGATTTATCTCTGATATATCTTCCAACCGTAAAATATTTGATTTTCAACAGATATTTTCAACAGATCATTTCAATTCCAGATAAATGTCAGAACCGCTGTATGTGGGGGAAAGTAATAGTACCATCATAAAATGGAGATTTCCATTAAGTAAGGAAATTAAAAGTGGATAGAATGAGATATGCAAAGACCAAATGTTGTTGTCTGCGTTCACACCCAGCACAAACCCAATGTAATCTCGTATTGTTTAAACTAAAAAAATATTGCATAATTCTTGGACATCAAAGAAGAAATGTTGTAGTTCGGAAGTTCACTAGTAATTCTCAGTTTTGCAAATAATGGTTCGTTAATTGCGTACTACGATAAGTTTTGTCAAAAATTGCGGTTCAATTAATATATGATGATCTATCCTCAAAATATGACTTTCAAAACGGATAAAGACTTTCTGCGTGTGACTGGACGTAAACCGCAAACAACAACCAAAATCAGTAAGGACGAGCGTTGAGCAATGTTGTAATTTATTAATACAGCTACATAGCAGAAAATTATACCGTTAATACCTATAACTTTCTTTTTAAATTGTAGCCATTTTTTTAAACTAAATGCTCAACGGTCGCCCTCCCGTAAATCAATGAAACACGACACAATCCGGGGAATGATGGACGATGATGAATGACTGGGCAATACACTGTCGGCTTAACCAGTATCTAATCACAAGTGAAATCAAGCACGCATATATAACAAACATGGTATTATATTCAGAATCAGGGATATGAAAGTAGTGACAAATACCGGCCGGTTCTCACTTAAGATGTTGCAATTGGCAAACTTCTCGAACAGCATCTTTAACTTCGTCTCACTTCATGTCAGTTATCGGCAATCACAACACAATCTGTAGTAACAAAGAGTTCAAATTATGAAATAACTGCTCATTAAGTAAGAACAGGCCGATCCACTGTACATAGTATTTTATTACCTGGTGGAGTTCGGGATGATACGATATAATGATATTGGGGGATCGAGGCGTTTTGGATGGAGGGTACACAGATACAGCACGGTACACAACACAAGCCGTGGGCTTTGAGCTGGATGGTTTGCAAGCAGAATCAATATGATCACTATAAACCACTCCACAATTATATATAATATACATATGTGTCAATCAAAAATTCAGTAACTGATGAACATAAATACTTTTCGTGTGCAACGACAAAGAAAATAAGAAATTTTAGAAATTTATCTTATTCAAACAGTCCGCTTCCAATGAAAATATAACGAGATGTGAGCTGAGGAGATGAACACAAATTATTGTTGTGGGAATTAGTTTACAAAAGTTACAGAGATAAAACATTAGAGAACGATTGCATATGTATTTTTTGAGTGCGAACCGACCCATTAATATCATCGGATCTTTCTAGTTCTCGTCATTCATCAACTGTCAGTGACTTAGTCCGAGCTATCACTATCATCCATGGCATTATGTCCGTCTTCGGGTGGTCCATCTGGATCCTCATCAAAGTCCCTCATCTGTGCCAGACGTGTCTCCTGTCTGTAGAAGTGCTTGAAGTTAGCCACAATGATGGGCACAGGCAACGCCAATGTGAGCACACCGATCAGGGCACAACACGATCCGACAAGCTTGCCGGCGGTCTTCACCGGGTACATGTCACCGTAACCCACAGTGGTCATCGTCACGAGTACATACCAGAACGAATGTGGTATGGACATGAACATGGTGCCATCCTCCCCCGCTCCTTCGGCAAAGTACATCCCACTGGCGAACAGCACCAACGCGATGCACAGGAAGAAGAACAGCAGCATGAACTCTTGGACCGATGCCTTGAAGGTCTTGCCGAGGATCTGTAGTCCGACCGAGTGACGTGAGAGCTTGAAGATGCGGAACACTCTGACCAGACGCAGCACTCGAAGTACAGCGAACTGCATACCACCGCCACCACCGCCTTCAGAGTCCTAAAATTTACACCCATATTTATATGGAACACTTGGGGTTGGGAAAGAGGCCTGCCGACGGACGATCACATACTAAGGACATTGACACCACATATACTAGGGACACGGGGTGATAGTATGGTTGTATGAGTAGTAGTAGTATGTAATATAGCTATGATAGTGAAAGTACGGTTATGGGTACCGTGGTAGAAACGCCACCGTAACCATCTGTCCAATGAGCCATGTGGCGGCAAACGCGTGCAAACGTTAACGACAGCATCGTTACCAGGACATGATCTACGACTACGACTCTACTCTAGTACAATACTACAATGTCCCAATATCGGATATGTGGGTAAAGTGCCCAAGATTCCGTCAAGTTGTGTTATTCAGTTAAAACTTGCGCAACCTCAACAGAATCTGTTCTGCCATCGACCTGGTCGGCCCGACCAAAACAAACTTTCTTTGCAACCTGCAGGAATAGGTTGACGAAAAAGGGCGCAATGGCGACAACGTCGATGATGTTGAGGAATGACTTTATGAACACAACTTTATCCGGACACGAGCCGAAACGGATGATAAACTCGATCGTGAACCACGCGATACAGAAACACTCGACGATGAAAAACGGATTGACCGGTGGTGGTACGCTGACCATTGTGCCGTTCACGCTCTAAAATTGAAGTATTGCTGGTATTTTTTGTAGGGTTATAGGTTGGATTTTTGGTTGGATTTTTGGTTTTATTATTGACACTAGCGAACGAGGAGGGGCCGGGCTAAGTGGAATCCCGCCCCCCCCCCTGTTTGACGGTTTCAAAAAGCTCCTTTTAGGGTGATAATTGTATGTTGCCTGCAAATAACCTTGGCATTAACCAACCATATTAGTGTAAGCGTGCGATGGACTCAACCCGGGTATTGTCTCCACGCAGAAGTTGACGATCGAAGTGATGATCACGAAAACAGAAACAAAAGCGATCACCCTGGCCGCCACCGACGTGTCTGTAAAAAGGTAGTTTTTTTCAGTTATCACTTTGATACATCAAATAAAAGCTAACTTAATTGTCTATTATTTTATTATTATTATTATTATTGTTGTTGTTGCTGCTGTTGTTGTTGTTGTTGTTGTTGTTGTTGTTGTTGTTGTTGTTGTTGTTGTTGTTGTTGTTGTTGTTGTTGTTGTTGTTGTTGTTGTTGTTGTTGTTGTTGTTGTTGTTGTTGTTGTTGTTGTTGTTGTTGGTGGTGTTGTTGGTGTTGTTGTTGTTGTTGTTGTATTAAAAAATAGCAGAGTAATAAACTTGTATGTCCAACCGGCATGTTCGATCAGTTTCCATATCCTGCGTTGTGTTTTGTTTTTGGGCATGGGCGGATCCTCCGGTTTCTGATAGCCCTCGGATGCCCAGAACGACTCCATCGTTTCGTGGCCCATTTCGAAAAACTTGAGTTCGTTCATGTAAATGTCGAGCGGGACGGACTCGGGTCGTTTGATGCGACCATTTGACTGGTAAATGTACAGGATGGACTCGAATGAACCACGATGACGGTCAAAGAAGAACTCGTTGTTGAGTCGGTTGTAGTAGGGAGCGCGTTTTAGTGGGTGACCGAGCAACGAGTTGGGGTACCTAGAGCAATGTTAAAAGTCGTTAAATTAAAACTGTGATATGTTTTTTACGTTTATACAATCAAGTTGTAGTGAAACAGTAAACAAACCTTTCCAAAGTTTCCAGCAGGGTCATAAACCTGAGCCCACTGACGTTTATAGTGATAACAGTGGATGGGTTGAGGAATACTCGTGGTTGGGCCAGCACCGGGCTGCCAGCCGTACTGCCACTACCCTATTGTTGTAAGTTAATAAGTAGCTAATTAATATGTAGCTTGCAACAGTAAAATATGTACTTATCAGCATATCCTAATTTAATCAGTCATTATCAAAATTACCGAATAGACGTACTTTATGGTAAAGTCGGTGATGTTCATTGTTCACGTCTAGACAGCTGGTGCCACATTTGCCTGCAATATGAGTGAGTGAGTGAGTGAGTGAGTGAGATAGTGAGTGAGTGAGTGAGTGAGTGAGTGAGTGAGTGAGTGAGTGAGTGAGTGAGTGAGTGAGTGAGTGAGTGAGTGAGTGAGTGAGTGAGTGAGTGAGTGAGTGAGTGAGTGAGTGAGTGAGTGAGTGAGTGAGTGAGTGAGTGAGTGAGTGAGTGAGTGAGTGAGTGAGTGAGTGAGTGAGTGAGTGAGTGAGTGAGTGAGTGAGTGAGTGAGTGAGTGAGTGAGTGAGTGAGTGAGTGAGTGAGTGAGTGAGTGAGTGAGTGAGTGAGTGAGTGAGTGAGTGAGTGAGTGAGTGAGTGAGTGAGTGAGTGAGTGAGTGAGTGAGTGAGTGAGTGAGTGAGTGAGTGAGTGAGTGAGTGAGTGAGTGAGTGAGTGAGTGAGTGAGTGAGTGAGTGAGTGAGTGAGTGAGTGAGTGAGTGAGTGACGCAACGTACCCATAGCATCATGTTGTGTGATATGTCCGGCAGTCGTACCCGAGCTGGGTGTGGCATCGATCATGGCAAAATACTGGGTCTGCTGTTGTAGGGCACCAGCTGGATCGGCGCCCATCGGTGTGCCACCCATTTGAGCCAGACGTGGACCAGCCGGTGTTGACACCAACGTGTTCGATGACCTGCAACATGTTTGATTGATTGATTGATTGATTGACTGACTGATTGATTGATTGATTGATTGATTGATTGATTGATTGATTGATTGATTGATTGATTGATTGATTAATTGATTTAATAACGATTCTTCATAAGGATTGTTATCTGAAATGAGAGGTAGGACGGAAGCTCAGTTATAGTCTTGAACTGTACCTTCATGACATTTTTTATTTATAATATTATAATTGTGTAACGGAAAGAGTGAATATGAGTCTAACAGACGTCGTGTCATCTGATTGTTATTTGTGTTGGTATTATTATTCAATCGGTCATTGACCACATTGTTGGCGATCATCAAAGACGCCATCTCGTCGTCCCGTTCAATCAGTTTCAGATTGAGATCAAAGTTGGTGGGTTTGCGAGTCATGTTGAGCATTGTTGTGTTGGGGATGAGGTCAGTTGCAAAACAGGTGGCCTTGTACGCCCGTCCACATTTCCAACATCTGGTTTGGTTCACTTCGACCAGAAACCAAAGCTGTTATTTATGTCTCACGAAGTTTGCCACCAAATTATTGACGAACGGATTCGAAGTCTTCACCAATGACTTGGCTGGTATGGTCAGTTTTCAAGTCTGATATAAAAGGTGGCTATGTTGTAAATTCGTGATATCTTAGTGGCTACTGTAGTCCGCTATATATGTTATTCAGTGAGTCGGTCTGACTACAAGATGGCCATACGTACGTACGAATGTATGCATTTTTGTCCCACCACCATTCATCGGATCGTGCCGTCACTCTCGCGGGATTACTACCATGTCGTTTTTCGTCTTGTGGTATTGGGTTGGTGGTGTCTTCAACCTGACCACACTAATCAACCAACCAGTCCAATTACGGTAGTCGGTACGAAGAAAACTACTGCCTCCTCCAATGCGAAAAGAGTCGAAGATGCAAACGGCAACAACCCGGGGGTGGAAGCGATTCTGTACCATGGACCTGGGATACCGTGACCGTGGGATCGTCGTTGCCTCGACATACAGTACGATGGCATAGCGGAAGATGTGGAGCAATCAATGGCACAACAACATAAAAAGTGGTAACCTCGGTTCCGGAGAAAGCTGTCATCTTGACGTGGTGTAACGCATAGTCAAAATTAAGTAGTTCCATGTGTGATCTCGTTTTTAGGATGTGTTATATAGTTCGTTGACGGGGCCTTGCGCTTTTCAAAAAACACTCCCAATACAAAACCGTTGATCTTCTGCGATGTCTCTTCACGTTCCAGGAATCACAGAAAAGTCAGCTAATGTATCTAAAATCGAAAGTATGTATCTACCTTGATGTAAATGTTACAATTTCTACGTTGAGTCTGTAATATTTTTTACACTGACTAGTAATCCGCCCTCAACTTACATATGTGGGTTTTTCGACATCGGGGTAAATTATGTACGGCAGGCGGTCTCGCAACGTAATTATGGCAATATAGCCATAGCCATCTTGGTGCCGGGAGGAGTGGGCTCGGGCTAATTATACTTGCTACGGCGACATACATCGCTCACAACCAAACATACTCTTACAAAAATAAAGAAGCTCTAACACAACGAAAACTACGAAAAAATTATTTATGTTTATATGTTTATCTTGCTCAAATAAAATAAAATGTCAGACGGAGGTAAATACACATGTAGTGGTCAAAATGTTAAAATAGGAGAAGTCTGTAGCCGACCGCACAAGAAATCCAACTCCTACCATTTAATTTAATTGTTGCGAGCTACAGCTCTGTCAGTGCGACAAAGCTGCGACAACTGTTGCGCGCAGGCGCAACAAGTGCAACGAAATTTGGTTGGGCTTAAAAGCTCACACTCGTGTTTCTGTCTCTTCACTGAATCGCGATATGTGGGATTAACCTGTGATTGTCGATTGATGTCTCGGCATGCGTGGCATAGGTGAGCATGACTATGGTATTGGTCGCATCCATGTAACAGTGCATGCACATCCCATCTACTTCACACCCAATCAACTCCAGCTTCATACAATTTTATAATGATTGTGTCAAGTTGGATATATTTCTACTTGTAGTTAATGAAGTGTTAAAAACGCTGCGTTAAGAATTTGTGAAGTTAACAGTTTTTTGCCAAAAGAGATAAATAAAATTGAGTTGGTTTGCAGACTTCGTAGCTTCATCGAAACTCATGTGTGTGTACGTACAGGGTCATCGGGAACATTAAGCTCGCGCACATAAGTAATGGGGCTTTGAACGCGGCCAAATGACTTTTTGTCTGGTTAACAACAGTCAATTTCAATGAGCATGCACAACTTGTGGCACTCTGATCAAACAGTCAGAGAGGTCAGAATGAGAACACCCATACACATGAATGTGCCACAATAATAACTCGTTCAATATGTGCCATTGGCATATATTCTATGTAAAAATGGCTCGCTGCTCGGTAATGAAGTCCAATGGCGCATGAAAGCACATACCGTAAGTCGGGGACACGGGTCGGGTATAATGATGATCGAGGTGAAATGGATGGCACTGACTGTATTGACTGCCAGGTCATACACCACTGCGATCATGGTTGAATGTTGAGCATGTGACACAAACTGTTACCATGAAATAGTCAGATAAATTTGCTTACTTACACAGGTAAACTGAAAACTAAAAAGTATATTAATAGAATTCAACAACAACAACAACAACAACAACAACAACAACAACAACAACAACAACAACAACAACAACAACAACAACAACAACAACACCATTTACCTGGTCTCCACACAACTCATGGTTCGCATCGGCACACTTCCATTGGCACTTGGCATCCAGGCCCTTGACATCGCCGAATTATCCGTCGCGGATACCTGCTGTTTCGATGTTTTCTTTGCCATCGATTTATTCTTACGTTTAATGGCAGGACACCCGATAAGGAGACTCCACTGGGTACCAATGTTATGAGGCACATGTTTAGGAGGTGCCTGTTGAGGTGTTGGTTGTGCGATAAACGGAGCCGAATAGGGGATCATGGTCAATGGCACAGGCTCTGATGATTGGGACAAAGAACGTTGGAACAGTAATGATTGAAGCATCGAGGAGTGCGCCATCTGCGACGATGGTACACTTGGAACAGTGCATCGATCATTATCATCATCACTGGCATCTAACGATCGTTGATTCGGTTTTCTGACTTTCGTTTGTTGAGCTCTGGTTCTTCGACGTTTATATCTCGGTGGGTGTTGGTGCTTTCTATGATTTTGGGTGGAACTTGAAGTAGGTAGCTCGGTTAATGATGTGACGGGGATCAAAGTTGATGTGGATGGTGTTGTAGTGGTGATGGGTGTTGTTGAGTCGGACTTCATCATTGATGACGTTCAGATTGCGGTGTGAAAAATGTCTAGCAAAGATTTCAGTTGAATTCTGACGTGAAAAGTCAATAACAAGAGTATTCAATAGCGCAAGTCGTCTGCTAAGTTTTGTATTATCAGATATGAAATAACGTTACGGCAATCACGCGTTTCCGTCCATAAATATACAGAGCAATAAGTTAACACACTGATTGAACAACGCCATCATCAATCATTATTCTGTCACTGAATCGACTACTTTTTACGGAAAATGATGAATAATAAAAACACGTATTTTTGTTAAGAATTATAAATATTAGTAATAATATGTAGTTTTTGTGACTCTATTGATCAACTGACTGAAGAGTTCTTTTTCAAGTTCACCATTGAACCATGTTTCATGACATCTCGCGGTATCTATCAACTGACTTATCAAGACCGTTCTGAGTCTGACTGTTTGTCGTTTTTGGTGAGCGCAGCGGGATACTCAGAAGAACAAAATAAATTAAATTTTCTTGTTTCACCAACCTGGATTTACAAGTTTTTGAGTCACCGCAGGAGATGGAAGGTGGAGACATCGAAGGCTATTAAGGCGGCATCCAAAACATCATCCACAACATCAATTGACTCTAATAATTTTTTTGATCTTACAGAGATTCTTCAGCTAAAAATATGATAGAAAACTCAGTAACTCAAAAACATTTCTTTGACTGAGTATAAAATAAACATGAAATACGTAATAATCAAGGGACGGCCGATAGGCCGTTCCCTTAATATGGTTCGATTAAGATAAGCTTTTTTGCGGGTATCTCGATCTAGCCTCATCGTATCAACTTCTAGTATGTTTCATCGGTTTTCTCGTGCGATTCTACACCTTTTCGGCTATTTTTAATCCGGTAGAGATGAATTTTCATTTTTCAGGTCCAAAAATGATGAAAATGCGATTTTCCGTTTTTTTTTTCTCATCAAAAACGGTGTATGGGAACTGGGTAAGACATGTAAAGCTGAAAATTGGTACATAGGTTAATTGTACGCCCAGAACACGATTTCCTGAGTGTCCCGCAGATCGGATGAAGCTTTTCACTATTTTTAAGAGATTTTATAAAAAAAATGTCAAAAATCGCAGGCAAAATGGAGAAAGAATCGTTGTATGAGCGATAGGGTGTTCCTATTGAGAAATCTTTTTAACCGTGTGGGTAAGACACATGTGGAAGTGTATTCCGCTGTTCAACTGGTTGATTGATTGAAACAGAAAAAAACGGCCATGGGCTAAGTGAGCGACAAAATTAAGCACATTTTTCAGAAAAGTAAATTTTTTTATATGATCAGAATCCCAATGATTCTTAAAATGTGCCCAATCGCCGCGGAATCAAATTTCAATATGACCTTGTTTTGACTCCTTTTTTGATAAACCCATTGTACTTTCTCAAAACCCCGAAAAAGAGATAATTGAAAATTTCGACCTCGTTGATCATTTTAGCCTATTTGAAACTCAGATTATTGTCAGGTTCAAAATATTGAAGTCCTTCGTATTGATAGACTGTTTAGAATGACTGAAGCTCTGTTCAATACAAAAAGAGGATTTGCTCAGCATTCTTTAAAAAAAAGTTATGGGCTGCCAAAAACAATAAAAACTCGAGTTCACTCATTCACGCTGTTGCAGCCACATCGGAATCCATATTATTTTTTTATACAGAGACATGACAAACCTGATTTTAACATATTGTTTAGAAGGACTAAACTCCAAATATAAGATGGTTTTCAAACTTAATCAGGGCCTTCAAATTAATCGTTATGATCCGTCAAAAACAGCAAAAATAAAAAAAAAATTGCCAAAAAAAATTTCAGAGTAAATTTTTTTTTCGTAAATTTAGACATGTACCAATATCATTAAAACACAACTAAACTTAATTTTAAGAGGTCATAAAGTGAAGGAATTTTTTTCAAGAACATAAATTTTTTCACATGGTACGTTTTTCACATGGTGTTAGCTGTTAAAAGTACAACTCGGCGCTAACCAAATAATAGTCAGGTTTTAAAGTTACTTTCCCAATAGATGTAATGATAAATTTATGATTAGAAACTAGGTTTGATGATAGGAACAAATCTAAATAATATTTTTGGTCAAGGTAGTCAAGTGGATAGTGTGTACTGTGTTTGCATATTAAACGGGTGGTTCTGGGTTCAATACCCCTAAAAATCAATAACAACGAAAGTGTTAATTTGTTTAACTTTTGATAACGTATGCTGCTCTAGAACCTCAATGGTCTATTTTAGATTGCGTAAGACAGCTTCAATGCATTACTAATCTACGGAATTTTTTTACATCATTCTGTCAATTATGTAATGACTTCTTTTATAAGAAAAAATTTAAGGGGCTCGCGAATGATCCCTGTCCCTGTTCTCACGAGTTCTTCTGTAATTCAATATTTGAAAATCCACATTTCTTGAAAATTTTAGACCTTTTCACATAATCTACATGTGATTTGTTCACACATAAAAAAGTAAAAGACAAGCAACTAAAAATGCCCTGAAGGCATGGGGAGTAACGAATATGGTTCAATCCTGGCAAGTCCAATCGTGAAAAAGTAAGAGACAAGAAAGTTTTATTCTCATATTTTAGATAATCTGATCGTGAAAAAGCAGGAAACAAGATTTTCGATGAATCACGAAAAAGCTTGTACTTCATTAAATCAAGAATCAAACCAAATTACACGAAACATATCTGGGACATATCTTACAAAAAAATCTCATGCTTTTCTATATAAAAATTAAATAAAAAGGGTCGTCGCCACAAATATATCTATGCTCAGTATTAGCTAGTCGAAATACAGAGGATTTCATTTTCACCCGACAGTCCCAAATATGTTTCGTGTAATTTGGTTTGATTCTTGATTTAATGAAGTACAAGCTTTTTCGTGATTCATCGAAAATCTTGTTTCCTGCTTTTTCACGATCAGATTATCTAAAATATGAGAATAAAACTTTCTTGTCTCTTACTTTTTCACGATTGGACTTGCCAGGATTGAACCATATTCGTTACTCCCCATGCCTTCAGGGCATTTTTAGTTGCTTGTAATACATATGATACAATATAATAATATTAATTCTAGCTAACTTAAAATCTTATAAAGTACATAAGTCACGTAATTGGCTGTCAAACGTAACTCCTTCCGTTTATTATGCAACTGAAATGGATTGATTGATGACAATTTTTGTGAGAGACAGTCTTATTGACAGTCTGGTTGGTAGAAATGTTTTTTTCGTGTGCCTGTCACAAACAATTTAGTCGTCTACTCATAAGTTCGAACGTTCACTGTGTAATACTCATTAAACACCAATTTTCGTCTACGACGTTCAAGTTCGTTCTCTAAGGTCAGTTAAATCAAATCGCCGAATATCGGTCATTAAATTGACGGTTAATTTAGCCATTCAGTACGGCGGACCGGTTTTTGAGTGAACTGTCTGTTCCAGGACGAGTTGGTGATGACCGGTTCATAATTCAGGTTAGAAACAGTTGTTTATGCTGGCAATGTCCATGACTTTGACTGTCTTACGATACACAAATCTCAAAATAATAAATAATCTTAAATTAAAAACAAAAAAATTGGTAAAAAATTCCAACATGTACCCAATGAACGAACCTGCTGTATTTAATGTGTTGCACAGGTCTGACCCTGCGTCCCGTCCTGCCACACATGCCCATCGTGTCTGACCGACGTACTTGATTACATCCTTGCTTGACCTGCACTTTGAAATTGTCCATACCATCGCCATCGCCAATGCCCTTGCCACTATCGGTTTCTTCGGCCGAAATCAGCGGTATCCGTTGACTCAGATCCACGGCATTATCATTGCCAGTATCGGTGGCATTGAAGGCAAAGTAAACCGAGTTCGACTTGGGACAGCCGTTGGGTGGATGTGGCATTGAGTTCTTCTTGATCGGTGTTGGGTCAGGTGCCGTGCAGGTGAATACGGTAGATTCAGATATGGCAGGGAACGGTGTTGTGAGATCATCGAATGTGGATTCATCCCGTGAGAGGGAGCGACGGGTGGAAGGGAGTAGGAGTGAGGAGCTGAGTTGTGGTGAAGAGCGAGAAGCAACCATGTCGAATGGGGTAGAGCTCATTATGCCATACACAATCTGAGTGGTTGGGGGAAACTTAGCAACTTGCAAATGCAGAGGAATCACGATGTATTGCAGAATAAAATGATGGAATGTGAGTGAACGATGGTTACTTTTTGAACAGTTGCCATGGTTGACTTTCAGTCAGCGTTGTTCCGATAAAACATAATTAATCTGCATAATGACAATGCTCACTACAACGTACTCATTAAGCCTGTTAATCTCTAGATTATAAAGGATTCATGAAACAGTCATGCCTGTATGCATAATACATGTGGAAAGTATGACAAAAACGTACATGTACTAGTGCATGTATATAGAATACATACAGTAGCTAAAATACTTACCAACTTTATCGAAAAGTAATTCAACGAGAACTCCTACGCTCACTGACCCATTATTACAGCGATAAGTTCCAGTCATTTCCTCCTTCAGAAACGCAGATCTGCCTTTCACAGACCTTGCTCTAACTACGTAGACCAGGTTAACGAGTAAACAAAGAGGAACCAACAAAACTACATACTCGAGAGCAACACGATTTGTCAATGAGGAAGGAATGCGTCTGAATTGACCTGAACATCTGAATCACTGACACTGAGTACAGTCGGGTTTTTACCTAGTTAACTTGCTAGCTGGCTGTGAGGGGGATACGATGACCGAACACAGTTGAGACAGAGCCGTGCTTTTATTAAGACAAAAGTTGCGTCAAACCAGAATGGCTCGCAATAGGCGAGTACTCAACTTATATATCATGCATATAATCATCATCTACATAATATTCATGATGTCATAGAGCGGTCCAGCAGTGAAATGCCGAATACTCCGCCACAAAAAGAGACAAATATTGCAGAAAATAAAGATCACAAAAACGAAATCACGCGAACTTTTCAATGATTCTCACTGATAAATGAACACCTTAGGAATTAACCTAAATATCAGCATAAAAAATAACCTGAATGAAGTAATACTGACGAAAAATGATAATAATAATAATAATAATAATAACTGGCTCAATAACCTACTAAACAAATCTCTCGTTTCAGATCGATCCACATCGTCCTCGTTCTCGATCCTCACTCGTCCATCGCTTCACCGACACTGGCTGCAAAACATAAACGGTAATACATGATGAACATACAACTTTGGCTTACTATTGTGAATAAAATTATGAAAGGGATTGGTTTGTTGAAAATTATTTTGTAAATGAGTGATATCGATGAGTTGTCTGACTAAAAATATAAATTGTTTACTCGGGTGAAACACCCATGGATTAACGCATCAATCCATCAACAACTGTCGATCTCTCTATCAACATACCTGTGCTCGAAGACGACGACTGACCGTTGCCGTCGACCCGCAGCTGTTGGACCATCGCGCTGATGCTCACTTTTTCTGAAACAGCACTTGAGTCCAACCTCTTCCATCGCAAGAAAAAAAAAATTGACTCATACTTACAAGGTCACTTGTTCGAAAGGATACTTAAAAGTTAACGTTTATTTGTTCGAACGATAATTATCCGACCGTTTTAATTCGGTGGATTCAACCTTTACGAAATTCATTTGTGCGAACTTCAAAATTCATAATTGAGACAAATGACAGATTATATTAGACTTCCACCAACCAAATTTCTGGAGGTCCTCGTCGACCGTGACTGCTTTCAGCGGTGTCTGAAGTCCACTTGGTTTCGCTGGCGACAATGCGACGGCCGTGTCCGCGGTTGACTTCGCCGTGGGCGCCTGTTTCGGACCGTCTAAAATATGTATTATTTTATTATGTTACTACTGATTGATTCATCCTCGCTCAGTCAAATCACAGACTATTTCCTCAGTTAATTACCACTAACATGTTTTACAATATGCGGCCGCATGACCCACCATGTGGCATTGCCGACATTTGGTCCGGCATTCGAATCCTTTGTGGCCGACCCTCTCACAGCGTCGGCACGTCGCCTTCTTCATTAGCTGCTGGCTAACCCTCTGGCGGTTTTTTCTTTCGGCTTCAGCTTGTTGCTGTTCTTGGGACTCCAATGCCTGGTCTTCGTAGATCTGATTGAGCATGTGAGCCAAAGTATGGCTTGGTATCTTTGCCGCCGACTTGACGGGTGCCGTACCCAATTTGGGGATTTTGAATGCGGATTTGGTGAATTTGGGCGGCGGAACCATGATTTTCTTTCTGTAAGATATATTTTTATTTACTCCATTTAATTCTTACACTCAAATATTTCTTCAGAAAATAAATTTAATTTAATTATTTCGATTTTAATAATTTTCGAAAATATTTTTTAAATTTTGCTGACATTCAAATTCAAATTCAAATTTCAAACCTGACCAATCACCGTCGAGATTTAAAAAACAATTAATTTCGGTGAGGCAAAAATGTTACAACCACTTTTTGGCAACTCACTCAGTCACTCGGTCACTCATACAAACTTTATTTCGGAAAATCACCTTTTTCCTGAAACTTCTTTTTGTCATACACATTTCTCGACCAAGTCCTTGACTTTTAAGTCTCATACATTTCATAACACACATGTATACACACTCATAATCTCATACAATCATAACCACAAAATGTTTTACTTGTATTTTTTTTTTGTTTTTTGTGTTTTTTTTATGTACACTCTTCTTCCCGTCCTTCTACTCCGATCGATGTTGCAAGAACTCGAGCGGTACTCGACGTGTCGAGCCGTCCTCGAATTCGCAATACGCACCTTTACGTGCCAATTCGGTAATCACCGCCTTTTTCTTATTCGGCAAATCGATCTTACGGGCTCGTTGCCCCATACTCTGTGTGTCTTTTACCAGCACTTTGTCACCCGTCGCAAATGTACTGGTTTTCACATTCTTATACGCGTAGTTAGCGTTGACTCGTTGTGCCTGTACGATGTTCTTACGCACTTCATCCCAAAACTTCTCCAATATGGGATGTTCCTCATATTCATCCGGTGACATACTGCACTCAACAGCGTGCACGACCTTGAATGGACTCATTCCCAGTGAGTCATGATACGCCTGGTTGTACTTGGCCAGAATCTGCGTCATGTGCACATGCCAATTGTTCAGATTGATCTGATTCTCTTCCAGATACTTTGCAGCCACTCCTTGTATGCTCTGAATGGCGCGTTCCGCCAGACCATTGCCGTTCTTGTAGTACGGTGTCGTGAAATGATGTTTGACACCCATCAGTTTCAAATGTTCCTGGAACTTCTTTCCAATGAAGTGAGACCCATTATCCGACGTGATCTCTTTGGGTACTCCAAAACGTGCAATTATCTGATCGACTGTCTTCACTGCTATTTCAGATGTCTGGTGTGCTGCTGGCATAGCAATCACGTATCGACTGAACGCATCGACGGCCAGACAGAAATACGGTTTCACAGACGATCGACGAACTTCAGCAAAGTCCAGGTGCCATCTTTGTCGTGGCTGTTCCGGTGGCGGCTGTGCCTCCAACGGCAACTTCTCATACCGGTTAGATCTCATCTTACAAACGTTACAGTTCTTGACGTACTGTTTGCAGTCACCACGCATGTTTGGCCACGACTTACCATCGTACCAATACCGTAACTTGTGGTATAGTTTGTCACCATTCTCATGTGCCTGCTTATCGTGGTGCAGCTTCAGTAACACCTCCTTATCCTGTTCGTTACCCACAGTAATCAAACCAATCAAGTGTCGATCGGTCGACTTTTCATCCTTGATGGCCGCGCGTGACAGACAGTCTGCCATCGTATTCTGCTTTCCGGGTCCGTACACCATCTTCAGGTTGTACCCTTGTAGCAGTAATGCCCAGCGTTGAAGCTTAACGCAAGTGTTGTTTTTGGTAAACAGACCCAATAACGGTTTATGGTCAGTCACCAACGTCACCTCCTCGTTGACCAGATAGGCGTGGAACTTTTCCACCGCGAATAGCACTGCTTTCGCCTCCAACATAGTGGCATCCAGATTACGTTCTGATTTGGATGTTCGACGTGATGCAAATGCAATTATTACCCATAGTGCTTCCTGATTCTGTTCCATTACGGCACCCAATCCATCGGCGCACGCGTCAGTCGTAACTCGATAGCCAAGACCTGGCTTCGGGTATGCCAGTACTGGTGGTGAGGACATTTTTTCTTTGACTTTTTCAAAGATGACCAACAACTCAGGTGTCCAGATAACCTTGGACTTGTGTTTTTCCAGTGCCGTCAGCACCTCAAACAGCGGTGCCAGCATTCGACTCAGCTGACTGAAAAAACGGCGTAAATAGCCGGCCATGCCGAGAAATCGCCACAGTTCGATTTTCGTCTCGGGCAATGGGAACTCAGTGATAGCTTTGATTTTACTCGGGTCTGCGCGAATACCTTTGGTTGTCACCAGATGACCCAGATACTCAACTGAATTACACAGAAACTCGCACTTGTTTGGGTTGAGTTTGAAACCAGCCTCAGCCAGTGTGTCAAGCACATTTCCCACATCAATCAAGTGTTGCTCGTAGTTCTTTGAGAATATCAACACATCATCCAAGTAACATACACAACAGTTGTCGATGTATTTCTCCAGAGTCTGATTCATTGCTCTACTGAATGTTGCAGGTGCCGTAGTGAGACCGAATGGCATCACTTTCCACTCAAACAACATTTCCAGTGCATAGAACGCGGTCTTTGGTGCATCTTTCGGGTCCATTTTCACATGATGATATCCCGATTTGATATCCAGAACTGAACAGAACTCCCATCCCTGAATACGATCCAATAAATCCTCAATTAATGGCATCGGATACGCATCTTGTCGAGTTATCTGATTCAGTTTTCGGTAGTCAATGCAGAGACGGAATGAACCGTCTTTTTTGCGCACCAATACGATCGCTGAACGCCAGTCACTCTCAGACGGCTGAATACATCCCTGGTTCAACAGATCCTCCAGCATTTTCTTCACCTCATCACGACAGTTCAGGGGTAGTCTCCTGATCGGTTCCTTGATGGGTGGATGATCACCAGTATCTATACGATGTGTGAATTTCGTTGTGCCAATGTCTTCGACATTCTGTGTTTTACCCGCCACATAACCAGTCGAAAAAGCCTTCTTTTTTGTGTAGAGCATGCTTTTCATCTCAGCAGCCTTTTCCTCTTCCGCTGATTTGTGTATCTTGATCTTCTCCATGAACTTTTCCAATTCATCAGCTTCACTCAAATACACTTCAGGTTCCATCTGTACGATCGGTAGCTCATATCGATCGAACACAGTCTCACCGACTTGTTCATCTTCAATGTCAGGTGAAAACTGAATCTCATTCTCACCATGTTCCACTACCACATTCACTCCTTTCTGTCCATCAACCTGTGGTAAACATGTGATTTTATCTTCCTTCAGATTGACTCGAATCACGATATTTTCACCATTCATTTGTATCTCATTCCCCACAGTCTCTTGCGATTGTTGCACAACCACAATCGCCTCCTCATCGTCACTTTGCAGTTCAATCTCCTCTTTCAGACAAGCAATAATTGTCTTATTCTTTTCAGTTTCGTCCGATTCCTCGACCACGTAGCCTGCCTTCGTTCTCAGTTTGATGTCAAGTGCATCCAGTGCCGGTTTGCCCATCAATACATCATAATCGCCCATCGGACAAACATAGAAAACCGTCGTTTTAATCGGTTCGTTCTCCATGTTAATGGTCAGTTTACACGAGCCCAATACTTCGATTTTTTGTCCTGTGAATGACTTGAACTTAGCCTTGTTGTTGGGCTTCAATTCCACATTGTTCTTTTCTTTCACCTGTTCAAAAAACTTGGGTGAAATCATGTTACCCGAGGCACCCGTGTCCAACAGATTACGAACCGACTTCAACTGAATACCCTGAATGAACAGTTTACCCGTGTTCTCCTTCATGCTCATGCCACTTTTCAGTTTTTTACTGTTTTTTCTCTTCTTATTGGCCTTCTTATTCTTGTGTTTCCACTTTCCCATCGACATCGTGGCCATAATAACCTCCGTTTGTTTTTCGCATTCACTTCTTTGCGACAATTTACCAGCCTCGTTCTTACTGAACTTAACCATACATACTTGTCCATTGCAGTCATCATCTCCCTGCTGCTTGCCCTCGTTTGACTCAGCTTGGCTAATCACATTCTGATTGCGCTGGCGTGGGCAGTTGGCCTTCGTATGACCTGGTTGGTTACAGTTGAAACAGTTTCCACTGAACTTTCTATCCGGCGGAGCGTTATTTCTCTGCTGAATCGGTGGTGAATTGAAATTGTTGGCATTGGGCACGTTAGGTTTGAACTGTGGTGAGTTCTGACCTTGTGCCACCTGACTGTGATTAGTTTGACCATAGCCACCACGTGCACCGCCGTTCCGATTCTGATTCACTCTACAATTGTTGGTACTGTGCGTGTGAGTTTGACAGAACGTGCACCAAGGTCGACTGAAACGATTGGCTTGGTTTCGGCTGTTTTGTCCATAGTTGGAAGAATATCCAGTACGGAACTTCTGTGTACCACGCCCAACGTTTTGTCTACCTTCTTGCATCGACATTTTTTCCATGTTCTCGTCTTTCTCGATCTTTTTCACCAACAAAGCAAGTGCAGGTTTGTCCCCGTCTTCCAGCAGTTCATTTTGTGCCATTTTTATATGCTTGTGTTCCCTGAGACCATGACACAGTCTGTCAACCATTACTGACTCGAAACCCTGCATATCTCTCGTTAGAAAGCACCTGCTTTCCAACTCCATCACATAGTGCCTGATGCCCTGGTTGTGTGCCTGATTACACGAGTGAAAAGTACTGTTGCGCACTTTCTGACAACTCAGATCACCAAATCGATTATCGAGAAATCGCCACGTTTCTTCAACTGATTTCTTCACATACTCGTTGGCTTTCTCGTACATATGCAGTGCATTACCCGTCAAACACACCCGAATATGTGACAATGCAGTCTTGTTGTCAGCCTCAGTCAGTATCAGTCTTTGCTTTACAGTTTCAGCCCATGAACCATACTTAGCTGGATCCATACCGTCCAACTTCTCGTACGTGTGTGCGAACAACTGTAAGCGTGCATTTTGTTTCTGACGTTCTTCTAATCGCTGATCCAAAAGCTCACGTCTGTCTAGTGCAATTTCAGCGTACGACTTACCACCTACTGAACTATTAGCAGTCCTATTGTTGTTGTTGTTGTTGTTGTTGTTGTACTCATACTCAACATGACTGTTATTAATTTCAGGTTCGTGACCGTCATCCTTCATCTGAGCCTGTGCCACCTTCGATTGCACTCGACCACCTGCCTGTAGACCTCCATCTACTTGATCGTCCGGCAGACAAACTCTCAGGTTAGGAAACTTTTCCTTCAGCTCACGTAGTGTTTTTCGCATTTCTTTATCTCTGCAACTAGCGAGCACGTTGTCTGTTATCGGTGTGCTGGTGCGGATCGGTTGGAAGTCATCCAACTCGTCTCGGCTTGTCTCAGTCGAATCAATCACACGTTGTCGACCATTCATACCATTCATACCAGTCACTCTGTTGCCATTCACACCTTGACTTTGGCCATACATACTTGCGCGCACGTTGGAATTTGCGGTTTCCTGCATGCCGTCATTATTGCGTGCACTACCTACGCGCACACTCAAACTATCATTCACACTGCATGAGACAAACTGTCCGCCAGGCATAATGCTGCGTGCACTTTGTGTGTTACTCTGCGCGAATTGTGTACTAGCAGTGAACATAGTGTCTTCTTGTGTTTCTACTACACTACTGATACCCGTACCCTCATGTGTCTGATTCAGAACTTGTCTAGTCCTATTCAGTACTCTATCAGGCGTTTCATCCAACGAGCTGTTAAGTGTAGTACCAGTCACGTCACCAATGTCCGTTAACGGCCAAAGGTGCTGATTAGGCCACTGCACAAAACCCTCAGCTGCTTCGAACGCTCTGTAGTTGTACTGTTTCCATTTGTTCAATCGTTCATTCGGTGTATCATTTTCTTGAGTTCTGGGCACGCGAATATCACCCATACCCCCAATCAATTGGAAACATTCCTTCAGAGATGCAAACACAGCTTTCGCACTCGCAAAGTTATGTTCCGTTAGATAGGTGAGTAACTTGTTCGCCTCGCCCACATCAATCAATCCGTTTCTACGGTACCCGTGTTCATTAACCACCATCTTATTGATGTGTTATTATCACTTTCAGTGAAATGCGTGTGATTAATAAGCGTCAACTACTCAATTCTACAAGCTCACAGTGCACGTTTACTTGGCTGTTTTTGTTTGAATGGCCGATGCAAAGCACCACCCGCCTCTCAGTACCAAAATCGCAACTTTGTACTAGGCGTAAAAACTTTTGGCCGATACCCTTTTGAGTATCACCGTCCTTTATGTAATACTTAACCGCAGCTAAGTACCAGACAATTAATTGGCCGAAGCTAGTGATAGCAACACCTGTCTTTGCTAATAAAAGCAACACAAAACCGCAGAATTGTGTCAGACAATAAAACTTTGTTGTGAATCGCAACTCACAACTACCAATAAACTTTGTGCACTCGAAAACTTTAGAACAATAGAGCAATTTTCAAGGCTTTTATCACTGTACGCACGCAACTTGCACGATTCCTTGACGATACTATAACATGTAAACAACAGCTAATGTTTCAACTTGTTTTGCATGCGTCTACACCCAAACACACACATGCATAGCAGTTGACTTGATAAAACCTTGTTAGCAGAAGGGCCAGTCGGGTTTTTACCTAGTTAACTTGCTAGCTGGCTGTGAGGGGGATACGATGACCGAACACAGTTGAGACAGAGCCGTGCTTTTATTAAGACAAAAGTTGCGTCAAACCAGAATGGCTCGCAATAGGCGAGTACTCAACTTATATATCATGCATATAATCATCATCTACATAATATTCATGATGTCATAGAGCGGTCCAGCAGTGCGTATGTAGGTGTTCCACTACTACATCTTTATAACATGAATAACGGAATACAAGCAAAATGATCCGTATAACTTTTCCGTTATTTTGGTTTTAACATTAACAGCTCTCTAAAGTATATAAATAAAATCTAACAACAAGTTCACTCATATTTTACCTCTATTTTCACTTCTATTTGTTCTATTCTGTAATCCGCCATTGACTGAGTTATGCCAATGAGTCAGTGCTGGTGCCGGCAGCACGATTCTGCTTGTCACTCATAAAACTTGATGTTCTGGTGGTTTGAGTGGAATGTGGTAATGTGCTATCCAGTTGGCATTGGCAGACAAACATCTGTGTCTTGCAAGTACTGACTTCATGTTAGGTAAAACAACGATAAACCTTTTATGATTAGAAATATTATGTGTATAAACTGACATTTAGTTGAATAAACGAGTTAAATTTTAGGTGTAGCTTCGCTTGAAGTGGTATGTGAGAGCGGTATTAAATTTTTTTTGTGTTCAGTATCACTTAGACAGTTGTCTGTAAACAGGTAATACCACTGAACCAGTGTTATACATTTTATTTGATTGGTATTTTGCATGGTTATTTGACTCACCGCTGTTTCAACAAGTCAAATAAAAATATGAAATTCGAACCCGTTTCCTAGTAAATTTAATACATTCGAGTACATACGTTGGGATGAGGCCAATTCCCATCCCGTACTACAGATATGTACATATGTTCTAGAAAACCTGATACAAGTATCATATGTACGTCTGTGTTCCATTTATAGAGAACCATAAAAATAGCGAGCATTTTAACCGTATTATTACCACGTAACTTGTAAATAGAACAGAAAGTTGGCTTGACAGCGACAAATGACAAATGATAAGCCCGATGCCAAGCCAGACCCCATGACATGAAGACGCCAGACCATTCATTATACCATACATGTACATTTCGGTAGATGTCAGCCTGATTACTCAAAGCATGTGTCACATACTACTGATCTGTGTAGTGCCATCAAAAAGGACCATTCAAAAATACATATGATTTAAGAGGCCAAAACAGTAAATCTTTCCTTCAAACTTTTTCTATGGGATTTCGAAATTCTAACGAAAACTTTCTAGAAAACGATTTTACATGAAAACATCAAACTGACCGATTACCGCTAATGTTATATCAAACATTTTTAAAGAATCTAAATAACTTAATGACAATAATGAGTTGGTGTGAATGAGTGGTTAGATGATAAATGATGTGAACGACTGCCTGAACGAGGAGTGCCCTGGTGGTACACTATCGATCGATACAGCGCCACCTTTGATCTAACATGATAACATACAACATCAAAGCATGTCAGGATATACGGCGCCTGTATTCCCTTTGATTTGATTGAACTCATTTTCTATAAATTTTTGTAGAACCTTTCCACCACTTTTCGCGCCATAAAAATGCATGTTTGAAGGAATTTAAAGGATACAACCCAATTATGGACCCAAGGAGCCAGTTCGAATAGTGCCGGATCAGATGGTTTTTAATTCAGATGAATTAGTTTATCCCATCGAATGGACAAACGTGCACAGTTGAAATGTCTTAGAAAAAAAATGTTTACTCGATAAACGGACAATTCTTTTCAAAGCAAGTTACGTAGCAACATACTTTTGCGACGACCATAGAAGCCCCGAAATGAGCATTTGATCGGTATAACCCGTCATGCTATGTAGTGATATGAATTGAATATCAGATTGATAATAAACCATGACCACACACCACATAAAAAACCGACAGACAATAGAAGAATGCGTACATGTGCCAGTTTTAGTGGTCGTTTGAATATCGGGTTATAGTTTTTTATTGTAATACAAGTACAGTTACATATTTTATTGTACTTAATTTTTTTATTGTAATACAAGTTTGGTTACATTTATTATATTTTTTTTTTCAGAAACTATATGGTTTTATGAAGAGAGAACGCGAGAACAATGACTAAAATCAATTGATCATGGAACAAAGAAACACCACATCGCGCTAGTTCATGTAATTTATGAACATACAGTAGAAATTTACAGCCAATATAAATATGATGAACACTGGCGCACTATTCAACAATAACCGGTGGTTCGTGTTCGAGCCAGATAAATGCCAAAAACATAGCCGAACACACAAATCACGACCATTCATGTGATGATGGATTTAAGGGACAGTATTCATGCTTTTCCATATGCATGAACCGAACATATGATTTTTTATCATCAGTACGGGTGGATCAAATTTTTATTTTATGTTAGATTGTTGTTTTATGAATAGTTTGATGGTATGGTAACCAGTTTTATAACAATAGAAAACATTATAACAATCTTTTTTATATTTATTGATAAAATATTTCTAATCACAGTGATTGTTTCATAAATACTTCACCGTGTCCGGTTGTTTTGAAATATATATCCAAGTGTTCAACTAAGTTAACACGGAACATGATCATACATACTGTAGATTGAATTATCGGAATGGAAGAATGGTGTACATACGGAACAAACAACCAAGTTCTTTGTGAACCACACCGATAGCGAAAAATTTATGATACTTTCCACATCAGATTACTTCTCTTTTTAGTGGATCTTGAAGATATTTTGTCATGGAATAACCGAGTACACTGAGTAAATCAGTATTTAGTAGATAAATTTACATACTATGATAATACACAAACTGCTTGTTTTACTGTTATATGGTGATATTACAACTTATCAAATAAGTGCTCCCATTGAAGCATCTTTCCTTTATGTAGTG
>OZ038445.1:19288996-19324081 GCA_964036265.1 Daptonema setosum
CTGGTTGTTACTTACAAAGTAGATATAATAAGTACTGTAATTAGTCATTTTGTTGTTTGCATAAACATATAATACACTTGAATGAGTGTGAAATTCAAATTCTCAAACCAAAGATGAGTATTGTCTCTGACCATAATATACCTGGGCAATGGCGCCGTAGTGGCCGCTTTCTTTAGTTTTGGTTTCTGAGCTTTAGGCGGATCGTTTGGTAACGATGATGTTCGGCTAAGATCTCGATGTTTTCTCTCGATCATCGACGACGAAGAATTGCCTGTCAATGACGTCATCATGGAGGAATCGGTCAGATTCACCGGCACCCGACCATTATCTGGCACAAACTCTGGCAAACAGAAATTGGATCGAATCTCATTGATTACCGTAACCCGATCGTGAATGGTACTGGAAGACGATGGTGTCTGATTCGACGTGTCATTTTCGATTGCCGAATCGAAACTGTTTTCCTGGTTGGGTTGATGATCATGATCGTTGTGGTTGTCAACGTCGATGGATGCCTGACGCTTGAGGACGTGCCGACGCACCCTCGACGGAGTATGTCGTTCCTCGGATTGGGAGGCAACGAGTGCTCGGGGGTGCAACGCCATGTTGTTCACCAGATTGTTTAGACGTTTACTCAAAGAGTAGGCATGTCGATTTCTGGGCTCCCTACCACCAACATCGTTCGAATCACAGTTGGTTGAGTTGTGAGTGGATTTCTTGTTCACTGAATTGGACGGATGCGTTTGACTGTTCTGACGACGTTTGTGTGTCGTAGCCTTGCCGGGGGAAAGTACCAAAGACAGGGGACTGCTGCTCGAACGGAAGTCGTGACTGGTTCCCTCGACTTCGTCGTAGTGGTTGTGGACGTACGACATGATCGGATATATAATGGTATTGACACTTTACGTGGGGCAAAGATTACTTGCCAATTACTTAGGGATGTAAAATCGATGATTCTGAGGTTATGACGACAAAGTTGACGAACGTCAAGAAATATAGGACACCATCCCGAAGTGCTGGTAGAAAAAAAGTGGCCATGATTATAAGAAAACAAACAACCATCATGATAACACAATATTTTAGTTCCTGATTCTTCTACGTGAACAATCCCGGTTGCTTAAACTTCCGTAGTAAATGTTTAATATTAACACATGTTTAGAAATCACAGCATTTTACGGTATGACTTTTGAACCACCATTATCGGTGCCACATTTTTTTATTATCTCCATGATTGAAGCATGTCAATAATGAAAAGGTTTATGCCCTTAGTTCTAAAAGTAAGAAAAAAGGCATTGTTTAATTCACTGACTCGATAGTTACAGTACGTGACAAGAGATGGAAATAACAAAAATAATACCACAACTAATCTATTGAGATTTTGCATGAACGAACTTTCAAGTAAATTTATTTTCAGACTGCCATGAATCCTTTCGTGCAGTTCAGTTCAATCGACGTTAACCTTTCAAAGTTAATTGAAAGTCAGTGTGTTCGTCAGATAACTTGGTTGGGCTGAATAAGGGCACTAATCAGAAAGTGTTTGATTACGGTAGAACACAGCAATTACATACTTCTGCACCACCCAGAGAATAAAACAATGACCATTGCTAACTAAAGGCATTTGGCCGTTTCAATAACAGTTGGTTATTTGAATAATCGGTGCACTCTTAAACGAGTTAGTTAAATTAAAAATGAGCGTTTTTTCTAAAATTTACTATCGCTCAGTACCGGAGGGTACTTGTCAATTGATTGGTAAAATATAGTGACAGACAAGTTTCCGTTCATGTTTCATAAATTAGCCAGGAGTGTTTTTTTCATGAAATATTTTATAATAACGATCAAAGAACGTTTATAAAGGAACAACAGTTCTTGTTCAGACGTGACTGTTTATCACGTGATGTGACAACTGCAATAAAGAATCTGGCAAGACGGAGAGTCAATAGATCCTACCATAGGCTGGTGCCACCATCAAACAATCACCATTTCTGATTTGCTTTGGCGGACGAGCCAAACAACCAAAGGTAGGGAAATTTTTCCAAAGAAAGGGAATCGGCAGAAATTAGGTCAATATATGTACCTAAGCCTTAAGGAACACTATCCTTTTTTTAAAACTTGTCAACGAGGAGCGAATTCTTGTCCAGCAGTGTTGATGTGTGATTTGTTTCGAGAAAACATTCGGCTGATGTTTGTTTTTCACGAAACTGACAGCGGTATTCAAGAAGGAGAGGTGAAAAACATGAGTTATGTGAAAATAGAACTAAAATTGACTCAATAATGGGTAATTGTGTTTTATCATATTTACTGAAACATCGAAATACCATTTCACCTCAGTTTTCAGTAATAACAGCCTAAAATACTTTAAATGATGTTGGTTCTCATTAACAATAGGTCAACAAAATAATGGTGTTTGTGAAATGGATCCAACAAAGACAATACAAGTGCACCTTTTAAAACTGTTTCATAAGGGATGGTGGGAAATATTTTGGGTAAAGTTGTTTTTGTTTTTATATCAACTTAACTTTTTATTTTATCAAGAAGACATAATCTCTAATAGATCGTAACGGCAAATTCACTAAGTATCAGATTCCGACGATTGTGTTTCCAATCTTGAAAATGCAGTCAGTAAACGGTGGAAGTGAAAACACACGAGTGATAGCTCAATGTGCACGATATAGGAACATTTATATAATGCACAAATGCCATCAAAATAATGCAAAGCCACATTTATGTATGTACATTATGTATGTACGACACCAACTGCATGAACGGAATACGTTTTTGTAACATAAATTTTTTTTTCTTCTTTATGAAGTCCAGTGTGTAGCTTATGAAAAAACTTAGCTGAATATCTTATTATTTAAAATCCATGTTTGTATGTGTGTCACGCTAGGCTCTATATAAGATCGCAACGAAACGCTCAGAACCTCTTTTCATCATTCGGAACCAATTGGTTTATTCATCGTCACCCTCTTGATCGCAAGAATAAAACAAATCATCACATACCCTTTCACATGACAAAAACTTACCTCAACCGACGCTTCCTCAACTCACCTTTAATGCACCTCAATTATCCATGAGGTCAAGATAATTAAAATGTAGTTTAACAATTATGATCGGTTTATTCGAATTCTATCGAAATGTTTCATTCTCATAATTTATCACATTCAGAAACTACGAATTCTATCATCATCACCTACTCACATTAGAGCACCCAAAGATGTTCCCCATATTTTGAACTGGAAACATCATTGTTCTCAACTGGAATTGTAGTTTTATTGTGCCGCTAACTGTTGTGGCCACGCGTGCTTATGTTTTTTATGGTTAAATAAAAATTGGTTTTTTGGTTTTCAGCGGGACGGGTAGAATATATATATTTTGAATAAATTTATAGAACGGATATATGAACGAAGACGATAATAATAAGTGTTCAACTTCACGGGTGGCTCTAACTCTTTTCCACGGATATTCTCACTGTAACTTGATTTAATCTTAGGACAACAGTTTGAACAAGTCAATGTGACATTACAGTCAAATGGGCTCCCGTGAAAAACTTGCGACATTGGATACGACAAGTTCAATGAACCGGTGGGTATGACGGACAAGACGGATAGTATTATTCCGTGTATCTTTATCCATTATCCGTTGTGTTTGAATATAATAAAAAATTTCATTCCAACAGAGCAGTTAAACCAAGCTGAAATTTTTATCAAACTATTTGATTTCAACGGGTTAAAACAACCTTATCTTAAGAATGTTTTGAATCTGATAATTCGATATTTAGAAACTTAATGAACGGGTTAACATCCATGTCTTTGAATGTACAAATAGGTTCCATTATGTTTTTTCTACAGTTAGTTATTCAACGGACGGGTTTACATAATGTTTTTAGGATAGTTGAATTTCGTAAACTTAACAAACAGTTGCGTAGCAACGGGTTTTACCCTAGTCTATATATAAATTAGACAATGGCCCCAGACACGTCCAAAGCCTGACTAATCTAGATTAGCCTAGGCTAATCTAGATTAGTCAGGCTTTGGACGTGTCTGGGGCCAATGTATGTGTGTCACGCTTTTTTAGTATAAAAGTAACAAAATAACTCTCTCAAACCCTTTCTTCATTTGATGGGAAACTTGGGAAAATCATCGTCACCCTCTTGCTGGCAAGAAGAACACAAATCATCACATACCCTTCAACCTGACCAACACTAACCTCAACCGTTGGTTAGGTCATGATAATTGCAATTCGTTAACACTTTATTGAATCACTTAAAACTAGGGTAAACCCGTTGCAGGGCAACGGACGATCAAGTTAAATAATAACCATTTCCTGCACTAAACCCGAGGATGAAGTATATTTTTGTATACCATTAAAAGTGTTCGGTTGTGTTAACCCGACCCGTTGATTGTTCAAACTTTAGTGTAGAGTTTAGTTTATTGACAGAAGACTGTAACAAAAACCCGTCAAAAAGTTAGAGCCACCCGTTAAGTTTTCAACTCAATACAACTTATTTTATTTATTTTCCCTGATTACATGATATGGGGTCATCTATAACGCACAATATCAACCCGTTAAACCCGACTTTTCAAAATCTATTTTTGTACCCAGTCAGTATAATTACAGGGTAACAGTAGTTAAAAGAACCCATGGAAAATAGTTGAAAGTACAACCCGTGGAGTTTGGCTATTATTAATTTGTTTTCGATCCATGTTTGTGGTGAGATTAGATGAAAAAACTTCACCCGACCACCTGAACACAAAATTTTTGGCTTTTGATTTTAACAAAAGTACTTTATCTAAAAAAATCAGTACGAATGGTGTTGAGGATTCGGTTAATCATGGAAAAAAGCTTTTTGTTCCCACATTAAAATAGAAACATTGAAACTCGCGGCACAAAAATTACGGTAGTTTCAGTTGAGGTCAATGATATTTCCAGTTCAGTGAATTAAGGGAACCTCCTTTGAGGGTGTTGATGACAATATCAACTCAACTTTTATGAGAGAGGGTGATGATGATTATACATTTTTTGTTTCTGCATGAAAATGACAAAAAGAGTTTATTTGCGTTTCACTTCTGATATTTATATGGTTAAAATAGAAACATTGAAACCCCTGGCACAAAAATTACGGTAGTTTCAGTTAAGGTCAATGATATTTCCAGTTCAGTGAATTAAGGGAACCTCCTTTGAGGGTATTGATGACAATATCAACTCAACTTTTATGAGAGAGGGTGGTGATGATTATACATTTTTTGTTTCTGCATGAAAATGACATAAAGAGTTTATTTGCGTTTCACTTCTGATATTTATATGGAACCGCTTGCGGACATACATACATACATACATACGGACATTGGAGTTTTAATATATAAGACTAGGGTAAACCCGTTGCTACGCAACTGAAAGTTAAGTTACAGAGTGAACCCGTTGATTAATTAGCTTGTGAAGCAAAATTTAATGTCAACATTATAGTTGACAAATAACACTTCGAAACAATTTGTGTGAAAACGGTCGAATTGATATCCCGTGGAAATGTTTTAATACCCGTGAAATTTGTATTTTTTTCATAAAGGATCTTGTTTTGAAAAAGCCTAAAATAATTACAGCACATGACTCGACATGCTAATTTGAAGTGAAGATAAGCTGAAATAACTTGATAAGTTCAGTTGCAGAATAACTGTAAATTAAGCCCGTTGCATAAAGTTAGACCCATTCGTGTAGAGCTTATTTTTCTACATAAGATATTATGCTTTTCTGTCCCGTGGTAAGGAAAACTACGAATGATTAAACTACGTATCTGTAAAAACATCTTGGAACAACCTATGGAGTTTGAAATTCATTACCGATCATTTTCGAAAATAAGGTTACGCTGCTCATCTTTTGTTCTGTAATTTAAAGATTAGAACCCGATAATCCATAACTTTTTTAAAGCTAAATTTATCATGTTCTTGAAAAGTTTTGACTAAAATTTACACGATTAATTTTCACAATTATAATAAGAGACCTAAAAAATTTACCCATTGAGTTTGTACTTTTAATCACCGCTTAATTTTCATTCAAAAACTCTATGAGAATTTCTGAAATACGGTAATTTATGATTGATACTCTAAAAATTTCAGTTGAAAGCAATTTTATTTTAATGCAACTTAGAAGTTTAATGATTGTTTTTTTGTTGATAAAAAGGCATTGACCATTACGATGTTTAACAAAGTAATTGTACGGCTCTCTTATTCCAACTTTTACATAAATGCCGTTTTCACTCTTGGCAAAAAATAATTAGTTGCAATTTTAGTTGAGTTCTCTCGATATATACAAAGTTCAGTGAATCTGAACACTCCATTGGGAGGGTGTGGATGACAACTTTCTCCTCAACTTTAATATGAGAAGGTGATGACCATAAAAATTTGACTTCTGAAAAATAATGACGTAAAGAGTTTTTCATATTTTCATTTCTGATATTTATATCGATTCATCGTGTCGACAAACATACAAACCGACAAACTCTATTCTTTTTATTTATAGGATTTAAAGTAACTAAATAACTCTCTCAAACCCTTTCTACATTTGATGGGAAACTTGGAAAAATCATCGTCAGCCTCTTGATGGCAGGAAGAACACAAATCATCACATACCCTTCAAACTGACCACCACTAACCTCAACCGGTGGTTAGGTCATGATAATTGCAATTTATTATCACTATTGAATCTCTTAAAATTTATTTCCATCAAAGATTGCAGTGATCAACCCCTAAAGTGACGGAACTTATCAACCAAAAAACTTCCAAGTAAACTTATGTGAAAAACTTATTTCAATTCAAGTGAGTGCATTTTGGATTCGACATAACCAATGAACTGGTGGTATGACGGACAAGACGGGTAATATTATTCTGAATATTTTTTCTCATTATCAGTTGTGTTTGAGTAATATAAAGAAATTATGCCAGCAAAGCAGTTAAATCAAGCTGAAATTTTCATCAAATCGTTTTGGTTTCAACGGGTTAAAATAACCAAATCTTACGAATGTTTGAATCTTTAAACTTCTTTCGAACTTTAGAAACCTTATAAATGAAATAAATTCCATGTCTTTGAATGTAAATAGGTTACTCCCATTATGTTTGTATTACAGTTATTCAATTAACCGACGGGTTTACACAATGTTTTTTTAGGATAGTTGATTTTTGGTAACATAAGAAACAGTTGCGTAGCAACGGGTTTACCCTAGTTTATCCAAAGAGGGATATAAACGAAATAGGACTCATCTGGAAAAAATAACATTTTTGAGCCCTTCAAAGGTCAACAACGGAAGTGGTTACACTTGGAAACAACAACATTACTTACATGGATATTATTTTACTTTTATGTTTATGCAGTAAATAAATCCTGTAAATATTTGCATTTTTACTTTCAGCAAGATTACTTTAGTTTCTTGTTCGCAAAATGTCGATATTGACTGTTCGGATAACGGAAACTTGTTGGATGATGTTCAAAACATATGATTGGGGTTAAACGATAAGAGTATCAAGATAATAACCAGATGTGTATTTTGTCTTCGGATGGACTTAAGACAGCCTTCCCGTTTCATATCTCTCATTTTACTCACTACATACTGTCCCTCCGTACTGTACAGAAAGATTGGTTAAAAAATCTACACATGGCAATTTATCTCCAGACTAACGTTTGAACAATTCCGCAAAAACTGCAATTTGTCCGCTTATTGAAAGCATGTTTTCCACTCGCTTATGTACATACATTACAGGTACTTCAATGTGGAATACAAATACAGTATCTGGAAACCCGTTCACGGTTCCCAACATCGAAGTACGAGTGCCACAGGCATTCAGAAGAAAATCTTCGTTTAAGTGGACAAAAACTCTGCTTCAAAGACGAAAACTCGCTTTAGGATAAACCAGTTTTACTTTCTAAAGTTCTCTTGCCCGAGTAGAAATACATATCTATAATCAACAAAAAGTATAGAAAACTCAAACTCACCGCATTTCAGGAAAAAACACGAGGTCATCAATGCAATGTGATAGTAGTTTTTAGGTGTATGGAGGTAATAAACTTTAAAATACTATAATGATCACTTTAATAGGCGGCAGTCAGTCATTTCCGGAAGAGAAAAAACGTGACGGCTGTGATTAAGCTTATTGTTATGTAACAGTTTGAAAAAAAAAGATCGAGTGAGTGATTCACGATTGAGTGATTGACGGAATAAAGGTGAGCCATAAAAATTTTAGTACATAGGATATGAATCTTTCACCTTGTAGTCAGTACAAAAACGCTATGCAAGGACACACTCTTTTCACCTGTTATGACAGCTTAAAATAAGATTATTGTTGAAATTTTATTATCCTAAATACAGGGTGGTCCAAAAAAAATTACAACACTTTGAAGCTGAATAACTCTCGGCACAGGCATCTGATTTCATCGAAATTTTCAGGTATTATCACCAACATACTAACTTAGAAAAATATATAAAACCAAGATGATCGGACAATCACAGCGGCCACCACGCATTAATGTTTGCGAAAATGCGCATGGGTCAAAAACCGCCTACATTGTGCATGCATATTCAAGGGATGATATGCACGTAATAAATGAAATATTAGATTTTGCTAGTCGATGGTGAACATTCCACGTTTACTTAAATTTTATCGATGGTTTTTAAGCATTTTGTTAAATTGTTTTTTATTTTTTCATTTTAAATTAGCAAACTAAACGCTTTTTCAATGTCAGAAGGAGATACACGCAGTTTTCACCTCTGAAACAAGATTTTATCTAATGAAAAATAAAATTCAAAAAATTTATACTACAAATGTTTCAGCATAAGTAAAAAAGACTCTTGATTGATTACAGGCTAAAATAACTGAGTTTATTTTTTCGCAAATCACGTGTAATCCATGTCCTAATTGTTCGCTCGGTTTTTGACCCACACGCATTTTTCCAAACATTAATGCGTGGTGGCCGCTGTGATTGTCTGATCAGCTTGGTTTTATATATTTTTCTAAGTTAGTATGTTGTTGATAATACCTGAAAATTTCAATCAAATCTGATCTCTGTGCCGAGAGTTATTCAGCTTCAAAGTGTTGTCATTTTTTTTGGACCACCCTGTAGATACCTGAAAGGTCAAAATCCTGGTGTAGAAGTAAAGAAGGGACTGTAGAAAATTAACATTTGCTGAAAACAGTTTGGATTGCTTAAGTTAAAAAGATCGAAGAAATTTTGATTTAGAAAATTCAACTAAAAGTCTGTTGCAAGATTTTGTGAGAAGAGAAAACTTCAAAAATGTAGAACGCTGAAAACGCGTGGCCGTCTTTTCGACTGGACTGGCACAATTCTGTCGTTTAACAAAGAAAGTTGGGCGATAAATCTTCTTCTTTTTTATTTGGCTTTCAACCCGAACAAAAATGATGCCGTTTAGGCACGATTATGGGCTGAAGGTCATCCAAATATTATGCAATAATGTTGATAATCGCTTGAACCGACTGAGCTGACTGGAAAACAGAAGAAACTCAATACAATTCGTAGTAACAACTGTTGTAAACTCGAAAACACCTTTGTAAGGTGCGCAGAGTAACAAAAGCTGTTTCGAGTCTATCACGTGGACTTTGTTGAGCGACGTACCGAACTTTCAGTCAGCTTATACTTTCGTTGCATTGCTCAACACCTAAAACACTGAAACCATTCATCGGAAAGTTTTCCAGATAAATACCTATTTTGGATCGGATAATTAATGAACAGTTGCGATGAAGCCGCTTTAGAATTGAAAGTCTGTGAAGAACCAAGCAAACAATACAATGTAGGAAAAAATTGGCAAACTGAATTCATTTCAGGAGAGCGGAACTTTGAATCACTCGATGCAATTAAACAAATCCATGCCAATTTTTTATACGTTACAAAGAAATCGTTACAATGAAAGTATGAAGGCAAAATGACGAAACAAAACGTGCCAACATGTAACACATTGTTTCGTGTAGTTGTGTAGTTTTGTGACCCCGGAAAACACAACGTATGTGTAGTGGCTACACAATTTAAACGGGTCAGATGACGAAGCCCGAATGTCTCGATACCCCCTTCACCTTCGCAAGTCACAACCGAGGTTAAAAACCAGAACAAATCGAATTACACTGACTTCCTCAAAAACTGGTGTCGACAAGTACATATGCGTTATAAAACAAGTGTTCATAACAAATGAAACGGAAATCATGGTTGTGAAGACGAGTCAAAATTCATTCCGCAGCCTCATATGAAAATCTCATTCAAAAATCGAATGCATACATGTAACCATACCATCCAAATCAATAGCATTTTCAAGTTTAAGTAATTTTTTTGATCTTATTCGATGTTGTACCAGCCGTGTCTGGTATTTTTCAGTCGAAAAGTGCCAAGACGAAATCTTGTTCCAAATCCAGAATGCGTTCAATCGGAACATGGGTGAAAAATCGATGACATGTGTAAGTATCCTATTTTTACGCCAGTTTTGTAGTAGACTGTGCTAATCTGGCTCAGACCCGGATGTAAGCCAGTCTACGATACAGATTGAGGTTGGAACTCAAACTGGAGTTTGCAGTCAAAAACAGGACAGCAACACGTCGACATATTTGCATATGTACGCCTCTCCTAAATTGTAACTTTTAAATGTGAAAATAAAGACACAATAACTAAGCGCGAATCCCAATGAAAACGTAAGATTAAGTTTTATATTATATCAAAATGGTTTCTCGTTCAAAGAAATAAAGGATTATCATATTTTGTTGCCTACGTCACTACGAGCCGATCGTTTAGACAAACTAAACGCTTCGAAAGAGGGAATACGAGGAAGTCTTTGAAGAAAAGAAAAACACATTTGCCTTTTTTAAATTATAATGAATGGGCTTGGAATCGAGAACTTGTTGGTTCAGTCGTCTGTTCAGGGCCTGTTCCAACATATCATAAAGCAGAATATTTGGCGAATAGGCAAACTTTCGGTTTTATGTGGCAATACGTATCCAAAAACAGTTTATGTAGTGTATTTCAATGATAACGTGATCTTACCAATATAGAAGTTCAGTGAATGATTGCAATAATCATTGGATCGGTATTTCACCACATCTGTGCTAGTGAAAATAATTCATATTTCTCGCATAATCAGGGTTATAAACAGTAAAACCCCTTTATCCTAATAAATTCACCAACTCGTATAGATTGGGTGACTCTTCTGAAGAACCGCGACGTCGTCGATTTGAGTTTCCATTCTGATTTCTGGATTCCCGAATCAGTTCCAACGTATTCTTACTATTTAGGAGCTCGTTAACGGTATCCTTACGATATGACGCGCTGCCGGCAGTTATTGCCTGATGCATACTGTTGTTGCTGTTGTTGTTGTTGTTGTTGTTGTTGTTGTTGTTGTTGTTGTTGTTGTTGTTGTTGTTGTTGTTGTTGTTGTTGTTGTTGTTGTTGTTGTTGTTGTTGTTGTTGTTGTTGTTGTTGTTGTTGTTGTTGTTGTTGTTGTTGTTGATTTTAAGAAAGATGACGGAAGCCAATAAATAACGGCTACATTTTGACGGATTTCAGAAACGATTAGCATGCATTTTTATAAATCATGCACTGAAAATGTACAATCAAAAGAATGAGGTGGAAGAACATTTCGAAAATCTAGTAAGTAACAAACATTCTAGCTCTTTTCTGCCAGTGAAACATCACCATCTGTTACATGACAGACGGTGATGATTGACCAAGCAACCTCAACCAAGCTTAACTGGTCTGTTACTTGTAAAACTAATGTTTGACGGTAAGGAAAAGCTGAAATGTCAGTTAATCACTACTCACAATCGGTAGATGTTAGTCTGTGAGTGTGAAATATTAAAATTGTAGAATAAGCCTGTAATTCCTAAGTCTGCGATCACTTCTAAATGGCATTTCATTTTCGAACAGGAAATGACATAACGAACACTCTTACATATGTACTCGAATTCTACAACTTTGGTGTTACCCGATGTCGCGAACGTGCATTTATTACACCCGTAGCAAATGACCATCAACATTGCCAAGTTCGAATAAAACGGAAAACGGTACATTGAGTAAATAGTAGTATTGCGCGTGATTGTTTAATTCTTAAACCATGTAATTAGGTAGGTTCAATAAAAGATGACCTGCCAGTTTAACAGTACTTAGTTGAACGGATACAAACCCACTTATACCGTAATGTGTTTGTGACAAACACCACCGCTAATTGGCAACCGATATCGTGCAAAAAGGTCAATATCTATAATTTAACTTTGGATACGTTTACAATTGTGAAAACGGTTCATATTAAAACAGGTGTCACAGCTGGGCGCTTCACCATGGCCCCGTGTCAAGTGTGCCAACATTCATTACTGGCAGGCAAGGTGTTCACAAACTATGTACGTTCTCTGTTCACCATTTCTTCAAACAAATATATATACTGGGTTTTTAAAACGTTTAAAATTGTAAAATACATTTGTAAAAAAAATCATATTCATAAGGAAATGTGGCACAGCTGGATGCTTCACTCTAGCACCGTGTAAAGTGTGCCAACATCCATTACTGGTGAGCAAGGTGTTCAAAAACTTCGTTCTCTGTTCATCATTTCACCTAACAATGCAGTTTCATCGGGTTAACGCGTTTTCCAAATGACAAACGATTTTCTTTCTGAGGGTAGAACGCAATTCTCGGTAATTCGACGGGGTACTTAATGACAGCTCAGTTGGTGGTGGGTAAGGAAATGAGGAATAACTTCCCTCAGACAAAAGAGCAACAGTCCATACATTCATGCAGATTATTGAATGTGTATGTGCTTAATTCAAATTGAAATACGTCGCTTTAGATAGCAAAACCGGGTTTTAAATTACCTAACATTTAAAAAGAATGAGCTTGAAATGATTGGAGGGAACTATTACTGTATTAATTGATAATGTTTGCTTCATCAAAAAATAAGTCACGAACCAACAAACCCTTTTTGATGAAAACTCTCGAAATAGGTTATCGGGTTTCTGAACATTTTTTTTTTAAAGAACTGTAGTCGAAAACGAATTTCATAAAAACTACCTTTTTACCGGAGTCGAAAACGAACAGAGAACGAAAGTTGAGCAAATCAATTATGGGCGGAACAATCGCACATTTCTATAACGTTGAACTGTATGTTTTTTCTCTGAAAGTCATTCTTTAATTACGCAATTTTTTCATACGCAATATTGAATTTTACACACGTCAAAAAAATTTGTATTTTAATACGTGTTGATACGGTTGAATGTTCGAAGTTGAAATATGTAGCTTCGTCCTCAAAATAATTTTTTTATGTGATAATATCTTTTTTTAATCTATGAATACGCTCACTTAGTTTGTGTACAGTAGTTAAAAGTGTTCGATTTAACTGGAGGTAATAGCTCGCATAACATGACTGGACGTTTTCTAAAACATATAAAAAATAACGGAAGAATAAACAGTTTTACAGAGTGCTGGTCTGTAATGTAAAGGGAGAGATTATTCTAGCAAGAGAAGCACGTAAAATAACCTTTGTTACAAGGTTCAGCATCAGAATTCGTAGGTTTAAAGACTTTATTTTTTCAAGTCAGTTTGTTATCAATTTCATGAAAAACTTCTGTGAAACTGAATTGCAGACTGCAATTTTAATATCATACACAAAGCGTTGAGTTTTCAATGCAATGAACCACCAAGGAGGTCTTTTTTCAGACAAATATACAACTATACCGAACCAAATTTTATTGAAAATAAAATCCGTTTTTGATTACGTTCTACGGACGACGAAGTCACAGTATGTAATTAGTTTTTTAAAATGGACTATTAGTGATATATTATCTATAATTAACCAACATATGTAAGTATGTAAGTCTGTGGACAAATCCTCTTCTACAGATGTAAACCAAGGTGTAAAATACTAGTAACCAATTTACATAATTCCCAACATTATACCTAACCGTAGCCTTTTATGTTATAGCAGCTAATTCAATTTGCAATGCAACACCCAAAACGGGTATATGTATCTGAATTGAACACGTTGCTTATAAATCTTCCACAATATATAATTGTAGGTTTGTCTACCCGGGGTAATTATACTTTTTACGAACAAACTTTCCATCGTAGATTCCTATCAAACTTAGGTCCAACCACACTGCAATTTTTTGAAAGATTTATTGACTGTCATTTGATTTTATGTCAAGATGATCTGAGACGAAACAACGATAACAAGGACAAAAAGTATCTCACATGAAACCAAGACTGGTTGAGTCTGATGGATGATCAGAAATATAAAAAGTGAGTGAACTATTTACTAATTTATAGAGTGTAACGTGATATAAAACTTAAGGCTTTATGTAATTGCAAAGCGGAAAGTCAGGATTAACTCTCAAGGATTACGAGTTTTACATAAAATTCATATAATTTTTCGGATTTGGCCAACCTGAAATTTTTTTTTATAGAAAATTAGCGATCACATTGATTGAACCAAAACTGCCCCTACCCTCGCAGACTAAATGTGTAATGTCGATGTTATTCTACTGTTACCATAAACTACCATACTTCATCACGAGTCGGAGGTATTAAAAAATGACTGTTGGTTAGGTTGCCGTGATGCGCTGTTGCGATGACAAAAAGACAGTTGGTTGAGAAAAGATACTGATCTTTTGTTCAACGGTTCGTGGCTGTTCAAAGAGATACTTCTATAAGGGGAAAACAAATAACCTGGTCACTCATTTTAATTGTTATAAATAGTTATTAATTAAAATTATTTGAAGCGATCCTGGCTACAATCTACTCATAAACACTCATTGACACGAATTTTTCTCTTTTCAGGATCTCCAATCAGTAAGTGATTAGAATTTTTTTTCTTAACCGGCTTAGTTACATATACAGTTCTTAAAGTAACAGAGAACCTCAAATATAATAATTTTAATTAGAAGTGAACGCAACGTGCTACAGTTTTACGTTGTGTAAAGTAACAGAAACTTTATGTCCCACTCCCACGCATCAGAAGATTTTTTTGGACTTAAAGGTACCGTCAAGTGGAAGTCGTGAAGCATCCGAAAAGTGCATTTGTTTGTAAACAGAAGAATGAGAAAAAATTTCCCTGTTCAACGAGTAATTTATCTTTTGTTACCTCGTTTTTTCCTTCGCTATGACCTGGGTGTACGATCAGCCAACGATACAAAATATCTCAAAATATGGAAGGAGGCGTGCTTGAAACCATGTGAGAATTCAACATTTGTAAATAAAAAGGGAATTCCTCAGTTGTAACGTGTTTTGATTGCGTATTGTCTACGCACATACATAACTGGTTGACCGTATACCGGTTGTACAGACATACGTACATACCGCTAACCTAAGCGCAATTAATTGCCAAGTGCGCGCGCGCAACGGCAAGTTTTCGAAAAAATGGGCGCATGATTCCGTCGGCTGTCATATCGATTTATTGGTTGATTGATTGATTTATTGATTTGCTGACTGATTACCTGACTGACGGTCTATGCTATGATAAATGATTTTATGATGCTGACTAATACTGACACTAAATAAAAATAATATTCTACATGAGCGCAAATCGTTGAATCGTCATCCAGCAATCAAAACGCTTTGGCAAACTCAAGTTGCTCATTACGATTGGTGACTCACATAATAGACATAATGCCTGATTAACAGATGCTATTAGATAAGCAGAAATTAAATATTCAACTGTTAAGCTGATCTTTAATGTACAGCCTGACCACTAGTGGACGAAGTATAAACGAAATAAGGGGACTCCCCCTTCGTGAATTTATTCTTTAAAGTGTAAGTAAAAGGGACTCAAAACTGCCATTTTCCCTGTCTTTCGCCAGTGAGTCTGACATACTGTACAACCGACTGTTACTTTTTATATAAGTTGTCTGACAAATAACCACGCTAAATGCTATCGACATCTACACATTTTTCGGCGCCCCTCCAACCGTTCAACTTTTTGTCGCGTCTTGTTATATTTGTTTTTGTTCGAAGGACATCGGCTCGGCATTTGTATCATCACAAATTGGTTATCGACTCTGCGTGGACGTTGATTAATGATTGAACATACAGTATGTTTGCATGTACAATGTACCTGGGCGGAAGAGAAGTACTGAAAGTCCAATATTTTCATTGGCACAACTGGAAGGGTAACTCCTAACTAAAATCAAGGCAGCATAATCTCAAAACTACGAATTCTCTATGGTACGGTGCTTCCCTCTCTCACTTTTGCACTTCTTGCAACTTGAACAATTAATAATTAACGTTTAAACGGTTGAACGCTGTGGGCGTATGTACATAGGTAGACATTTTTTGTAGAATATGTAGTTTTATATACTGATGCGATATGTGAGTACTGACGACTATCAACCAACTTTGAAAAAAAAAAATGATTGTTGACTGAGAGACTGTCATCGAACGAAACCTGGTTTTCTTGGCAACGCATTAAATGTAGAGTTTCAGGTAAACTTCCCGGGCCACATAGTAGAAACGATGATTGTGGGTTTAGCATCATGATGCCATGTGAAAAATAATTATAAGCAGTAATACTATTGGATTCTTGAAAAGTGACACTTGGACGACGTTGTAATGATTTGTACAAAAGGTTCGCAAAAAATGAATTGTAACCATGACCAATAATACGAGTAACTTTTGAAGTTTGTTTCGATCAAAATATACAGATAAATTGTTGACAAGTCATGACGAAACGCAAGAAACAAAACAAACAAGTTGAATTCAGCTTTTTTACTCTTTTTTGTTTGTTTTCACAACCGTCAAATATTGGTCATATGTAACTGTCTACTTGTTAAAGACATGACATGCATTCGAAGGTTGCACTCTGATAACCAACTTGACCGTTATCAATTTGATGATTCAGCTGATTAATGATAATGACTGATTAATAATTGTGTAACTTTATTAATTGACTAAAATAAACTGGTAATATAAAAAACGAATAAAAGAGAAAATGAATATTCATTAAGTACAAATAAGAATATCTTTTTCTCTCATCTAGTAAACTAATGTATGTCTTATATACTCGATTACGTAAACAAAAAATAAAAACATAAAAATTAAACCAACTCGCGATCGAAAATGGTAATGGTGGACGTTGTTCGTTTTGGTTTGCTTGATTTCTTTATCATCGAATTCGAATTTGACCGTCGACGCATTCCATGCTCGGAGACAAACTTCCTTCGAATACTCTTGTTGCTGCTGCTGCCATCGTTGTCGTTATTATTATTATTATTATTATTATTATTATTATTGTTGTTGTTGTTGTTATTGTTGTTGTTGTTGTTGTTAGTGTTGTTGTTGTTGTTGTTGTTGTTGTTGTTGTTGTTGTTGTTGTTGTTGTTGTTGTTGTTGTTGTTGTTGTTGTTGTTGTTGTTGTTGTTGTTGTTGTTGTTGTTGTTGTTGTTGTTGTGCCCTTCTGATTCATCGCCGTCGACCGTGCTACAGCTGTTACTGCGATCACCGTGATGGAACAGATGATCATCAACATATTCGTTATCAACATTATCATCTTTGTTGTAGTAATTATTACTGTTATTGTTAATCACAGGAATCTCCAACACAGTTTCCAAGGCTGGCAGACTTTTGACGGGTGCTTCAAAGAATCTTCCCACTGTGCCACCGTATCTGGGTGTATCTGGACTCTGATGTTCCATTGAACCATCGGGTGCATCCGAAGTCTGCAGGCTGACGGATCGACGATGAGGTCTCTTATGCCTTCGGTTCGGCAACGGTCGGGTCAGAGTGAACATTACGGATGTTGCGGTAGCTGATGACAGGATTAGCCGCTAGTTATGTACACATGACCTGCTGGTACAGTACATTGAAAGGTGACTTCAGGCGTTGTCGCTGTCAATTACCGTAATTAAACGAGATGGCATCCGTAATACAAGTACGTAGATGCACCTATATTTTAGTCGGTAGCCTCTCTGAACTGGGTAACCTTAAGCGTTGATTGGTTCATGTTGGGTTGGAAACGTCAACTCAAATCAATCATTTTGTTGATTTTGTAAATTACAGGGGTTTCAGAGATCATTTCACGCTGCTGACATTTGTGTTAACACATGCGACCTGCATTGTTCGAAGAAGTTCATTGACTTAATGGTAGTCGTTTCCGATGTTGTTGCTGATGGAATCTGTAGTCAGAGGACTTCAATCAATGAAAGAGGTGGCTGATAAGCGGCTTAGACCTTCGTATGCCTTCGGCGTGAGTCCCTGATGCTTCCATCACCATCTTGTTTGCTGATTTCATGTAAAGTGCATCTAAGGAGAGTACATCTAATTACACAAATATGAAATAAAGAGAGTTTTGCTCAACACACAATTGGTTTACTCTGTTGATTTCCGAAAGCTGCCTTTTCCTGATTTTTTGCAGGAGATGGCATGTACGTCTTAGATGTCATGCCCTTAGGACATCAATGTGTTTTGATGTACCACAAGTTACATAGACATCTACGTGCCATACCTTCATAATAGCATTACAGACTTTTGTACTCTGTCGAGTATGGCCCCAGCTATTTTCACTCGTTTTTGGCTCAACCAAGTTAAACCTGTTAATACGATCTAGAAATGTTAAATGAATATGTTGTTGGCCCGTCTTAAAATGGCTCAGGTACACATGAAGAGCAAATGAACATTTTCGATAAAATTTTTGACATCTACATATTACATATTTATCTGTAGTCCATCCTCCATCGTATTTTTCGGGAGATCGCTTGTAGATAAATATATGTACAGATAGAAAAGAGACGAAGCCGTAGTTTTTCATTTATTTGGCTATTCACACAGTATGTACATCATGTATGTACTGTACGTACGGTAGTAAAAAGAGGTCTGACACAATTACAGTCAGGAAACACTGATAATTGTTATATATTTTCTCACGCTTATCTTTTGGGAATAAGTGAGTGTACGCGAAAAAAAACGATATCAGAAGTTCAGAACTCATGATCGATCGATATGAGTGTTATAAAAACTGATAACCAAAATATTGTAACACAGTAACTGTTTACAATGTTTGTCGATCCTCGATTTACACCCCCACATTAAGTCACGTTGAAAGTTCAAAATGGACGTACAGTACTTGAACAACTTATTTGATACTTCGAAGATATTTATGCACGGAGCAGATGTTATTGCAAAGTCAGTGAGTAATCAGTGTACATATCAGTTAGTCTAGCTAGCAATTCAACCTACATATGGTAGCTAGAATACATTCAGAAATTGCATATATGGAAGTTATCTATGATTAAAGTGCCATGCCCATCATATATAACTGTTTAAAAAAATCTAAACTGTTTGCAAAAGACAGCATAGCGAAAAATTATAAAAAAATAACGGATGAAAAGTAGACCAACTTGTCTCTACCATTCTGCTGTCGGGGGCTGTTGTCGGGTTCGGACGATCGTCGAAGACTGCCAACGGCCAGTCGGGGCACATTCTGGTGGGCGGAAGCCATCGAAACGTGAATTTCCAGATTGTGATCCACATGATTGTACATGGTTTAATCGAGATTTTGAATGAAATTCAAGTTCTTCAAGACGATTTTTTTATTTCATCGACTTTTTCCTGATTTTGAATCAGAAGTCATCTGGATGAGTAAACGCATACCTGAAATGGTGGTCATACTCAGCTCCATAAAATAGGAAGTGGATAAAAAGCAAAAAGATTGTTATGTATCTTCAGTTACTGTTTCATGCAGTTTCAGTTTCAGTTTTTGTATGCATCATTAACAATTGACATGATGTATTAATGTTATGTAATTTATATTCATCATTGTTTGTTTTATGTATCTGAAAAATCGTACAAATTACTGTTCAAAACAATGATGATGGATGTAAGTGACGGCCACAACTCAAGTGCCCCGAAACCAGTAACTCGGGTACATACTGTACTTAAGAGAAAGGCTCAGCAAATCTTTTGTAATTTATGATTTATGCTATGTATCTGGTCTCAAATCTCATTCAGGACATTTTGTCAAATGAATGTTTGTATTAGTTGACCTCATACATTAAGTTAGTTCTTATTTCCCGATCCATAACTACGGTGACTATACCCAATAAGCTGTTATGTAGGCCAAGTCGTTAAACTTGCTAGGCCGATTCAACTGAAGCGCCCTAGCATTCAATGGCCGAAGCATGGAACCTACATGTTCACTGGTGATTCGATAAAGTATGTTATTGAACTACTTACATATGTACGATGCATTTTTATTGAACTTGTGGGAAGTTTTTTGGTAATCCGTATAATCTAAGAAAGGAGCATAACAAAAATGATGAATCAAATGTACGGAAATGTTCGAATGCATGGGTATTAGAATGAATAAAAGAAGTTAAACACGATTTCTTATACACACGTTCAGCAAAAATTTATTTCATTAATTAAGAACTTCTCTGTTTCTCACCACTATTGGAGTAAATGGCAATGAAATGTTCAAAAAGTTTTTTGTTGCATTGGACTGCAACTTACAGTAACGATTGTACATACTGTAGTGTGTTATTAACGACACCTCATGCGTATATTAGACGATTCATTAGCCAAAGAGAAAAGAGTACATAGCATATACATGTATGTACATGTATATTAGCGTCAGCTGTTCAACAATTCATGAAAGTTGGATGACGCCCAACGTGGCACTGACCACCATCATCATTCATCAGATCAAATCAGATGTGTCAGACTGGCAGAACAGATGTCGCTAAATGTTGCAGACACAATTGTAAAGTCAGTGTTCAAAAACGGCCAGACTATATCCGTCAAGGTGTATCTTCCAATCACTGTGTTTCGGGTCAGTTCCTACTTAATTTTTGTCCAGTAAGTGATTAGTGTCATTGAATGATGGCTTACTCGCACAACAAATATTCATATAATTAAAAGAAACAATACATTTCTGTAGATGTTAGATTGGTTAGTCTAATGACTGAAATGAAGAAGCCGAATTTTTTTCCGACAGTCATCACGATTATAGTAGTACATAAACAAATCTATGACTTGGAGAACTACACCCAATACCAGCAGACTTGCAGTGCCAGTGAAACTCCAGTCCATGGATTCATCCACCAAAAGCTGAAAGGTGATTTGCCGATACAAATCTAGAGCCATAAATTTTTCAAACGGACTGAAAGCTATTTTCTAAGCCTGGTATGTCTGTGAATGTATTCTACATTAGACCTTATACAAACGTATAAACACCTTATTTATGTACAAGCGCATAAAAGAATTTTCGGTTTCACAAAGTTGAAGCTTACAAACAAGTCTCACTTAGCAACGGTTGAATAAAGTTACATAAAACATGGTTAAAGTGGGAACTTGGCTGGTGGACGTGGAGTATGGGAACTGCATTCATGACCATACCTTTACAATATTGATGCAATTCAATAACATACTTACTGTATACTAGCGGACGAGAAGAGGAGAAAAAAGTGAAAATCCCCTTTTTGGCAGTTTCGATTAGTGAATTTTTTTCTTTATGGTGTAAATTATGGCATAAAAACTGCCAATTCCCCCCCCCCCCCCTCTCTTTGACAGAACTCTATCCCACCGTCCGCCACTATTATCCTAAATGAACTACTGTACTTACTGCATATGCAACTTGACCAGCAAATGTAAAGACTTTATAAGCTCAATGAAAAACGAGTAACTGTGCTTAATTCATATTTTTATAAGAAATATTGATACATTCAATAGAAGTGTTTACCAATAATCTCAAGTGGGGCAAAAGCAGAGTGTCAGAGAATCATCGTTGACTACACCACAATCAGTGTGCCATTTCAAGTGGGTGGCTGACTGCGCTTTTGACACGCTGCCACCCAACAAACCGTTATGTCATAGCAAAACACCTCAGTTTTTTTTCGTGATTTGCAAAATGATCGCTCGGAAAATCAAAAAATTCTGACTTTTGCTCTGTTAACTTTTTTTTCACATTGGAAGAAAAGTAAGGGTAAATTTTATGCAAACTTTGCAGATAAATTGTACCATTCAAACCGGATAACTAAATTATGTGGTCAAAAATACTTACGTTTACAAATACTATATAATTGCCACTTACTTTGCAACCAAACAACAAAAAAATAGTTACAAGATAATGATGATGGAACGGAGGAGTCCTACGTCGTCATGTGAATTTTATTTTCGTTCTCAAATGTAAGATCTTGTTGAAAATATGGGTTTTTACGTTATTCTTTTTTTTTCAAGAATTCGGGAGAACATCGAAGGTAGCCATTTACAGTATTAAAAGTCGAGGTAGACGATTATGAACAAAAACATGTTTTGCTAAACAGGATTTGCTAAACTTTTCCTACTGAAAAGCAAACTTCCGAGAAAAAAATTTACTGTGGTCCCATCATACGAATTTTTTATGGTCCGTGAATAGAACGAACTGGTGGCCGTTTATTAGTACAGCTGGCGATGCCACCTACTCATTCCGATTTCACCTTTTTCACGCCGTTAAGCGCACACTTGCACAAACACGTTAAGGAATGCAGTACACATAATACATTCATGTAATTTTGAAAAGAACAAAATAGTCCACAAAAAACTGCTGTAAGATTTCGAATTAGAGGTTTTTTTTTAAACCCACTTCTTCCCTATTCATTCAGCATAGGGGATTCTGTTTCAATAAATACAACTGAAACAACATAAATGTGCCACAGTACATAATGCGGTTTAACAGAAAAAGATAAATGTTTACTCTCTTCACATTTCAGAATTTACCCGGGAAAAGGTAGAATTTAGCGGTTCTGTCTGACATCGGATACCATATTTTTGTTTTCTTCTAACACCGGCGGCGGTTTTTCGTCTGTTTTTTTTTTACGAAACCGGATCACACCTGTGTTGGCAGTTCATAAAAAATGTGGGACACTGACCTGAATGACTGACTGAATGACTGACCGACTGACTGACTGGATGATTGACTGAATGATTTGACTGACTGAATGGATGACTGACTGACTGACCTACTGGCCTTATAAACGAGGTATTCAGAACTTGCTCGCAGAAAACAAACTGAGACAAGCTCCTTAAACATCGCAGATTATGTAGCTTGTGCCGATGATGATATTGATATAATCTTGGTTGAACTAAGAAATCATTAGCACCTTTAAAGTTTCGCATCGCTGAGGAAAACAACTATTACACATACATACATTAGTGTTGCAAAGTTGCTGATACGGCTTTGTACATAACTCACAACAATACGGCAACTATGTTGTTAACATCCGGTTTTCAAGTTGAGTGTCTTAAATTAGTGTCTTACATTTTAATTACCACTACTGAGGGTTGTGTTCCTGAACAGAGCTTGTTATTAGGTCTTGCCAAAATAGGAAAGAAACACAGGTAGTATATGTAGTTTGACTTAGTCATTTTATGAGGAAGTCCGTTTGCCTTCAAGTCATGGTTGTTTGTTATGGTTAGCTGCATATGGAGACCGTGCATAACCTTACTCTTCAACTAACCGTATCATGCATACCAACCAATAAACTAGTCACGTACCATATACATAAATACATGTACAATCACTAATGTCACACATCCGATTGCCGACACAAATCGTCAAGTTATGTCCCGGAAGGGTTCGCCCACGACACGCAGATTGCAGAAACCCTTCTGTTGAACAGAACATAATCAAAACTCGATTTATTGTTATCCACCTGTATCATTGTCTTAACATTTTAGTGACCAGACCATTTTTGTTATATCTTATTGCTGATTTACTAACCAAACCAGCATCACCTTGCATGATTAAACTTTTCAGTCGACCATGACAATAATTCATAATTTCCGGTCAACACTCCGTAATAAGTACATGGAAGCAGCTCTTTGTTGTTTAGATTTTATTAAACATTGCACAACATGGCAAGTTATGAATGACACAAATAACTATGATATATATGTGAGTTCACCGGCAAAAGTTGTACATACAGAAATTTATGCAAAGTACCAATGAGTAAGGTAATTTCGGTAAAACTGATAATTTGATCAGTAATTAAGAGAAAGCGAAAAGTAAATTAACCAAAGCTAGTTAATGATAGAAAATATATAGATGGCTGTTAAGAGTGGTAATAGTTCAGAATAAGATCGTTTAGCTACAAGAAGCAGAAGCACCTGAATCACAGAAAGCAGCATTGACTGAACTGAATACAACATCACATAACTTCGTGTTTCATTTACACCATTCAGCAATAGAGCGTAACGTTGCAATACCCGCAGTGTCCAATTAGGCTAACAACTAAATAATATAGCTATTCTAACTAAACCAATAAACTGCATTAAAGCAAAATTAACATAATATATGTTATCATATAAGACATGATGAATGTAAAGGCGGGTATGAACACTGGTGAAAGTCACTATGAGTCACAATACAATTGGATTGCGACCTCATATTTCAGTCACATAATAGACTGTGAATTTTCTCTGCCCACTCTCATATATGCAATAATGATCACTTTTGTGGTACGGCATTGCCCAACACGGTCACCCTGTGCAACACCCTCAGTCCCACTTCGGATCGAGGTATCTGAGACTCGGGTGCCGCTTCGTGACCCACGGCCAGGTTGTCCGACAGGATAAAATCGCCGGGTGTCCACTAAAAAACGTAATTCAATCAATCACATGATGACAATTAATTACTTCTGTATTAGCGGCTAACGCAAGCACTCACCCATCCGTGTAATCCTATTTCTCTCACTCACTCACTCATTCATTCATTCACTCACTCACTCACTCACTCACTCACTCACTCACTCACTCACTCACTCACTCACTCGCTCGCTCGCTCGCTCGCTCACTCACTCACTCACTCACTCACTCACTTTTTTTTGCTTTCTTCCTTCTTGTTCTTCTTTCTCAAAAAAGGGATAAAGGTCATTTGACGGAGATGGCCGTCGGGAATGATTCTCAGCATCTACGTTGAGATGTTTCTCTACCTCAAATTTTTGCTTATGCTGATGATCTCTTTATTATCTCATCTCTTAAAACCAATGTTGATCTCAATGCCTTGAATTCCACGTCTTCTAAGGTCATATCGCATCTATGTGACTCCCTTTATTTATCTGTAAATCCTGCCAAATCCAACTATATTGTTTTTTCTAACCCACGTAGTAATGTCAACGTTCCTGATTTTTCTCACTGTATTATTGGTGAAATTTCTGTCAAATATTCTGACACTATTGTATATCTTGGTATTACATTTGATGCACACCTAGACTTTCATATCCACTATGTAAAAAAATGTGCCCTTATAAAACGTCATGTTGCGGCCTCCATTCGTATTTTCCGTAAATCCATTGACTTTAAATCACGCTTATTATTGTACAACACACTACTTCGTTGCCATTTATTGTATGCCATCGAGTCTTGTTATCCACGTCAAATTACCCATCGTATTATACTAGACAGAACTCAGAAATATTGTTTACGCTACATTACCAATTGTTATTCACATGATGTCTCTTATGCTAATTTGTTAAGTCGTTGCAATATTTTACCTATTTCAGTTACTGCCGGTGCTGCTCGTCTTCTCTTTTTATACAAAATTTCAATCGTCTCTCGTTTCTCTTTCCCTGGTTTAATTATTTATTCACCTCAATCCAACCACCAATCGGTTAATCGTCATTCATTCCAACTAACTTATAAATCTAATTCTACAACCTTTTACCATAACTCCCCTCATATTTCGTCAATCAAAGCCTTCAATTCTCTTGGTTATTCTGTATATTCAACAATCAAAGAGTTTCGTTCTATTGTCTTTGATGCTCATTTTATTACCGCATTGTGCAACAGGTCTGATGTCAACTCCTACTTTACTATTGATGTTTTCAGGCATATGTAAAAACTTTACTTTACTTTAATTTTAATTTTATTCACTTTTTCCATTTACTTTAATATCTATAACTATATCTTAATATCTACTTTTCCTTACGTTTTATTACTTTCTTTTTTCAGTCTTTAATATATCAGATATTCTAGGACGTCTTATTCATGTTATTGGTTCACCTACTCATTGTCTTACACTGAATAAATTTAACTTTAACTTCAATCTTCATTGCTATTTCATTTTCCATTATACCCATATTTGTCTTTATACAATTCTAGCCTCTTAAATTTTACTATTCTTCTCTATTTTTCTAATTAATTCAACATATCTTATTAAACTTACTACATTTTTTTTTCTTCTTCTCTTTGCTCTTAACCAAACAACACAATTATATATTATCCGCGATTCTTCCCTCACTCAAATTATTCATTCTTAATTCTTAATACTCTATTATGATTATAATTTTTTATATACTATTTTATAATATTCTATAAAATAACTACAAATAACACATTATTATTATTTTTAATTATACAATCTTATCTCCCACCTCAAATTCTCCTCCCTTAGGCTACATCATTATTACAAGCTTATTCAATCTGCTTTCAGGTTTTCCTCACTTGTTGATTTTTCCCGTTATTATTATTATTTTTTATTATTGCTATTTTTACTTTTATTTTTGTTATTAAATACTATTTTAATATTAATTTTAATTTTCTTATATCACAGATTATATACACTCTTATGGTGTATTTTCACCATCAATTTTTAAATTTTAAATTTCAAATTTTTACAGTTTTTATTATCATAGTCTTTTTTATTAAGTTCAATCTTTCAATTTATACTTGATTAAAATTACTTACTAACATCATATTTTCTCTAAATTCAATACAGTGTTCTATTATCTTTTAATCTTTTTATTACTTTTCCCTCTATTAACTACCAATATTTCAGGGTGATCTAATCCTATCATGATAACATACCTTTGGTTTTCAAAAAAAAAAAAAAAAAAAAATGCAATAATCATATATTTTGTTGCCCGGTGATTCTTTTTCTCCTTATTTTTACCATTTTCCTCTACTAAAAATTACAATTTTAATTATCCTAAATAAATTTTTTGCTTATTTTACTTTATTGTATTGTATCATGCACATTACGCCACGACTAACTTGTTAGTCATTTTTTGTGCCCTCTTGTCAGTATACAGACTGAATAAACGACTTGACTTGACTTGACTTGAGATGATAACGAGGAGGTCCTCCCATACCAGTCTGTGCGGAGCGACTAACCCCCACAGACAGAGTGCGATGTCTTTAACGCCCCTCACCAACAGGGCAGCTCACTCACTCACTCACCCACTCACTTATTCACTCCCCCATTTAGTCTCACACCGTTCATAATTCGATCAACCAACTTTATGCGAATATACGAGTTTCTCGTTGTCGACGATCACGGCCTGGTGTATTTCGTTGATCACCTTCTGCGACTCATCGACCGTCAGTTCGTATTCATTGGGTGTGCCGAGATCACGAATGAACGTGTCGATCATGCCCGTGTGGAAACAGAGTGTCTGCAATAATAAAACATTTGAATACTAAATTACATCTGGTTCTGATAATTAGGAACTAAGATCAATGGGATATACCGCGAAAAATATTCAACTGCATACTGCTAATATATGAAGGCATTCTACCCTACCAACCTTTTTGCCAGTAATGGGATGCCTGTACATCAAAGGATGTCGGATGCCACCGCGTCTATCGGCCACCATCCACAGTCGGTCCCACTTCTTCAGCTGCGCCTCGTTCATCTCTTCAATCACTTCTGCGAATCCAACGAATCTGACGAAGAATATCAACAGTTTGAGTAGCACAAATATCATGATGATCTAGCTAGAGACATAATTCGGTAAATTCAACACTATGCAATCAACTGAACTGAATGTGAAACATTATACTCTTCAGATATAATACTACAGTGATGATAACACCAGCTGACTCACTAACTGACAAATTATTACATGAATAATCCGTTTATGCCAGGATAACACCGTTATGAGAACAAAAAACACAAAATTCGCTCTCGATATGGGCGTGACATTAAAAACTTTGAAACTTCATATATCAGTGTGTACCAAGTAATATACCAACTGGCAACTACAACAGATAAAAATTGAAAACCTTAGTTGTATTAATTTTTGAGCCACTATTAATTAACCACTGAACACTGGTTACATCAAGCCGACCTGGTATCTCCGGTCTTTGGCACATGAGGCATGTGATACACACTGATGGCATAAGGTGCCTCTCTGAACGTGCCATCGATGTGCCAGCCAGTGCGACCCACCCTCGTACAACCCTCCGTTTCATCGTTGGATACGCGGAAGATATACCTACAATTACATCAATTACAATATGATTGCGTGTCGAGTATTTTATGAATTATGTAATGAACAATTATCTTACTAAACTATTGATTACATCACAGGCAAAGCTAGGCTGCGGAGGCGGCAAACCACAGGGACATTGATCCATCGAGCATCTAGGCAACATAGGTTACCACTATTCGGCCAGAGACCGAATTTCGCTCTGGCATGGAAAGGAAATGTACACTAAACAACTACAGACAAATAATGAAGTGAAGTCCATAGGGTAGTTACTATTATAACTTTCAATTCATTACATACATTAACCAACTTTGATGGCGACTTGGGATGTTTATAGTAGGATTCCCAGTCGATGTCACCGAACCAACGCGAGATCTCAATCTGTTTGTCGGGCGTCATTTCGGTCTGACCGCGAAATACCATGATACGGTATTTATGGGTGTCGTTCATGATCTGACGAATCACGGAAGAATCCAGTTTCTCCATCAGATTGATGCCAATCACTTCGACACCCAGTTTCAAAGGTCGGATCGTGTACGGTTTGGCCATAATGGTGATAGCTGCAAATTGGTGGGTACTGACTCACTTGACTTGGTCAGGGCGTGGTGCGATTCACAATGAAATGAGCTCATGTGTTACAGATTGTTAGACTGATTAACTGATGACATACTTTTTTGAGTAACTGACTGATTTACCAAATGACTGACTGATGTTTTGAATGATTGACTGACTGACATTATGAATGAATGACTGATTGACTGGCTGACTTTCTGATTGATTAACCATCTGACTAATTGACTTTTTGAACGAATGACAGATTCGTTGATCGACTGACTAACTAATTGACTGACTTACTGGCTGAATTAGTAAACGAATTCTAGTCCTACCACGAAACTGAAAAATTTCAAGTATCCTGATAGGATTAGAACCAGATTAGATTGATTGTCTGACTGACGTCATGAATGAATGACTGATTGACTTATAAACTGACTGACGATTGACTTTCTGGTTGATTAACCATCTGACTTTTGAATGAATGACTGATTGTCTGATCAACTGACTGACTAATTGACTAACTTACTGACTGAATATCTGATTGATCAACTTACTGTTAGACATAACAAGGTTACCGACTTTTTGAAAGCCTGACTGACTAACCAATCAATTGATTGACTGACTGACTTTTTTGAGTTGCTGACTGGTTGATTGACGGACCACCGGCTGACTATCTGATCTGATTGATTAACCAACTGACTGATAGACTAACTGACAGGTTGACTGACTTTTCAAAAGACTGAGTGGCTTATTGATTGATTAATTGAAATTGACTGACGGAATTTTTAATGAAAGACTGATGTACTGATCCCCGGACTGACTGAATTTTTGACCGAATTGTGCATTGATTGATCAACGGACTGACTGATTGAACAACTTTTAACTGAATCATACATTACTTACAACATGTATCTGTTGACGTTGAACAACTGATTTCTTAACAAAAACCCGCGAGCTCCTTATATTGTTTCAACATAATTGATCATTATTTTTCACCAACAATCAGTCAGCTGACACTGCACTCGGCACCAATGCCAATGCCAAAACGGACATATAATATTCAATGACGTCGGCGGTCCGGTCGCTGGTTCGGTCACAGTTGGGATGGAGGATGCCTGGAGCTGGATTCGTGTGAAGAAAATAATGGCGAAGACGAGAATTCTGATGGCTTCAATGGTGACTCTTTTCAGAAAAAATGGACTACTTCTGAAGCGGCTATCGCGACCCGTCGACCCGTCGACCCAGAATTTTGATATTGTTTGTACGGCTTCGGCTTAGTTCCTAGCACCGACTTAAGTTTACAAAAGTTATTCTGGAGCACTATACTAACAGTTTGGCAGGTGTGAGCATCAAAATTAGGTTTCTGTGTAGGCTTAGGCTTAGGTTTTTGTATGGGCTCGGGCGCGTAGCGCTCGAGCCTATCGCAAAAACCTAAGCTTAAGCCTAAGCCTACACAGAAACCTAATTTTGATGCTCATGCCTAGCCTTCTAAACCTATCCAGCTATGTAGGCAGCCTAAAAACCTCCAAATGGCCGGTCGACCGATCTCGGTCGACGGGTCGACCGGTCGACGGGTCGCGATTACCGTTCTGAAGAAGAAACTGGAATGCAATTTTATTTTTTATTCTCGGTGACCGGCGTTCTGAGATAAGGATGGGTGATTCAAAGCACAGTGTTGTAGCATAGAGCATAATGGCCCCGTTCACGTATCTATCCGGGGTCTACAGATTTAAGCCGCAGCTTAAAGCCGGACCTAGTGTTAAAGTATAGGGCTAGCTTAAGCCGCGGCTTAAAATTTGAGCTGCGGCTTAAAATTAAAACTTTTAACTACTGAAATTCGAAAAAGCTGCGGCTTAAAACCCAGAAGCCGCGGCTTAAGCTGGCCCTATACTTTAACACTAGGTCAGGCTTTAAGCTGCGGCTTAAATCTGTAGACCCCGGATAGATACGTGAACGGGGCCAATGTTTCAAAAAAGTGATTCAAGGCACAGTGCAAAACTTGGAGCATCGAACATAATGTTCAAAAAAGTGATTCAAGGGTGCGGGGACAGAATCGTAATATAGGATTTTATTTGAAAGTTCTTCAAAAATTCGTTTTTTAAAGTTATCAGGTTCAGAAACGAAAGTGTGATAGACAGACAGACAGACAGACAAACAGACAGATAGACAGATAGACAGACAGACAGACAGACAGACAGACAAATCATACGGGCAATCAGACTCACTGAGAGACAAATACAAACTGACATTTACACAGAAAGATATACAGATCGACATACGGACAGACAGAAAGGTAGACAAAATGAAATTCATACCGGCAATCAAACACACTGACTGTCAAATGCAAACAGACGAACTGACAGAAAGACAAATAGACAGACAGACAGACAGACAAACAAGTAGGCAGACAGACAGACAGACAGACAGACAGACAGATAGATAGACAGTTATTCACTCCCTTACTCACTCACTCACTCACTCACTTACCCACTCATTCTTTCACTCACTCACTCACTCACACACTCACTCACTCACTCACTCACTCACTGACTCGCTCTCAACTTCCGTCAGAAATATACTGTCTATGTCATATAACGGAAAAAGTGTCATATAACGGATTTTAGACACCGCCTTAAGAATCCTGTTGTTTCAACAGTACAAACAAAAAACGTAACGTGGCAAAACTTAAAATTTCGTGTTGAACCTGAAATATGTATTTTGGATTGAAAGTTCTGACATGTCAGTTTATTTTTTTGTTTGCTCGCTCATAAATTCACTCACTCCTCAATCACTCACTTCCTTACTCATCCCTAACAAATACAATTACACATTCACTTATTCATTTTTAATCACTCATTCATTCGCTCACTCACTATACCCTACCATTTACTTGCTTACTAAATCAATCAATCACTCATCACTCGCTCACTTCTTCGCTTCATATCTCACCCACTCCCACAGTTATTAGCTCACTCACTCACTCACTTTCCACTTCCACACTTACTCAATCTTTCACTCCCTCACTCAATCATTCCCTCACTGACTCACTCACTAACTCACTCACTCACTCACTAACTCACTCACTCACTCACTCACTCACTCACAGATACACTCACAGATACACTTACTCACTCCATCATGCACTCACTCACTCACTCACTTACAAATTTTAGACTCATAAAATTGATCACCGAGGCACTATTCTTTTCACATGGCCGTTTATATGATTCGCACACCCCTTCACTATTCTCCAATTTACTCAGTCATTGGCCCTATACTTTAACAGTGCAGCTGGGCTCTCGAGGAGAGCCTCGTGGGCTCTCGAGCTGAGCCCGAGGGCTCTCCTCGAGAGACCAGTCTATACTTCTTGCACGAGGCTCTTGTCGAGAGCCCAGCTGCAGTGTTAAAGTATAGGCAGGCTCTCCTCGAGAGACCAGTCTCAGCTGCTGAGCCAGAGACAAGGCTCTCGAGGAGAGCCCTGCCTATACTTTAACGCTAGAGAACAGGGACTCTCGAGGAGAGACCCGAGGGCTCTCCTCGAGAGCCGGCTCTTGGACGTGCACGGGGCCATTCACTCATTCTCTCACCAACCGACTAACTCACGTACTCACTCACTCACTCACTCACTCACTCACTCACTCACTCACTCACTCACTCATTAATTCATTCACTGACTCACTCACTCACCAATTTTTGACTCATTCTTTTTTTGTGAGTCCAAAATTTTATACATATCATTTTCTTTTTCAGATTTTTGTATAGTGGGTTTTCTAGTAGCCGTTGAAATAGTCAGTATATATCGAACCCTCAACTTCACCCTTCGCACAAATACAAATTCGCACCGGTAACCCGCAACTAGATAATGGGTCTTATCTTATTCAGATTGAATATAATAATACACCCAATGAATATTTTAAGACACCCTGAATATCTGCAATAATAGAACGTTTTAGAAACAAACTTGTCATTTATTCTAAACAACATGATCTCAATAATTAATTTCCTGAACGGAAAAACAAAAAATTTCGTCAAAATATATGAATAAATAAGCTTCAAATAAACACTGGGCCACGAGCTACGCCATCGATTATCTAAGTTGTAAACCTTTACTTCAACAGAAATTAAAATAGTTTGTGCTACAAATTTTAGTAAATTATTAAAGAAATACCGTAATTTTGTTTGAAAATTTTTGCGTAGTATTTGTTGTTAAATTTGTGACATAGGCCCTGTGCACGTATAAGCTTTGGGCTTATAATTATAAGCCTAGGGCTTATAATTTTTACGTGTTAAAGTATGGTCAAAAATAAACCTCGGTTTAAAATTATAAGCCCTGGGCTTATAAAATAAGCCGAGGTCCATCAAATAACACTGTCAACCTCGGCTTATTTTATAAGCCCTAGGCTTATAATCATAAGCCCTAGGCTTATAATAAGCAACGAGTTCACTTGTTCGAAAAGAAAATTAAGGGTTGGGTAATTTGGTGCGAATTTTTGGGATTAAAATTTTAAATTTAAACTGGTGGAGCTCAGTATGTGCATGAACGTGAAACATCTCCAAGTTTCATAAATGGAATTTTATGCTTATGTATGAAAGATTCTGCTACAAACTTGTGTTACCACAGATCAGAGCGCCCGCATAACTCACTTACATCAAGCCGTTCATTCAACCGATATTTATCCTTTCAGGCACAAATTGGTTTTCCTTACCTTTCTTGCCCACTTAGATGACTGTCCCTCTGAGCATTCGGGTATCATTCGGGTGCCCCTGTAGTTTATAATCCATGGTGTTGAACAATAGGACATCTCCGGATTGTTCATCTAAAATACGTGAATCAAAAGCTCATTTCAGCTCAGCTTGCTATTTCGTGCAAAATAGCCTTTTTTGATGGGTTTTAAGCTCTCTCTCCTCTTTTCTCGGACTTCCTCCCGACCGGACTCGACCCTACCGTTCAAAAGCCAGGAGGTGCGAGACAAGGTCATACACATCAGACTGTTTTTCCGTTCCAGCACAAGTTGGTTTTTCTTACCTTTCATGTCCGCTTAGATGAATTCTAAGTGGGCAGGAAAGGTAAAGAAAACCAACTTGTGCCTGAAAGGATAAATATCGGTTGAATGAACGGCTTGATGTAAGTGAGTTATGCGGGCGCTCTGATCTGAAATTGTTCTTGGTAACACAAGTTTGTAGCAGAATCTTTCATACATAAGCATAAAATTCCATTTATGAAACTTGGAGATGTTTTACGTTCATGCACATACTGACCTCCACCAGTTTAAGTTTAAAATTTTAATCCCAAAAATTCACACCAAATTACCCAACCCTTAATTTTCTTTTCGAACAAGTGAACTCGTTGCTTATTATAAGCCTAGGGCTTATGATTATAAGCCCAGGGCTTATAATTTTAAACCGAGGTTTATTTTTGACCATACTTTAACACGTAAAAATTATAAGCCCTAGGCTTATAATTATAAGCCCAAAGCTTATACGTGCACAGGGCCATAAACACTGTTTTTGGACTATTCTTAACGAAGAGAGAAAATGGCAAGTATTGCTAATTAGCAATTGCTAAATAATTGTTGTTATGCGATTTTAGTAAAACCAAGTTACACAGTTCGCGACGTGAAGGATTCCCGACAGACGAACATGAACATGATGAACTTGAACAACAACGGCGCGAGTTCATTCGGTCGATACGGAACCCAGCAAGCCCAGGTGATACCTGAGGTCATGCGCGATATTACTAATTCAACTGTTAGTCGATCCACAACCACACTGTTATTTGAAAGTGAAGAGATGTCAGTGCATTGCGTGCGGTTCTTGGCTTTTGCTGTTATTGAGTTTAACTTGGGATTGGTTTGGTTTCAACTTTGAGGTTTCAACTGGAGACAGCCCGGCAGATGCGAATTCATATTTGGTGTCCTCCTCACCAGCCGACCAAGACCGCTGCATGTCGCTCCGACCATTTGTTTCAACGTTAGTAGTCGAGTTGTATTAGGCTGCATACAAAGTTAAATAAAAAGAAACAAAGAAAAACCAATTGAGACTCACCGTCTATCACTTAGATTAAGTTCCATTTGTGAATTATAACATCAGAACACTTTCGCTGCCCTCTATCGCTTGACTGGACTGAGTATGAATCGCACTTATAATAGGATGACGTTTCTTTAGTTATACTTGTATGGTGTTTATAGTGAAATGATGCCACTGTCGCGTGCTGCCTCAGCATCCAACATGTCGATGACTCCCCAGATGTTCAGATCACCCGCCACGCTGCTCATACAGAGACGCAGATCAGAAATGTCACTGTTCATCGGTTGGTCTTCCGTCTGCGTATATCGTA
>OZ038445.1:19324281-19334281 GCA_964036265.1 Daptonema setosum
AATGGACTACTTCTGAAGAACAAACTTGAATGCACTTTTATTTTTTATTCTCGGCTCGGTATTTTATAAGGTACTTGGTAAACCAGTTATTCAGATCAAAAATACAGTAATCTCAAATAAAAAAGTTACTGTAGTTTTCGGTAAGTTAGGGTAACGTGTGCAATTTTCCAGACCCCACAGATTTTTTGAAAGTTTACAGTTTTTATCAAAAATCTGGGAAACGAACCCCGGGCCACTCGCATGCTAGGCAAGCACCCTTGCACTGTGCTACTGAGCCGATGCATCTATACTGCATATACCCTACTATAACTGGCTCGCTACGCTCGCATGCTTTCTACAGCACATGGCTATGCTACAACACGTGCAGTAATCTCCCATGCGGGGCCTATCGCGCTATCATTCACCAATTAACCGCTCAGTCGAATCATCTACTCACTCTCCCATAGACCAACCAAACAATCGCCCAACCGACCTAGCCTCCCACAAAACAACCTGCTAAATAAACAATCAACGCGTTTTAACTGAGTCACCGACCATATAGCAATCAAACAACCACCTCATCTAACCATAAGCCCACTCATTCATTCACCAGAAAACCGAACGAACAATCAGGTAAATGATTTACTGACCCAGTCTTTTCCTTTCACTAACAAACCAATCGATTGACCAAAAACCAGTTAACCAACCACTTTCTCTCCTATCCGCCAACTGACCGACCGACTAACAAATTCAACAACTAGCCTTTCTACCAATCCAGCATTCAACAAACCAACTTTTGGAAAACCCAAAAAAGTTCGCTATACATCGCTCACGGCTTATTGCGTGAGTACCGCGTGGCATATCGCGCGTTGACGTACATACATTCACTTCTTCCATAAACAGAAAAGCAAAGTGCTTGTGCAGTTGACGGTTCTAAACTTCAAAATGGTTCTTTCAGCGTAAAAAGTAATCAAAAAGGAAAGTAAAATTAAAAGTAAAAATGTCATTAATCTGTAAAAGTGAAACATTTCAGTGAAAATTTTTATTTTATTCCTGGGAACAATTTTTTCGATAAAATGTTTTACAGTTTAACGACCCTTTTACTTTCCGTTTTACTTTTTTTTTCCTTTTTACTCTAAAGCACCTTAACGGGTAATTGTAAATAATATGTCACTCTATTTTCAAACACTTCATACCGTAATAACTTGTAAAATATTACCGTACAACATTACGGTATGTTACGGGACAAACAATAACCTATTCGCCTAACACCAAATAATTAAAATTATAAAATTAAAAATAAATTCTTGAATTATTAATAAAGAACAATAAAATATTTCTAGCAATGTTGGCGAACTGTATTGGCAGACTGCAGACATATTCGGGTTGCATCCGCGTCATTCCGTCAGTCACGCTCACACAAGAACGCAACAAACGATGGTATCCGCAACGAATGTTGGTTAATTTTTTTTTAATTTGGCATGTACTCCACCAGGCACCCTCCAGTCTAGGCTTATGCTACATGCTGATCCACGTACATATGCTGGATACCATCCAAATATGTCATTTTATAATGAAACATGTGGTATTCGTCTCATTCATGTGAACGAGTATGAACGATTGCTCTGAATCTCGGACGTTGTTTTACAAGAAATCGTTTCTGATCTTTAAAATGTATTAATTTTAGGCTCAACTGTGCATTGTGTACAACAGCGTCCGAGTCAAAGAGCACCGACAGCGGTTCCTCCTCTAGCAACTCATCAGCATCACAATCGTCATCAATAACCGCCAAATCAGTCGATTCAACTTCTGAAAAACAAATCAACCTGCCCACCAAATTTGACTGGAAAAATGCGGCGCCTATATTCGCCAAATTACCGGAAAACAAACCGCATTTCGCGACCGTAAAAGGTGATGGTGGGGTTATTCTGGCCAATCAGCAACTTTACGTGGCCGCTATTGAGAAATCTGAAGTGTTGCCGGCCAAATACGAAACTCTGTCGGGGACTGAAAGAGACATTTATATTGCTCATTTGAAAGCAGTACAGAAACGACAATTGTCGTATAAAGACCCGATTACAGGGTATACTGTAATGACTGCCTGTCAGCTACTACTTAACGGTGACTGTTGTGGCAATGGATGCAGACATTGTCCCTATGAATGGCAGAATGTCAAGGACAAAAAGCCCATTCACAATGGCGGGTACTTTGTGACCTGACTGACTTCAGTGATCAGTCGCTCATGATGTGGTGATATAATCAAGTTTGCTCAGTCTCATATATTTTTCAAAATAGCCGAGTCGAATGTTACCGTATAAGGCGTACTTTATTATATCGTATAATATGTTAATCATAGTATGGTTTTTTTAACTTACAATTCAATTTAATAAATTGTAAAATACATTGCATTGTCTTTGGATTGTCAATCATTAATTTCCGAACAGAATAAAATAAAATATACTGGTTTATTGATAAGGGAAACTATTAAGATACACAAGTTTTCTGACTGGGGCACCCCAGCCCCATGAGAAGATTGAAAGTAAAAATTAATTTATTTGATTTTCCGAACTTATTTACTAAGTTTAAAATCAGACGTTAAGAGCACCATTACCAGTACAGTTGAATGCAAATATATAGAATATTTGATTTATTAATTGAATTGTTTAAGCGATGAGATGTCGCGGCATCGAACCCGGCCGCCCACGTTTGGCATCTTTCGTCGCACCCGACTGAGTGTCGTCGACAACAGTGAGGCCGGCAGAAAGGCTGTATTAACCGGCAGACCTGCATATTGCTTCCACGTTTACAAACAAGGGTTCAGACGCAATCACATGCCGAAAGCAAGTCTTGGCGATATGGTTGGTTTCATACGGTGTAATAACACCAATCAAAACTAAATATAAAGCATTTATGTACATGATGTTAACTGCACTGGTTCGGGTGTGATTGGCTGATAAACAAATATAAAGTTTAATTTTGCTAATGCTAAATAATGTACATATTGAGTAATTTGTGTTTCCGTGAAAACCAACCAACCAAACCAAAAGACATTGCTCATGTTCCATGAAATCAAACAAGTTGTATTTGCCTTGCAGAATATCCGAAAAATTTTTTATTTTTCATGTTACAGTTGCTGGTTGCGTGCGGCGGTGAAGTGTACAAAGGCATTGTGGTTGGATGCAACTATCATCGCTCTGAGGTTTTTTGTTACATCTGGATTTTTCTGTTTCTAAGGGTGCCTTCATAGTCGGAGTTGCAACTTTGTTCGAAACATTTCCGTAAACCTTTCCACTTTACAATCAATTCCGAAACGTTTTCGAAATCGAAACAGGAAGGAAAAATGGAAAATGTCGAAACGAAACTGTAAAAGGTTTACAGAAAAGTTGCGAACAAAGTGGCAACTCCGACTATGAAGGCACTCTAACTGTTGAAAAAAACATTTGACGACTACTCTTGAGTTCAAGAATAAATTTAATTTTGCTTTATAGTCTAGTTTTATGAGTATTATTCACCGTAAATGTAGTAATTTCATACCACTCCTCCACCTTATTGTGGTATGTTTCATTTTGCATTATACCATGTGGCGTAGGCGTGTTCTTCATCTTCAAAGACTACTTGAAACTTTGCAAGTAAAATAGCTACTATAAAGTAAACGATTTGAAACTCGAAAAGATTCACCGTAACTCAAACCCCAAAACTTATATTATAGCCTATTCCATGGTCACTTATTCGAGTTTATTTATGTTATTAAGATGAAGCACGGCGTTCCCAGTTTCGATACGAACAACATCGTGCTGTTCTCACGGGGTGGTGATCTGGTTGGCAATCGTATACTGGCACCCATCCCGCACTCGCTCAGGGGCAGTGGCAGCAATCCCATGTTCGCCAAGATGCTCGCCACAGCCACGAAATTCGTTTGAATTGCTTCTTGTTCCAAACTAGTAAATGTAAATATTTGCTCAATTTTATGCCCTATTTCATATTTATGATTTAGATTACCAGTTTATGTTTTCATTGATTTTATTAAAATTATTACAGATTCGATGAACAAATGAACATTGAGCAGTACTCGTAAAGGCATGGTATCATAAAGACCAAGAAAATTAAACAAAAATATTAAATTTTTTGGTTTTTCACGGCAACAACATAAATCCCAGACTCAAAAAATGAGTACGAACCAAACCACCAATCAGTGGGAGCTTGAGAAAAAACTCAAGGGTCTTCATACCGTACGAATGATAGAGTTTAGTAGTGGTGCGTGGCGGAGTTATCACTTGACCAGTCTTGAATCGATCCAGTGCCTGAAATTCATGAGATTTTATTATCTTTTATGGTTTCATGCTCTCAGGATACAATGTACTTACCGAAATTCATTTTGTGCTCACATTTTTCAACTCTCTCAACATAACAACCGATTTCAACAGCAAACTAGTGGTCTTAAGTAAGAAACGTTACTGGAGACAGATCCTGGCGCGTTACTCTTGGGGTTCGGCCATAACCGTCAGTTATTTTCAACCTATTTTGCTACTACGAAAGTACCATTCTGGTATGGTGTTAGTTTAGTATGCCCTGTTTAGTAATGAAGAAGCCCCATTAAAAAACAAAAATTTTTAGTGGGTGCATCCGTTATATTAACGAACCTTTCCAGTGGTTCGATTACAGCTGCCATTAACAAGAACCGTGACAACAACAACAACAAACCTTTTCCACATTGGTTCGATTACAACTGCCATCATCGTTCAGAAAATGCAGCCCGTATTTATGTAACTGTGCCATCTTAACGCCCGAATCGTTTTCTCCATCCATCTGGATTATGGTAGGTGTCGGGTGATGGCCTTGCTCACGACCGTAAAACCATTCCCAGCCACTGGCGACACTGAAAAACTCACATGGTCACTCTCGTACTCAATCACTTACTTACTCAATCATTCAATCATTCACTCAATCACTTATTCGCCAGCTCACTCACTCACTCACTCACTTATTCAGTAACTCACTAACCGGTATGGCAAGTATGAGCAATTCAGGGAGTTAGTTTGACAGTGATAAACAATTAGACCCATCCAGTCGAGAAAGTAGTTACTGCCTAACTCATATATATTACCGAATGTACGTGCTGATTTTTTAGTGGGGAAGATCAGCAGATTCGCACCATTCATCCATTGATTGCGGGGGCTCTAAATAAATTAATTTTTATTTATGTATGTAGTATAGTAGAAATTACAACAAAAACAATAACAACAACCACAACAACGAACCTGTTCATCGTAACCCATCCTATCCGTTAATATATCTGGGTCAGCATTTTGTTCTTTCATTTCTACTTGGAACAGGTTATCTTTCCAGTAGGTGTCCTGCTGCAGCATCCACACAGGAAGTCCAGATTCAATGAATGCCCTTATCAGGTTGTTTCGCAGAAGAAACACGAGCTGATAGGCGGGCTCACCGAAGTTGAAGCGCTCCTGAAATAATGAGAGTGAGTGCAGACAGACAGACAAACAAACAGACAGGAATACAGACAGACATGTAGGCAGACAGACAGATATTTTAGATGGACAGGAATACAGGCAGACGAACCTTGAGACAGTCAACGGGTATGTGTATGATGTTTTGTTGCGGCCACCCGACCTGCAACATTCGCTGTCTAGCGTGATCATCGAGTGTTACGAACACAGTACGGTCGTGCACTCCAGTCATGTGTTGCGTGTTGCACATCCAGTTAAGCATCAGATCAGTGGCATGCTGATTAAACATGAATACACCTGTAAGTAATTGAATGAACTAGTGAGTGGATAAGTGAGTGAGTAAAGGAGTGAATGAGTGAATCACTTATACATACATATTTTAGGATATCAAGTGAATGGAAATGGTTCTACGCCACTAGAAACTCCAATACATACCATAATCCAAATGGACGGCAAGTGAGTGAGTGAGGTAGTGAATGGAGGAATAAATATTTCGAGTCGGTATTATTATGTACTTGTTATTATAGACATATGTATCTGATTAACCTAGAATAATAAAAGAAATGACGAATTTTAAATTTTGTTTTGAGGGTATGACTAGATTACTATTGTAACTTATATTCATTATTGAGTAAGCGAGTGAGTGAGTGAGTGATTGAACAAGGACTCGGATGGTTGAATTGTAGTTTCCAAAACACCGAACACCGACCAGGTATCGATCCATTGGTGTCGTAAGCTTCTTTAAGACGGGGCACGATTGAAATCCAATCAGGTTCTTGAGCAATTCGATCCAATGAAATCTGGAATTTATTCATTTTCTTATGATCTCAGGAAAGGGAAAAATATAACAGTCAGTCGGTCAAACCAAAAAGGTCATTCACTCACTCACTCATTCACTCACTCACTCATTCACTCACTCATTCACGTAGTCACTGAACCTGATGCTCACATTGTTTCACATACGATATAACTCGCCGTTGTAATCGTAGTTTATGATCGACGTATACTGCCAACAGTAACGGTATGAAGTAAGTGAGTACATTTGGTATTTTCCTGGTCCAATTCAGCCGGTACATCAAGAAAATTGATTGCTGGTAAACGGAATATTTTTTTAAATAAAATTGATTAGTGATACAAATAAAACATGATTAAGCGGACGAGCGCACGGACTCGGTCGGTCGAAATCCGGGTCAATTTGCCGTGCTTCAGCCGGAAACGGGTTTCACAATAGTCACTAATCGCACATTCATCCATATGCACAAAACGACATGCACATGTAAAAAGTCATAGTATTGTTCAGTTCACTCATGATCAAGTGTAGTGATATGATTCAGTGATTTGTGAGTATGAAAAGGGAAATCACATGCAAATATTGTCAGGGTTTTTGCTCAGCGTTTTCAACAAATAATTAGAAGTTCTATAATTTTTTCATCCAAACTCGTTTTTTGTGAGTTTTGCGCCTTCGCAAACAGAAGGTTGTGGGTTCGAGTTCTACTATCATTAGACCCCGATTATTTTTTAAAATAGTCACACACATTATAATATTTATGATAAGTTGATTTTATAAACAAGGTACAGTAGGAATACTTTTGGTCTACCCTGTATACTTTTAAGACAGGGTTTACAAAGGTCAGTTTTTTTCCTTCACACAAATATTATTATACATTTTTGTTTTGACAGCTGTGAGAAGATTTCAGCAGTATGGATATGACCTTGTTCTAATCCAGTGAGCCCAAAAGCTATTCATCTACTTCAAGGTCAAGTTCAAGTTCATGCATACATACCTAAGTACATAATAATGATGATTATTTGGGAGAGAGGGAGGGCTGAGGTGATCACTTCATTGTTTTGAATAAAATTTAAATTAAAGAAAGTATATATTCTGCTGAAGGGAAAAGCTGCTTCTTATCATGTGAGTAAATTCGGTTTTGAATGCAGATGCAGGTTATGTGCCCAGGTGATTTGAATCAATTGCCCTGAACTTGAACGGAAGCTCAACCGCCTCTCAGAGAATCGAGTGAACGTACTGCCGTGATCCTCAATCAATCAGATATTGACTAAACCCAATGCAATGGGAAAGGAAGGCGTCTGCGAGACCTCCCCCAAGTCTAGGAAGAGGGGCTCTTCCAAAGTGAGGGGAATTTCTTCAAAGAGGGGGTATTTGCGTTTTCAAAGCCATTTTACCTACTCCTTGAGGAACATAAAATACTTTTGACACTGCGAAAGAGAGGGGAATTTTACTCCTCCATTCCTTCTTCGTCCACTATTGGGCACGAAACGGGGGATTCTATTGTTAAGGTATAAATTCATCAAATGTATATTATTTGAAGAATGTCTTATACAATTGGTTTACTTAGTTTTCAATCCTGAACTGTGTTTAACATTATCCAATTGAACGATTTAACTATGTATGTATAAAAGTTTTACTTGTCTGTTCTGAACAAAAAAAATTAATGTCGTTTTATTTCTGTGCGGTTTTGACCGAGAAAACAAATTACATTTCATTTGTGCGCCGATTACACATATCAATGCAGGATAGAAATGTAAATAAAACGTATGTTAACAGTTGAACAAAAAACAGTTAGTAAATTAAGTCCTGCGTATAAAACACACGTGAGACGAACGAAATAACAACTGTATTATTCACAAGTCTGATAAATACAAACGTAATAACAATCGAACGCAGACTAAAACGTAGTTTGGAAACTTATTTGAGAAACTGTTTCTTGGTAATGCTTTTGAATTTCCACGTTTACTGGGGTGGGGGTGTTTGACAAGAAACTGGAAAATGCAGGACAGTCATGATTACTGATGAAAATTGAACCAACGATACCAGAGTACACAAATGAATGTAGTGAAAACCCTTTTCACTTGAATAGATTTCCGTATTGTCGAAATTCCGTATGTTGTTGCTTCCTTCCCTGGTTCCTTCCTCAGGTGGTTAAAAGCCTCGCCAGGACCTGGTGGACACACATTGCCTTTTTATGATAAGTGATGATCCACACACGTAAATATAATATGTAGGATGACCGTTAATTCACTTTATTTGTGATTTGGTATTCAACTGAAAGTCGAACGATTCATCCGATTTACTCGGGTTTGCCGTTCAAAACTTTTTGTGGCCTTTAAAGTCAACCTTTATATTGTTTTGTAGAACCATTCTTTAGATGCCGTAGTACAGCAGAAATGTCACTCACTCACTCACTCACTCACTCACTCACTCACTCACTCACTCACTCACTCACTCACTCACTCACTCACTCACTCACTCACTCACTCACTCACTCACTCACTCACTCACTTCACCTACTCTTTAATTCATTTCATACATGCATCTAAACGCTTCAACGAAGACAACGTTACCGGTCCGATAACGTGGAATGCAAAAATCAACCAGTTTTACGATTGAAATTTTGAAAATGTCAATGGAGTTTGCAATTCGGTCTCTACATATTTCTGCTCCTGAGATTTATTTTGTGTCAACTATGGTTATTGATGTTTCATACGTACAGTTCTGATATCAATCAGTATTGTAAATTTTTTCATATTATTAGTTTTGCTTGTAAAATAAGGAGGGGAAAGGTTTGTTTTTATATGGACCATCGCCAGCCGTTTAATGCTGCATTGAAACGTATGAACTGCCGATTTTAATGTTGTTTGCAACAGCGATGAAACCCTCAATTGACGGAGACTCTGATTACGCCAACATCACTTTGAAAACCATGTGTACAATGAAAATTGTTCATTTTCTTTGTTCAAAATTACAAGTAAAGAATTGCTGTTGACTATATAAAGAAGTCAAACATATATTGTAGCGTATACTACTATGTAAAGAAGACAAACATATATTGTAAAGTATACATAGATGGAGTTCGACGTATTTAGCGGCCGTTTTCCACTTACTTTCGGAGTCGAAGTGAAAAAAGCAAAAATGTAATGGAAAAAGGAAAGAGGTAATTGATCTTTGAAACATTTCATCTGACTATTTTTCAGGAACAAATTAAAAGTTTCCACTTAACTTTTCACAGTTTAGTCATCTCTTTCCTTGCCATTTTTCTTTCTTTTTTTTCTTTCCTTCTGACTCTGAAAGCAGCCTTGAAACTATAAAACTGTATGTACCTCGGTTTATACAGTAGGTAAATCTGATACGGATTAGAGGCCGGAACGAATGGTTAACTTTGCCACAAAATTTAATTATAACAGTTATACCATAGATAAGTTTCAAGTGACATAAAATGCCCGTTTTCAACGGTTGATTGAACTTGTTAACTGATGTGCCACTAATGTACTACATTAACTAACATTATAGGTAACCATGAGTTTGAGCATAGCAACAACCTATTCCTATATTAATATAAGTTGGCTATCATGTGTTACTTTGTCTCATAATTTGTTCTAACAAATCGGACACCGATTTTTTGGTGCACAAAACACGATTTTCTAAGTATAAGAGTTATAAAATTTCGCTTCTTAATGTCGATTGTGTTAATTTTTATGTTGTTGTTGTGTTATTCTAGTTTTTTACAGACTGAAATGTTTAGGTTTTTCAATGAATA
>OZ038445.1:19336781-19439281 GCA_964036265.1 Daptonema setosum
AAGCGTCAAGATGGGACAGTTGCAAAAATTTGGATTGCACTTTTTGAATGACGATGAGAGCTGCAACAGAACTGCTGTTACCGAAGTTCAACGAACACACAATTGCTCACTCACTCATTCATTCACTCACTCACTCACTCACTCACTCACTCACTCACTCACTCACTCACTCACTCACTCACTCACTCACTCACTCACTCACTCACTCACTCACTCACTCACTCACTCACTCACTCACTCACTCACTCACTCACTCACTCACTCACTCACTCACTCACTCACTCACTCACTCACTCACTCACTCACTCACTCACTCACTCACTCACTCACTCACTCACTCACTCACTCACTCACTCACTCACTCACTCACTCACTCACTCACTCACTCACTCCCTCACTCACTCACTCACTCACGCACTCACTCACTTCGTACAGGCATTTCAACGCTTCAACGATGGCAACGTAATCGTTCCGCCAATGTCTAATGTGAAATTTTACCATTTCTATGGGTTAAAAATTTTGGAATCGTTGATGAAGTTACCGATTATTGGAAATTTGATTCGAATATACTTTCTTCCCCTGAGATTCATACTTGTGCCTTAGAAATATCTCATAGTAATAATTTTCCCTTCAAAACTTGACTTGCGGTAATCTCACAGCCTACTTGTTGACATTCAACGACTTTAGAATATTGATAACTTGGAGTTCTTGGAGTTCTTTGAATAGCTTTTGTTGACTTGAGCAGGCAGAGCACCTACTTAATGTATTGTAAGAAAATTGAATGAAGAAATACGTTTAACATTATATTCGTTTTCAACATAAATAAAATTCAACCAACAAGTCGATTAGTTTGTCTGTTTATTGTGACATATCGATGAATATGGTAAATGAACATATTGGTAACAAGTGTGAGAATGATTCGCATTTTCAACTTGAGTTGTATCGGTGGGTTGCGGTTTTTCAAAACACGAGTTCATAAATAAAAAAGACAACGCTGGTGTTCAACGACTGTGATTTACTGAAAAAAACCCCGGTTGCCGTGCTGTTAAACTTTTTTGATAAATTTGAAAAAAAATCTCACCTCAAAAACTAAAAACTGTTGAAGTCAGCTGAGTCACGGCAGTTGAGGGCGCGGAAGTGGAGGGTGAGTGATTTAGACTGTTAACGATCAGTTACTTACACCGGATGATTCAGGACAACGTATAATCTATGACTCTTTTCATAATAAGTTAAGAATTTATCTCGGACGTACGTATCCATTATTATAACCCATGAATCGTGCGTTGAACTTGCCTGTTGGAAACAGTGATTGTGAAACGATTAATAAGACCATGTAATGCAACAACATGACTACAAACATGGACTACATTATACAGAGGTTCTGACGAGAGAAATCCAGAATAAGATATAAATATATAAATATATATATAATCTATATCACATTTACGTTCTGAAGGAAAACGCGCTCTGACACGAAAGAAAAAATGGTGTGTGTGGTTTGACTAGGAATAGGCTCGGGAATCATTCATCATTTTAGGAGAAGTACGTACTACCTAGTGATCAATGCATTATAATTACACACTTGACATGTTGATGTTACAGATACACCCGGTAGCACGTACATATGTACGCGCAGCCACTGCTGTTACACTTCTGTTACCAACTATGTAGATACGAACCCCTCCAACTTGATATACTGTAAAAAACTGAATTTACTGTTCTAGAGATTATCTGTCGGTGAATTATGTGTTGGTTAGCTAGATGATGAGTAACAGAGAGCGGTCACAGTAGGATTGCAAGCAGGGGCGCAACAAGCACCGAAATGGCAGCGCGCCTGCTCTGGTCTCTCAGTCAGGTGCCGTTGGCAACAGTGCCCACTAATTGATTAGTGATTAAACTATTTTTGAGAACATGTTTCTTGCATCACAGAATGTGCCAAAACTTGAGTAAACAGGGCAGATAAGCACGACCATATTAACCAGACCAAGCCGATTATGTGCATACCCGAACACAATGTGTACAGAAATACAATCAAATAATGAACAAGAGTGTGACAAACACAAATATGTAATATGATGAATTGGTGAACAAAATCATGTGAATGACAAGTAAAACGGCTCAATGTAGTAATGTACAGTTTGTTAATTTGAATACAATTGTGCACTAAAAAGTTATGTAAAAAACGCCAACACTTCTCGTTGAAGAAAAATTTAAAAGAAGTGGAGCGCGGGCATTGAATTGAACTAAACAGAGAAGTCCACAATTTTATATACCATTATAGTATATTCGATATTTTCACAGGTAAATTTCACCGAATCAATTGAGTGGAGGGAGATACACAAGAAAACTGGGCATTAATGTAATGACGCGGTGATACAAGAAACGAGCGAATTCATGTGGTTGTGGTTGTGTGCACACGTTCTTCGTACAATATGTCAAACTCACAGTATTGAAAGGAATTTTGTATTTCAAGTTATTTATCAAATTAATAAAGTAATAAAATAGTAATTTATAAATTAAATACAACTATAATTCGCATGTAACACGTAGAGTGAGCCCTCGACGCGTGTGGCGTGCGATGGAGCAATAAGCGGAGAGTCGTTGGATATTTTTTTATATTCATCATCATCATCAAATAGATCGTATTCGGTAAAAATTGAATCAACGACATAAACGCCAATTAGCTGTTGGATTGCACGATAGAGCACTCGATGAGCATTCGGTAACTGCCGGTATAAAGGATTCACCATTGGTATAGTCTGGTATAGCCTATCTTAGATTTCTTGTTACTCAAAATAGTTTTTTCGGCGCGTAATTTAGATTCGAATTTTCTAGAATTGGTTAATGTGTACTGTAACAAGGTCTTAAAACATTTCCAATAACAAGATACCCTGACCAAACTATATGGTCTGTATTCCAATATAATTCCGTATATTCCAAATCAGACTCGGCAAACTGTACTCATCTGAACGTCGGCACTCAAAACTCGGCAAATTCCTTGGCGCACTTCTCCGTGCCGCTGATCCTGAGCGGCTCCTCTTCGTAGTCATCGAAATTGGACGCGTCACCGGCACTGCGCGTTTTGGGGATGAATGGCGCTTCCACCTGCAGAATGGCACAAATTTATAACATGGAGAAAAAAATCTTGTGTTGGAAGTGAGTTTCGACTTACTTACTGTTAAGTGTATTGTTCAATTACTTCGTTAATGAAAAATCTATTTAAAAGTTAAATACCTGTACCTACCTACATATGTAGGTTGTAAGAATTGGGTGAACTTTAACCTCATTGTAGCCCTTACTTTTTTTCTCACATGCTATTTTTTTATCGAAAGAAAATTATATACTACACATCAGAGAGTGAAATGCTTACATGCGGACGAGTAGATCAGTTCCCATTTCAAGATTTTGTGTAGAGACCAGAAATATGTAGATAGAGACCACCGAGGGATAGTCTGAGTACGTGCGATAAGATAAAAAAAATTCATTTACTGCAGTGCAGAATTCCGAATAATTGTGTCTCCCAACGGGCATATTCATACTATTTATATTTGTCATCGCAACATGTACGGTGAAAATTAAAAGTTTATAGTATTTTTTAAAGTACATAAGAAACCGTAGTTTCAGTTTTTAGGAAACGTGGACGACACTTGGGTTCAGAATTCTGCACTTCAGACTCACCGAAACGAACACATTTGTTGATGGCAGTGGCACGACATCACGACACGATCACAGCACAGCACAGCACAGCACAGCACAACATAGAACATAAGGCAGGTAGGAAAGGTTGGTAGGTAATGTAGCATGCAAACACCCGTATTTGGTTTGGTTGAGTCCAAGTCAGTCGATTGTTGGTATATTTGGGTTGATTCGTTGTTTTGTTGGGGAGCGATGGCAGCTGGTGATGTTCTATACATATGTAGGAAAATCGGAACACCAGAGAGAAATCGAGCAAGTCTCCGAAGAATGGACTCAGAAACCCTCAAACACGTCTTTGAGTACACATTTTTCACTGATGTCGAACAGACTGGGCGACTCGGGTGCCGAATCAAAGTGTCGGGTGTCGGTAGACCCGCGAGTCAACGGGAATATGGCCTCGAAGTGTCGATCGGCACTGACCTTGTAGTCGACGTGGTTGGGCTTGTCGAACACAACGCTCGCTGGCACGATCTGTCATCAATCACACAAAACATCACAACAATATACATTTACAACAACAAACACACTGTACTACGAACAACACAAATCACAAACACTCGCAATATATAACTACTATAGTAAAAATAAATAGCGCCCATGTTTAATGAAAAACGTTTCATAATTCTTGGCGCCAACACGATTGCTATAGTTACTCAGTTTGCCAGACATTCACTCAGACGGCTGGTAAAAGATAAGTAACTTGGGTGTTTACTACACTGTTAAATAATTTTCAGAAACCCATTTGAAGCTTTGAAATTATCTATAAAAAGTAGCAGATAGCCATTTGACATGCATAGTTAGCATTGCACAATCAGTTGCAAGTACATCGGAAGTACGAGAACTGCATTTTGCATCTGTAAATGTTTAGTCAGAACTCGATAAAAAAGAGATGAACACAACAGCAATCACGAAGAAGAACATCATAAAGTCGAAAAACCGACAAAATCATGCAAAACAAAGAGAAAATTAGGAGTGTTGAAATCATGCCACACCACAGTACACACTGATTACAGCAGTGCAGAAAAATCCAACCTTTTTCTGATATATCGATATCCAGTCTGTTGTGGCGAACCACTTGTGATTTTTAATATCGCTAACGCCGTTCTTTAAGTTACCGTACCGCTTTGTCAAATCCACTTGAAGCAGATTCTTGAGCAACTCTTTCAACTCGTTGCTAAAGTGCGACGGAAATTTCACCTGCAACGAATAGATATTTCAATGCAATTTTGTTAATTATTGCTTAACTGTCAGTAATTTTCATATTGAAATGACTACATATAATCCGCAATACCGTTGCAGGATGCATTCCGAACTTGAAACCCACTTTTTAAGATTTGGGTTTATTGCAAAGGTTTTTTATTCAGTTAAAATGTGAAAAAACAAATGATATAAAAAACAAACTTTTCCGGAAACGATTTTCTCATAAATCTGGATGGGTTGATCGGCGAAGAAGGGCGGATAACCGGCAGCCATTTCGTAAACGAGTACACCTAAGGCCCACCAGTCAACTGCTCGGTTGTAGCCCTAAAATTAAATGGGTTAGTCATCCATTATTTTATCAAAAAATCTTTGAATTCAAAAATGAAAATATGTAAGCTTCAAACTGCAAAAATGTTTTGTTCTGAAGTATACGTAGTTTATCAGTATCAGTAAGCACATTAAAATGGTTGTAAAATTTTTCATATCCAAAAGGTGAACAACACATCATAAAACTGATTTTTAGAACGTAAACGGGCTAAAAAACGGAAACAATCTTAACGGCAACGAACCTTGCTGAGGATGATTTCAGGTGCTAAATATTCGGGCGTGCCACATAACGTCCAGGTCCTGCCTTTTACTCTCTTGGCAAAACCGAAATCAGTTATCTGGAAGGATCAAATTAAAATGTTTACAGATTTTTACAGAATAAGCATATTTACAGAATCGTGTTGCTTCCTGAATATAGTTCATGTATAGGCCTCGAAAACACAGAAGAATTTCAAATTAAATTTTTAATAAAAAATTAAGCTCTATCATTTTCAGAACAATGTTCTGCCATATTCTAGTCATATTAGTCGAAACCCGATTCTCACCCTCCCACATCTTAAGTCAAATTCATGATTGCGAAAAGTATTATTTATAATCCGAATTAATTTTTTGTAATCACCCGCCTAACTCAGTCTTAGTGGCAAGAAGAGCTGATCTGATTCAATCCGCTTCACACTGCCACCCACCCACCTTGATATATCCGGTGTTGTCAATAAGCAGATTTTCTGGTTTCAAGTCTCGATAAATGAGATCGAGGGAATGTAGGTACTCGAAGGCGAGCACGATTTGAGCGGCGTAGAATCGCGAATGCGGCTCGCTGAACCGACCGATCCGACGCAGATGGCTGAACATCTCGCCGCCCGACACAAACTCCAGCACCATGTATAAGTTGGAATTGTCCTACAAACGAATGAATGTAAAACAAACAAATAATAATACTTTGAATTGAACCATTTGTGCTCAGTTCAGGAAAGCTGGGATCCTTACGCAGTATGTCATTCATTTGAATAAAGCATCCATGAGAAATATCGGTTATAATTCGGAAAATTTGTTCCCTTTCTTTTGGACGCTCGAATAATTTCCAGTTGTAATGATAAAATTTTATCTTGACAAATTTTAATAAAATTTAGTTTAATCATCGAAAACCAACTTTGAATGAAAAGTCCATCCTGACAAGAAATGGGAATTCGATAGCCTGCAGAATGCGTTTCTCGTTGAGGGTGTGCTCGACCTGCTTGAGCTTTACAACCTTCTGTTTGTCAAGAATCTTCATCGCATAATAGCTGCCGTTGCTGGAAAAAGAATATATATTGTCGGGTTTTCATTCAGAAAATGTTTTTTCCGTTGTTTTTGACAGACAAGTCATGTGATTCATACAACATTCTCAATGGATTATGAAACATAAAAATAAAAAACCCCGCCATTTTTTCGGGGATTGTTAAGACTATTCCGTTGTAATTTTGGGCAAACATCGGAGTGTCCACAGATATGTATTATTGCATATGTCTGTTCTTGTATGGAAGAAGTCTTATTAAAGTACTCATTTAATAAGCGGGCTTACCGTTGCAGTTCACAATATTGAGTAAAAAGAAATAAAAGAGATGTTATTAAAAAATTAAACAAGTAACCTTTTGTGTTTTACGAGCATGACACGACCGAAGGAACCAGTACCTAGTGTTTTGATACGATCGAAATCGTCCAGCGCGGCTGTGTTCTGTAAATTTTGCGAATCGAAATAATTCCCGTCATGATTCTAGATGATCTTATAAATTTTGAAACCTTAAAGTTTCAGATTTGCTTACTTCAAATTACGACCTCTCTAAAATTAGATTTAAGATTTTTTTAAGTATAACGCATCAAGTAACGTTGCTAACCTGAGCTGGGTTGTCCCATCGTTGTTTGAACTCCTCGCGCGCCTTCTCCAGAAACTCTTTAACTGAAAATAGAAAACCACAATTAAAATATGTATCACTTTAACTATAGCAGGAGTCCAAGTCCTATCCACAGTTTTTTTTCTAATTATCACACCAAATGCTTTTTTTCGCCAACATGTGTAAAAAGGGTAATAAAAATTAGAAGCATTTAGGACTTGTCAAACTGCAACAAATTGTATCTGTCTGAAACAGTGCATTAAGTAATTTAAGTGTCTTGTGCCGTTTATCACGTTCAGTTACTCACAATCACAGAACTAATCAACTTAGTAAAGTGTTCGAACTTAACAGTGGGTATGGTAATTAAAGATAGTGATCCAAGCATAATCATAAAATAATATCACTAAATCTCATTTGTTTGTGATCAAAGCTCAATATCTAATCTTAACGATAAACTAGAACCCAAATTAATGCTAATCACCGAAGTAACAAACTAAAAACAATACATTATGCAGTGTGATTGATTCAAGTGTTTTTGTGTGGCTTACACAAATTTCGCTTAGTGCGTGGTTTGGACGATCGACCCTTGAAGGCTTTGGAGATGGTTCGAGGAGAGTTAGCGCTTGATGAAGTAGACATATTGTCGTCGACATTGGAGCAATATACTTATGAATTGTATAATATATGCAATGTTGTAATCTATTTACATGTTGGTCGGAATGTTGTTATTGTTATTGTCGATCACAACCATAGCGGACAAAAAGCGTGACTGCAGAGGTAGTGTTTGATGAGGCCGGCACTGTTGAGGGCAGCCTCACCCAGTACGAGTATGCTGATGACGAGCAGGATGCACCCAAATGCGATCAACGTTGCCATGCTGATGTAATCGGATTTATGTTGACACCAACGACTCAGATTGGACCGATGATGCAGGCGGGGCAGTCGACCGGATGTCAGCAGCTCGGCCGTCAACTCGATCGGGCCATCTACACTGCCCTCGTCCGACTCGATCGATGATGAACTCATGCCCATCCTTGATAATTGGCTTATATGGCACTACTTATGCAGGCAGTAGCATTGGTACAGTATGTAGTGGAGTGGTGTTCAGATGAAGAAATGCCTAGTTATCTTGGTTGTGATGTGATGTAGGACTATGGTATTGGGTCAGGCAGGCATTGTGCAAACATGCATCCCATTTGAATAGAGATGCTCGGACACTGTACTGCCTACAGGAAGAGATAAAACGATGGCATACTTCAATGAATTTATGATTGCATAGCCGCAGCCACCAACAACATGACATGGATTGGCTTGACGACGGATGCTAGTCATCCACTAATGCTGCTGGGAGAAAAGCTTTGTTATACTGATTTTATGGTTGAACATCGTCTTGTGAACTTGTAAAATCGATGTCTAGCAGCCTCCCGTTAAATTCGTCTCTAATTCAGTAAGTTAGCACTTTATTACAACAGTAAACCATAATTTGGAAACAGCAGAAAATCACTGGTCGCGCGCGGGGACAATTAATGCGGCCAAGCACCAACACAATTGTGCATGCATGGATTGGCATTATTGGGCTGGACTGTACCAACTAAACTACATCATGAACACGAGTAACATAAGACGCCAATGTCTGTTTGTCCATGGTACATGCAATGATGGCTTTGGCATCGGCCGAACCACGCAAACACTGGTTCCCATTCATTGCGATCGACATCTGCTAAGATTGGCATTTGCTATTAACGGCAAGTTAAAGCGACTGGTACTGGAGCGGATACATACATCCGCAGTTGCGATTGACTGCGATTCGCATCCAACTTGACTGCATTAAATGTACTTATGTACAACAGTTTTAGTGAACGAATACGCTTTGGGGCTGCGGCAAGACGGCACTGGGGGTATTAAAACAGCAGCTGTTGGATGTGTCCAACACTACATAATGTACTGTACGATAATAAGCCCGGTTCCCGCGACCACAAGCGCACGGATGCCAATCCCGATTCCTGTGGTTTGCTATGGTATGACGCTAATTACCCCGGTCTGTCCCGCCGAGAGAATGTCGTACGATGTCGCGTTTGTTGTTGTTGTTGAGTGGGTGAGTGACCCGAAATTTATCGGTAATGGGTGAATCGGAAGATGACAGAGTCACCACTCTATTATACGTATCTACTTGATTAATGGGTGCCACGACGACCAACCTGCACGTTCGTAGGGAGTCTGCTCGCTGCTCGCCTGCTCGCCATCCTCCATGGCTTTGTCGCGAGAAAAAACAGACGACAAGAAATTCTAAAACGATAACAACAGCGATGACATACGATGGGTGATAAAAAAAATATAGTTAGCCAATGTGTAATCGAACATAATTATCTAGAACACGGTAGGCGGCTGGATGATCAAAACGAGTGAGTGAACGATGTACAACATAAACAAGATGTGGAGGATCAGCATGAGTATCTGACCATGATGTTATCGTAGGGTATGTAGACAGCAGCGACAGCAGCAGCAGCAGCAGCTACGGTCAACGACGGTGCTCCGTGTGCCCGCAATCACTGATTCATCAATCAAATGCAACGCCTTTTAAATCCTGTGTGAATTGTTATTGCCGAAAATGTAATTATGCACGACTTCGAATAGTAAAGTATTGGTGGACTTCTTGTGTAGACGCGGCGCGCATTGCCAGAGTGCCAGACATACAATATGTGTGTATATGAGTCTATATGTGAGCGGGCATCGGCATTTTTGGCGTTGTGTGTGTTATATGTGTTATATAGTAGCATTGGGCGCACAACACCCGGATCACGTTCACACAACGAACCCGGCGTTACACCTCGTTTATACTACGCGCTGTAAACAGGTGATTTATACAGTTGGTATTGATTGGGTCATGGTCGTGTTGTGATTGGATATATTTATCACTCAGTGTTGGAATGTCAACGTAGTAGACGCCTTTAACTTCAAAGTTAATTAGACTTTTTTCAGATGCATTTTGTTTTCCGACATGCGTAAACATGTATACGCAAATTTTAATATTTTCTACCACCTACATACATGAGATCAAAAAAGTATGTATGTAAAGTATGTAGGGAAGGCAAAAGTTGGGGGGGCACACATTTAGCGCTGGCGTGTTGCTGTGTGCCGTCATCTACAGGGTGTCTACGTTACACAACATACATGTGCAATATAATACTCTCTACATCAATAACCCTTCATAACAGCAATTAAAAAGGCAGGAAGTGATGTGTCACGTAGACAACGGTCATTGTTTTTGAATGTACCATGTGCATTTGAAGAGAGGGTCATCCACTAGCCGACGAATTAACCTTCCAAAGAAGGAGAATTTCATCAAAGATAGGGGAATCGGCAACTTTGAGGCCATTTTATCTCCACCTTAAGAAACAAATTGTACTTTTTGAAACAGACAAAGAGGGTGGAATTTCACTTTTCTCTGTCCTTCTCGTCCGCTAGTGGTGTGTTGCCACCCTGTAGAGCATCAGGACGCTGTGACGTCACGCAACGCCCAGTCCAACACAACACAATGTATGCCTGTATTATTATGCATTGCGCTGTTGTTTCCGGCTGCAGTGGCTGCTGCTGCTGTCGCTGGGGGACTCGATCATGTTCACCCAGCTATTAATACTATTGCCATTTACCACAGCAACAATAAAACAATGTACAGTGCAACTACCAAAAACAACACTAACTTCTAAAACATTGGTCTGTGGTGTGGTCTGGCTGTCGTGGCGACAACTGTTCAACAAAACAAAAACAACAACCAAACAAAATGTTCACATAGCCGCGAACTGAGTGAGTGAGGGATGGCGCACATCACAATAACAGGGGCTATTCTTTGTGTTGATGATGACCCAAAACAAAAAAGTTACTGGAAATTTGGTAAACGTATAATCGGCATGGTCAATCACTATTACAAGTGCAAGTTTTGGCTTCAACATGCAAAATCTTTTTTTATATAAAAAATTATTAAATTTGTGGCATGAGTGATTGACAATGTACATATGTAAGTGCATCCAGCATTTAATGGTCACTTACAGAACTTGGTCTGTTTGTCTTTGAAGGACTGCGAGTCAGCCAGCGAGCCGCCCGAGTTGCTGCTGCTGGAAGCGGTCACCTTGCGCCCTGAATTACCACCGAATAACAACACTGAACAACACTTTGTAAAAAGCTTATAACAGATATCTCGAGTTGTCCTGAAGAATAAACATCGCCTTGAAAGTTTTTTTTACGTAACAAAGACTTGAAGAACCAAATAAACGGTCTCTAACGCCATCACCTCTTACCTTCTTACCCTATTTTAGCATTATGACCTTATGGTGTACTTTTAGACTAGACAACCAGATTAACATCATTTGAATGCCGCAAACCAAGCATCATTTTATGTATCTCATTTTAGTATAAGGTGATGTTTAATGGGCAGGAACAGCTGAGATATTACTTTCGACGTTTCGAGCATCTAGAAAAGAAGATTACTTTATACGAATTTACAAGAATACGAGTAGGAGTATTTGCAAATGTTCGGCATGCACAAATGGAACTAGAAAACAGCAAAAAAAACATGAAGTTCTACACACAGAAATACGAAAGGGAAGATCACTAAGCAAAACGGTTGTAGAATAAAAACGAGTTTACGGGTCACATGAGTTTTATTTGTACTTTTCACGTCAGTTATTGTTGGTTGTGAATAGAACGTCATCTAGTTCTAGAAAACACGTCGTCTTGAAAAATTGTAATTGTCGCAAAGGTTGCAATGTGTTACCAAGCGATTCCAAGCGAAAATAAAACATGAAACATTGAGAACTTCCGAAGACGTTAACCTGAGTTATGAGGCCTGAAATACCGTGAACAACCGTTTCTTTTTAACACCGATGAAAACGACGACGATAAAAAAATCAATTTGACGCCTAATCAATGATTTTAAAATATAAATCATGAAAAAGTATTCAAGAGTGGAAATGGATACATTTGGCTGACCGTGTGACGCTTACCACAAACGCATGCAACTATACTTCATGTAAATTTCAAGTAAACTACATGAGTTGCGCAACGCGACGCGCACAGTTGTCACATTCTCAAGCACAACTGAATGCTATATTTTATAGAATACACACAAAATGAGCCACAACAAACGCAAACTGAAACAGGACACTATACGCGGTGGTCGCGTCTTAAATATACATACTTAGACATATGTACTACGTCGACCAAGTTGGTTTTGTTGTTCTCTGTTGCGAGCCATATGACGATTACGACGGGCACTCTCCCAGCTACATTAATTGTGCGCCAAAAAGGTCGCGCCCAAACCCCGAATGCAATATATACTCGGTTATGTATTCTACATTGGCAGCGCTTTCCTTGCTTCTGGTCTCCGGAAGCTTATTATAAGTGTTCCGCAGATATGCGGCCAAAGAAATTATTGGGTAATTCTAGGTATCACGTACATACATTCATGGTGTGTTGAAAAAGCAAGCATGCGATCTCTAGAGCACCGTCACAATATCGTGATAATAAAAATTGAAGAGTTATGACAAAGAGAAAAATGACAAGAGAGTTAATTAGACTCAAAATAACGGATAGTACATAGTTATAGCAGATATTAACTATCATATAGTAACAATGTATAGTGTTATATCTTTTGATTCATGCTATTTGGGAGGTTGAACTTGGTCGAGAACGACAACGCTGAAATTGGCAGCCTAACTCAATTACATGCACTCAATTACATCTGTATCAGTGACAACTATCTAATTGAAGACGTCACGTCACCAGCCATCGGTGGCTGACTGTAGTTACCCGAATAAAGTTTTGTTCTGCATTCGTGTGTCACAATGTTATTCCCAACACGACTACGAGTACCTGTCTAGTAGTGTCAAACGACCGTAACGCGGTGAATTGGAGGCTGGATGAAACTTTGACCCGGATCTAATGTGAAACTGGTGGACGAAGGGAGGGGGATTTTTAATCAAAGATGGTGAATAAGCAGTTTGAAGTCGTTTTACCTACACCCCAAAGAACAAGTTCTACTTTTTGAAACGGTCAACGAAGGTGGAATTGAACTTTTTCGTTCTTCCCTCGTCCGCCAGTGGGATGTTATACAGTTTATAGGACTAACGCCAGCAGTAATAGAGCTTGTGGTTCTGCCTGGGGTCGATGTCGACGAGTTGGGTGCTTGATCCAGCCAACAAATGCTGTGCCTTGGTCAACTTCAATGTTTTCTCGTTGGCCGTCCGCTGTCGACCGAATAGAATGGACGCCGGTAACATGGTCACGATTGGTTATTATTGTATTGATGGTCATCATGAATTTGATGACATGACATCACCATCGAGCAACATTCATTTCGTTGTAGATCCGAAATCATGCAGAAAAGTTTTGGAAGACTCGGATGATCGGATGGTTTCGTTTCACCGATTACCCGGACTCGATGGACGTGATATTTTGGATGGTGAAACGCAAACGCAATAGATGATGAGGCACCAGCTGATTGCGATTGGGTGTCGTGTGTTGTGGTCAATCAGTCGACCATTGTGCTGGTATATGTAATGGGCCGCATGTCCGGGTATCATAAAAATCAGTCAACAAACATGAATATGTGGCACTCGATGGTGTTGTGCACATGAAGACGTGACCAGAACTGGTCTAATTCGTCAGTAATCCTCAGTCATCAATCATTGTCTTACTATGGCAGTCGATGCAGTCGGGTATCAACGTTATGTAGGATAGCAACGTCGACTCAGAGACAGCTGCTGTCAGATGCTGAGAAAACAATTAGCCACCGTTGGTTTGTTTGTGGGCCAACATGGCATTGGGAAGGACACGACGTGCCAGCTTTTATGCCCCAAACAATCCGGTACAACTCAGATGAAGATGATGGACACAACGACACAAACACACCAAGATTTACCACGCACCGTTAAATTTGTGCCCGTTTTACTGGTATATTCGAATGCCGAAGACACTGACGGCGGCCGGATGTGTTTGGTTTTTGAATGATGCGACATTCATTGTGCTCGTTGTATTGATTGATGCTTCGACAGTTGAGAAACTACGAACATTGACTAAGTGAGCCAAAATAAGATGGACGAGATTAATGCCAACTGATGAACAACATTGACAAAGTACATTTATGTACATACATATTGTACGGAAGTTTGGTATGTAGTAATGGAACGAACCTGATCCACCTGATTGCTGGCGATTGCCCGTGGACGAGGGACTGTTGTTGGTTGAGGTGTTGTCGCCCTGGCCCTCGTTGCCCTTGCGCAGAAACTTGAGCATGACGTACGATGCTTTAATATATATATTCTTGTTGCTGATGCATTCAAACCACGATCATTTCGGGTATTGGCCAGTCGAAATTTCAGGTGATGACAATAATAATATTAGTGATAAATATTAATAATAATGTTGTGTCCGTGTGTACTGTTAGAGGCGGCCAGGCACTGCGATTTAACACCTGCGAATATTCGGTCAGAAAATAATCATCATACATATGGAGCGTAACATGGCCGATGCTGCTGAGCGTCAATGCATACATACATACATACATACATACATACATATGTACATGATAGAATACATACATACAATCTGTGTAAAACGGGGGCAGCTGTATGTATGTATGTACAAGGACCCGTACTGTATGCCGCTGCCACAGTCTGTCCCAACCACATTCGTACGGCTGTATGGCCACTCGCTGCAACATCATCAACACAAGTTTACCTGACAATATCGGTGATATGCCACACGGATCTGTCAACTGTCGACCAGAGATCAGCAAATGTTGAAATGGTTGATTTCATGTTGTACCTTTGCGCGGAAATGGGTGTGACCGCGAGCGGGTGCAGTGGAGTGTGCATATCGATCGAGCACATGCACAGGCACATGCGCCTGACTGTGCGCCCATATATTGCGGCCGTAGTGGCGCATCCAACACTTCTTCAAGCTATGTGATTTTTTTCCATGAAGGTATTTTCTCACTTAGATCACTTGTTTATCTATCATTTTCATTTGGAATGCCACTTTTATGTTTGCCCGAAGTGGATACATAGATTGATGGGTGCATGCACGCTGGTGCTGGTTCGCTTTTGTGGGGGCAATGGGGGTACTGGACTGACTGCCCGACCGTGCCGAACTTGTTGTTGGCCAGCATGTGCACTGTACTACATACATTGCACATACATACATACATATACATACGTATGTAGCCGACGATCCATGTGTGTGTCTGTCAGGTGGCGGGTGAAAACATGGTCAGTAAAAATCGAAAACTTTGCCGACTCGTTTTTACCTGTTTTTGCTTGATATATTCTGGGGCGGGCATATGTTCTTATGGTTCGTTGACAAACAGAAAACAAAATCAGATGTTCATTCATCCACGGCGTTTGCGGTTTTTGACAAGACGACGGGTGAATAACCAAAGAGGGCTAATTAATCCAAAGAACGTGTAAAACCATTTAGCCATTAATATGGAAATTTTCCTTTTTTCGAAATGATCAGATTTTTCCAGCGAGTTTCTCCCGCGGATGGCATTGGTTTGTGATTGGATGTCGTTGTCGTCGCAGGCAGATTCGTTCAACTTGGATACACACACGCACACACATGGGCACAATCACGTACTACCCAACATAACGTTCAAACTAATTAGCTTCTTTCGCAGGAGGGAAATTTACTATTTTAACTGTTAGTTTACCTGTACATATGAAAACGGATTGCAAAATGTGGCAGAGAGGAGGCACTGGTAATGTGGTTAGTGCATCCCACCCACCCGCTAATGGACTCAAGTGCAATGCCCTAGTACCACCATCCGTGATAGGATACGGACGATATGCAGATCAATGTACAAGCTACTAATATTACATATTGATGTGATTAATGCCATCTTATTTGTGTTGCAACACTCTCCCATGCATATTTGCAATCAGCGTGACCATGTCCGGGTAAAAAGCTGGAACATTCCGTGTCTGTGTGACTGAGGTTTGCACATTACAAAGCCATCAGACTTAGCGGAAGTGAATGCCTGTTTTGCTGTGATTGAGACTGAGCTGGCTGAATCTGTAAAAAATCTTGACCAAGCGGGTGGAAAGGATTTAGTGTCAAAGTGGTCGTGTGCCTCGAGAACGCTAGACGTCAGTTTTCCGTAGTTAAATATTTTTAATGATTGTGTTGATTTAGATTGTTTAGATTGTGTTGATATCTAAGAATTATCTGCTGATTAATCAACTATGGTTTCCAGTTTCAACACCTGTTTAGAACCAGTTCCGAAGTTACATGGTGAGAGTATAGTCGGGATGACGATATTGCGAAGGAGTTGAAAAGGCACTCCGTTGGCTGATTCAATATGTACAATCTTTTCCACGTGTTGATGAAATAATTACTATCTAGAGCTAACTAGCACTACTCTAATTAACTAGTTTCTAGCTTTCGATGTCCCTCCTTTGCATGAACTTTGCTGCCCGTGATTCAGTTACCCATCCGTTTGGGTGCGTTTGATCCCAGCTGACGCTATTTATACCATTTTGTACGAACAGCTATTTATAGCAGCATGATGTTTGAACAGCTATTTTTAGCTCTGTACTATACTGACGCCAATGATATAAAAAGGATGGTGTGTGTCTGGTCTGGACATTTGTATAACAAACAGTATGTGAATGTCTATCCACAACTGTACGCAACTACAATAAAAACCCAATCACACTTATTTGCTGGGTAAAATACATTGCAATCAGCAAGAATTAACTCGAAAAAGCCAACTTTAATCTGACTAGAGAATCGCCTTCCCCTTCTTGACCAAATGGCTAATCCGCCACGTGGCGGCGACCGAGCGAAGCTCATTTCAGCCATGCTTTTATGGCGAACCGTTGTGTTGGATAAACATGATACGGCCATTGCCATTGCACTGTACATACTATTCTATATTGGCCAGCGCCATGTCTCTATCGTCTCATCTTCGTATCGCCCGTGCCATCAGTCGGTGGCGTATGATAATCATATTGACATCAACTGTGGCGGATTGTAATCAAATCACTTGAAAGAGTGGCGGATTGTAACCTGTGACAGTCACTAGCGATTCGGTAAGTAATTGCACTTACTGTACGTGCGGATGGATACATCAAAATTAAGTTCTGGATGTGCTCGGAGATAGCAAACTAGGATTTAACCGGATATAACCCAATTATACTCGTGTTTATAACGGTCGGATGAACAACCCAAGTTTAGCCCATGTAAAATGACACTCTCGACTAATTATTGTCCTTTGCTTAAGATGTGAACAGAATACATATAAAAAGATTATGAAGGTTCGTATCAATCAGGGATGGGTACATGTAATTACGGTTATTTCAACGGAACGGTTGAACGCAAATTCTGAATAAGTCACACTACTGATAATCACGATATTTTGACGGTGATCACTGAATGCATGCATGCGCGCTCGCTGTAACATACGATCGCAGCTAATTACCGTGTTATATTAAGATTGAGTATTTTTATGTAATAGGGCACAATTAAATACAGTAAATGATTGGAGCGATGATACGAGTTATATTATGCAGTACCTGTTATGAAAAATCAAATAAAAATAAGTCAATTCTAATTTGCTATATGATAATTACTTCTAAAACTCACTGGCATTATGATTCTGAGTCTCATGACGGACGTAAATAAAAAAGGAAACTCTGATTACCAGTAGTAAGTAAGTAGCAATCGAGTGATGATCAAGTTAGTACCGAACGATAACCAATTGAATGCTCAACGAGAACCAACCCGAGTCCTGCGTGCGTTTAGTGCCGGCTGCATTGCCCATCGCAGACACAAGTGACGAGTAGATTTCACTGAGTTTGTTCGAGTTCATCAAAGATTTACCCGATCAAACCCGGCCGGTGGAACTAAGATATACGCCACTGATTATCGGTCATTTGAGGGCCGGGTTTTTGGAGAAATCAAGTAAGTTGTAGAAGCCTGATGAAGCGTTGGTATTCTGATTGAGGTCATAAAGTAGATGAAATTCTTGTTGATACTGACGAAGTAGCGAAGGATGATCGAGTGTAGATATTGGTGGATGTTGTTGGCATGCGACGATTGTCGTAACGTACTGAGTCCGGTTTGTCCATGGTACGTAAATACAGACATCTAGATCATTTTGCGACTATCTGCAATCATGCGCTTCTAAACACTAGTAACGAACGTTAGCATGACTTTGATTTATGGCTGCTGGGAACAGCGGTATACCATCGTTACAGAAACTATAGTCATTTAATATTAAACGAGAGAACTTACTCATTGATGAAACACGAAATCTAATATCGAGCTTTATAAACGAGTCCATGTACATAGTACAAAAAATATGTGTTGATAGTCAAGCTAACCACATTTATCATGTTGGGTGACAATAACCACACGAATCGTATTTAACTTTACGTCAAGTTATGTACCATTATGATTATGTTTCCAATACGAAAATGCATAAAGACTAAACTCTTGCATTCAAAGTACATGAAGTTACATAAATATGTACATCTACAGTATGTTGACCACGGTATAGTAACATCAGGTGTGTCACACTACCGAAACTCAACGGAAGCAATGCAGTTTCAAATTATTAAACTGTCCAATTAAATTTTTTCACCAAAAAACAGTGCGATGCTCGGCAACCAAAAACAAAACCAAAACGTTATATCCCAATAGCCAATACGGCAATACGGCAATAGTGCAACACGGCAATACGCAATGCGACAATGCGACAATGCGACAATGGCTAAAACCACTCAGAGAACCGGTCGGGTGTCCATGACCGATGTCAGGAGCCGCCTGAAAGTGCCAGTGCCGTCGGCATAACAATACAGTTGGAGCCTTGAAGGCGGCGGAAGAGCACATTATCACTATATCAGAATAATCTCTAAGTGCCGGATTTTTTTCTTGATGGTTTTTTTAGTGGTTTTGCGTTTGTAGATAGTTGAATAAAGAGAGGAGTTGTTTGTTTACATGAACCATGGAATGACAACCGTTTGGCACAACAACATATACCCAAATACAAGCTGTATAAGTTTGATGGGCAACACCTACATACACCGTCCGACTTTGATTGCGTGGCGGATGCATCACGAGTCGGCATTACATGGTGTCACGTAAATTACAGAATTGGTCTTATTGAATGTTTGAGGTATGTAGAATTTCAAAAAAGGACTAAATTTAACTTAAAAATCTGGTGGATGATTTTCCTCATCCGTTTCGTTGTGTTTTGGTATCGGACGCCGCCCTGGAACCTCAGCAATAGCCCCTCAATACAGGGGGTATTCAGTATGATTAATGCCGGGCTATAAATAGCCATAGGCAATCACTAAAGTCGATACTTTTTTTGTTGGAGTAACTTTCAGACGGTACGCAAACAAAAAATTTGTCGGATAAACAGATGAACGTCAGAAAAATTCTGAAATTATACTATCAGTCAACTGACAGACGAAATGATGAATGGAATTGAATGAGCGAAATGAAGTTGTGTGTGCATAAAGTGTGCGTCTCCAGGGACTACAGACCACACTCAACTCAACACCCTGGCTCAAAATACTGCTTTCTTGTGTCATTCGTTTGTGTGCGGATTCAATTCTGCGTAATGGTATACATACGTATCTCATGCGGCCTGATTCCGCATAGTTGATAGTTTTAACGTTTTGTTACCTTTACTGCTTTATGTGCCACATTTCCAGATAACACACTCAACATTCCGGCCCGTAACACACTGCTTCGGAATCGTGTTGTTCCTACTGTATTTATGGAACATGTTCTATCACACACCGACATACAGCAAGAAATTAGTGAATTGACCGCGTTGTCATCATGGCTTATAAACAGGGAATCACTTAGTTCACATGTGACTCACTCCAGTATTTATGATGCAATACAATCATACACAATTGCAACAATACATACATCGTTCACCAATACCAGTGATCATTAATTCAACAATGCCTTTTAACCGGCAACTTTAAATAATTTTAGTTTTTTAATTCCGCGTTGATTACTCAAAATGCTATTTAGAATCATATATTTCATTCACTTGCTAGGCTACTATTCGGCAGCAAACCATCAATGCATCAATGCATAAATACATCCAATGCTAATAAATAAGGTGACTCTCATTCTCCAAATATTAGATTTGTAGGCCTTCTTTGAATGATAATATCTCTTGAAGTTCACGAGGTGTCGAATTATATTATGGATGACAAGCTGTTAAGATATTTAGAGCTATACAGATGTAGCTCACAAACTCTGATCATATTTTGTAAATATTAAGATGTGTAATTTACTGTTGCCACAAGAGGAGATCTCGTGATATGACAGTGCGTGTGCGGATACTCCAAATGACATCTATTTCATCGTTTTTATTGACTACAGACAATGTTGTATTGGATGTCTTAATTATATACACACAGTATGTACATTATACTACATAATATTACATGTCCGCCATAGCGATAAACATATAGGAGTGGCAATTGTAAAGCATGGACCAAGTACATATTATCGGTGGCACTCACGGTACAAAGGAACAATAATATCAAAAGCAACAGTAGATACAATATTAACTAAATCCTATGAAACATCATGATTCAAATAGAAAACCATGACGTTCCGGGTCACGAGAAGTCGATAGTCAATATTGGCATCCGTTTTTCCTGGAAGTGTTATGGAAAGACGAATGAGTTTCGGTCGGTTGGCCGGCTTGACAACCTAGAAACTGACTGCGACTTACCGAGTTGAGACACGTTCGGCAATGATATACTGCCAGCAACTTTAACACTATATTATATATGCTAACTTCTTTTTAGCTTGGTATAAAACCTTTCCAACACACTTGGAAGATGGAAAATTGCGTTTTCGCAGTGGTTGATGGGTGTGAATTAAAGGCCTCGTGTTTGTTGCCTGATTAGTTAGTGAACAATATCATTGAAGGAGACTCAGATGTGCCGTTCTCTAACAGCCAGGCCGCACTTGGAGTTTGTTTCGTTGAAATTGAAAAACAAATGTTCGTTAACAATTAGGTTCCTGAACTAAAAGATTGTTTCTAGCATTAGATGCACTGGTTAAGTCAAAGAAATAGAACATGGATATTGTGCTTATCGATCATCCATAATCGATTATCTATATCCAAACAGAGCTATGTATACAGTTGTGTCCCGCCTAATAAATCCCAAGTGAAATTTCAAATAAAACTCGGAACAACAACAGTTAAGGCATAATGCCTACAATTTCTATCAACATATAAACAACACCAGCTAGTTGCATTCTCAATTTGTGACTGAATGGTCGTGTACCAAATCTATATGGTACACCATCCACATAAGCCATCGCGATTGGCACGGCACGACTCATCGATTCCATTCGTGTAAACGACCGCGTTCTCAGCCACAAAAAAAACCTAACGGGAAGCCAGTGATAACCTGTTTTATAATAAAAAAAACTTTGCTTTGTAAACATGGCGATGGCTCTCTCCTGATACATGTAGTTGGTTCTTATTCAGTGGTCCCACAGGCATGCGAGTTTTGAGAAGTCAATGTTCCTTGAAAATAATGAAATACATAGATTCAGTAACAAACACGAGTATAAAATGTATAAATCAATGATGTAACAAGCGGCTACATGCTTGCATTGGGTGCTGAATAAATGTGCCATTGTCGCATCGATTTCAATTCATGTTGCCTGTACCCAACAATAAAATAGAAGCTGACTAATCTGTTAAATTGATTTAATTTAATTTGGGAATGCAAAAAGCATAATTAATTTTCGTTGTACAATCTAAATAGCTCGCAATTGATGATACTCAATCACAGCACAAATCCACTAGGTTAGACTCCATTTCTCCCCCGCCTCCAATACCACAAAACCAGGGGCGGTACCTCGAAATTTGTTATTTTTGGCGTTTCGCATAAAGCTTTCGCCGTAATTAATGTAGTTGTGGACAACCAAATAGGCTGTTGTTTTCAGACCGTTAATGAAGTCTGGTTGGAGCTTGTTTTGGTCAGTGGGTGTGTGATCCTACACTTCCATACTTACATACATATGTATGATTATGTATAAATATATGTAACATCGATGCTGTGAGTGAGTGAATGAGGAACCAAACACTAATTTGAGTGGAATTATTGTTTCTCAAAAGCAATGGCAACCAAAGATAGAACGGGTATACAAACATACAAAATGCTTAACATACAAACTGTTTAATTGGATTCGACTACAAAACAAACATTTACATACGTACATATGTATGTATGAACACAAATTTATGATATTTTGGTACATACAGGTACGCGTACCACAACCACATGTACATAGCCTTGGCACAGAGTAACCGGGCAACCATAAGGCCGTATGCATTCAATGTATTGTTCTATTTACGGTATATACCATGCCCTGTGTGCCATGCACCCTCCAAAATAATACCCTTAAATCGGGGGGGGGGGGGGGGGGGGGCAGGGCGCCAGCTGACTCCAGTCTAATTTCAATCGCAGTTCCACTTCTAAGCGCTCATGATTTATATTGTGGCCGTAGGTCCAATTATTTCGGCCAATATCGTCATACTTTCCCGTCGCATTCAGAACTAATTTGAACTCCAGATCGGCTCTAAGCGTCCATGATTTATGGTGCCATGTGCACCAAGATTTTTTGTATTTTACCTTCCTGTAACATTTTTGGAATAATTTCTCCCTTGGGCTATTGACCATTTTCTTGGTGTGGTTCACGTGGTTGGCTCGCGAATGTTACCACAACGAAGTTATAGAAAGTCTCAAACAATACGCACACCAATAAGCAGAGAGACATGTTTTCTCGATTTATTAGGAGAATGAAAATCAGTTTGATGATAATGAACATCAACTGTGAACTTTGGTTGGTTGAGCATTAACACGGCTGATGCATCGTGGGAACGTAGCCGATGGTCAAACTACTTTAGTTTCCTTGTTGACAATACTCCATTTCAACATTATAGTCAGTTCAATAATAATCGACTGTGAATATTACCGTTCACGGAATGCCATCTACGGCAATGTCTTTGAAAATACATTACTAATAAAATAACTTTATTTTCTCTGTTACATTTGGTTCTGATCACCTGAAAGCTCGCAAGACTGCAGGGTCAAGAAAAGAATTTGTGAATCTTGTGAAAGTTCTACAGGTATCGATGACAGAACAACAAGTTACTCAAGTCACTCGCATAACCGCTCAGTGCAATATTCATGTAAGAAATGACGGAATTGCCAATAACCAAACAAGCAAATTTTCTGTTCTCAAACAGGTCCAACCATTTATAGCAAGCTGTCTGGCATTCGGTAGACATGCAAAAACGGTATGGCATATGTATGGTCTGCACTGAACCAATAAAAATTATGGTAAGCCGAATTACTGTATGTGTATTGTTTTGAAAGCTACATATGTAGGATTATTTCTCCTGACACGTGAGAATACAGTGTTTTCTAATTGTTTCAGAGAGACAACTTTTCTCAGAAAGCTGTTTTATTTCAAGCATTCTCTTATAACCAATGATGCCTCTCGGGTCCAATGAAGCCATTAAGAGCATTAGATAGACCAATGGGCATATAATGGCTCCGCTTGCAAAAACCAAACCCACATTTACGGTAAATGAACCGGAACAACTGAAATCTCTCTCCGAGTGATGGCGCACGTGAGTTGGGCGAATGTGGCAGTGAGTGAGTGTGTGAGTGAGTGAGTGAGTGAGTGTGTGAGTGAGTGAGTGAGTGAGTGAGTGAGTGAGTGAGTGAGTGAGTGAGTGAGTGAGTGAGTGAGTGAGTGAGTGAGTGAGTGAGTGAGTGAGTGAGTGAGTGAGTGAGTGAGTGAGTGAGTGAGTGAGTGAGTGAGTGAGTGAGTGAGTGAGTGAGTGAGTGAGTGAGTGAGTGAGTGAGTGAGTGCGTGAGTGAGTGAGTGAGTGAGTGAGTGAGTGAGTGAGTGAGTGAGTGAGTAAGTGAGTGAGTGAGTGAGTGAGTGAGTGAGTGAGTGAGTGAGTGAGTGAGTGAGTGAGTGAGTGAGTGAGTGAGTGAGTGAGTGAGTGAGTGAGTGAGTGAGTGAGTGAGTGAGTGAGTGAGTGAGTGAGTGAGTGAGTGAGTGAGTGAGTGAGTGAGTGAGTGAGTGAGTGAGTGAGTGAGTGAGTGAGTGAGTGAGTGAGTGAGTGAGTGAGTGAGTGAGTGAGTGAGTGAGTGAGTGAGTGAGTGAGTGAGTGAGTGAGTGAGTGAGTGAGTGAGTGAGTGAGTGAGTGAGTGAGTGAGTGAGTGAGTGAGTGAGTGAGTGAGTGAGTGAGTGAGTGAGTGAGTGAGTGAGTGAGTGAGTGAGTGAGTGAGTGAGTGAGTGAGTGAGTGAGTGAGCGAGTGAGAGTGAGTGAGTGAGTGATTGAGTTAGTGAGTTAGTGAGTAAGTGAGTGAGTGGAATGAATGAGTTTGTAGCGAAATGCAGAACTGTCACTGAAAGTAATCCCTGAAGATACATTCTCTGTTGACGACAAGACAGTCTATGACACATATCATTACCAAATGGATATAGTATAATGGTGAGGAGTCTGCTCTTTTCACTGGCATGGTGTGTCCCAATGACTAACATATCAAGATTCATATGAAACTGACAGGTTGAGAGAAACGGTGAACGGTGTTTGTACTCGTGTATGTTACACGTCGACGTTACAAACATTCAAAGACAATACAACCATTGATGGTACGGTTTTCAATAAATATGAACAACTTGTCAAACATGTCATAACAGCAGAGTGTTTTAGGCAACAAATAATCGGCAAACCGTCGCAAATATCATATTACCATGACGTTGTTGTTGCAAGTGAAATGAGTGAATATTCGGCCAACGTTTCGTCCGTTAACACCAACAAACACGGCATTGCACTTATGAGTCAAATGACAACAACGCCGATGCAAAGCATTATATCTGCATTTATGTTGGACGTAAAGCAACGTTATGCGAAACAAAACATATTTGGCATATTTGTGTGCCATATGAAACATGTCGCAGTATGTAATACATTATGAACGAACAAGTTTTATGCAACGTGCTGTTCTTCGAAGTGTAACTTGTATTACGCAGTTATACGTGTTTCAAGTTTCCTAAGCACAGAGCATCTAATCGAGTTGAATTTTCTGCAAATTGGGCAGAATAGTTTAACCAACGGATAAATGAATGAAAACTATGTCATCGTAACACTATTCGATATATTTTCAAAAGTCAAGTCAAGTAACATTTTGGTCGCATGCGGGTGTTCCGACTTCCGGGTTGTTGGTTCCGGTTTACGGTGTTGACGAAGGTAGTAAATGATAGATTCGTGTGTGCTGGGTTTTTGACAAGGATTTGTTGTTATGGCTATGTGGGTGGTTTCAGGGTCTAAGGGAATGTAAACAGGAAAGGGAAAAGAAAAATCTGTGTAGATCAGAAATCGAATTCTACTGACCAATCACTGACCAATTTGATTGTTTCTTTTCCTTTGGACTCTGAAACCACCCTTAGGAAATTCTTAAACTCATCGGTTTAATGAAACCAAAAAAAACACATTTCAAAATTATAAATCATCAAACAGAATATTTTTATACTCCATACGGAAAACGGGGTTCATTCGATATGGTGGTACGACATGGGTGGAGAAAGTCCGGCAAAAAGTAAAAGTATGTTTCCGGTAGAGTAATAGTTCGCGGAATGGAGTATACATAAAATAGGCTCAATAAATTACGTATTTGGCTTACTGTTGTGTAACTGTAGCTGACCCAGCGAGTTAAATAATAATGAGAGGTACGCACATATCTACATACATAGTCAAGTAAATTTGATCTAACTTTTGATTAAAATTAGCGTTTTGCTTTCGATGATCGGTCTGTATGTCTGTCTGTCTGTCTGTCTGTCTGTATGTCTGTCTGTCTGTCTCTCAGTCTGTCTGTCTGTCTGTCTGTTTGTCTGTCTGTCTGTTTTCGAAGAAAGCCACCCTAGTTTAAAATCTGTCTTTTCAACTATCGTTATTCATCCCACTGGTAAACGCTTGTATAACGTATATTATCACTCCGTCAAATCAAAACAGCAGTCACTCGAATCACACTGTCGACTGTCTCACTAAAAAGCATGTGAACTATGAGGTTGGGGTTTCGTGCGACATCATTCAAAAATAAAAGTTCAGTCGTGACTTCGACTCATGGAAAATGAACCAGAATCATCATTCATAATATGGACTTTGGCTAAATAAACTCATTGTGAAAAGTATCCTGGTTACTTTTATATGACGTTTTCTCTTATAAGTGTCTTTGAGGCACAAACAAATACGTGGTTACGAACAAAATTGGTTTAGACGAGACTTCAAAAGTACCGATTATGTTCAGCCCGATCGAAAAAATGTTATACCAAAAAATTGAGAAAATGTATAATTCATTTTGACCGGCTAAATAATTTTGCAAACCACCAAAACCATGGTCTACGTTCAATTAGGGCTGAACGTCGATAGGGCTGAACGAAATGCTCCCAATAACCAACGCATGCAATTACGCTATGCCTGTTGCAACATTATTATGTTACCATTCCAACCTCAATAATAATTAAACCAGACAAAAAACTTGTTGCATACTACGGAGAAGCATTTTCCATCATAATTTCCCAGATTATATTCAATGGAAAATAATGTTCCAACGCGCAATTGACTCATCGACTCATTCATTCCACTTACCGTAACTGGTCTGAATTGCCTGCTTGGCAGCCTCGACGTCAGTGTCGTCATCTGGCAGTTCTTCGTGATACGTCAGGTTGGCCGGATGTTGCTGGTTGCTGTATCCGGCCGAAATGTCTGATATGCCAAAGTGTCTGATCATGTCATTGGTGTAGGCGATCGACCATCGATGCTCACTTTCATAGTCCATGTCCTCATCCGAACAATCAGAGTCCGGATCAGAGTCGTACTCGAACAACGACCAGAGATGTGCCGGCAACTGTTGTTGTTGCTGTTGTTGTTGCTGTTGTTGTTGCTGTAGTGGTTGTTGTTGTTGTTGTTGTTGCTGGAGTAGCTGTTGTTGTTGTTGTGGTCGTGATGGTGCGTTATGTGTTTGTGGTGACATTGGTAGAGAGGTCTGCAGTACCTGAGCGTAGGTCATAAGCGGTGAAGGGCCATTAAACAGCAGACTTGAAGGCGGTTTGCATGAGGACAGAAAGCTGGATGGTTGCTCGAATAATGGCAACTGCATTTGTTGTTTCTGTTGCTGATGTGAAATGTCAGTCTTTTGTGGGATATGTTGCTGTGATATGTTTGGTTGCTGTTTTTGTAATTGTGGAGCAGATAAAGATGATTGTTGCCACTGGTGCCAGCTCGTACTCGGAAATTGCGGCAGTTGTTGTTGCAGTTGTTGTTGTTGTTGTTGTTGCTCTTGCTGTTGTTGAAATAGCAACGGTTGTTGTTGTTGTTGTGGCTGTTGTTGATGCTGCAAAACGCCTCCCGTCGTTATACTCATTGGTGGTTTCTTCTTGCTTTTATTATCGGTCGTCGAATTGCCGGCAAGAAATAACGCGGTATCGGGTCGATATAATTGGTTGGTGCCGTTCGGGTCGCCTGCATTGCTCGTTGATGTAGGCACGACGGCCGTCGTCGCGTAGTAATTCTGGTTGAGATGACAGAGAAACTCATCGCCGACGGCGGCATTGGGCTGGGAATACCGACTTGACCGACTCGGTAGCACGTCGAGTTGATGTCGGTTGGATCCGGCATTGGATGCCGCGATGCCTGTACTTGAACAGATACCGCCGGATCCGGTTTTGAGGTTATTACCCGTGCCCGTTATCGGTCCAGATCCCGAGGTTGACGGCATCCGTAGATTCTGCTGCGATCGCACGTAGAAGATGGACGGAATCAACGAATCGAACTTCAGTGTTTTGGAGGAATTTAGGAGACGATCGTAGGTCTTGACTGGATCGGATTGATTGAGGAGCAGTGGCAGTGACGATGTGATCATTGCGATCGATGATTAGAGATCAATATCTAAAGTATAATCATTTATGTATGATAAATTATTGGTTAATTAAATAATAAATTTAATAAAATTGACCCAACCGGAAGTTATGGTTAGTCAGCGCGGAACATGGAATGTAGAGATATGTAACAACGACACCATAAAATTAAATAGTCGAAATTTAAAAAGCTTTATCAGTATTGAATGGTGCAAACATATTTCCGTTGTTTATAAATAGGAACGGATATTAATCGTATCAAAAGTAAATAGGCCATCTATGTGTGTATATAATCTATAATATACCGTCCTATCCGAAAGTAATGGTCGAATGACGCATATCAGTCAGTAATAAGATAAACATTTTATATTTAGATATTATACTTTTATGAACCGGGTTTCACTGTACAGTACCATGAGCCGTTATGTGACACGGCATAGCTGATTCGGGTGCGCTATGTTAGGGTAAACCATTTGTACATTGAACACTGTTTTGAGTGGAATAGTAAAACTCTCATAGCACAAGCATATGTACTTATTCGCATCTTCAAAGGCTTTTTTTATATGAAAGCAAGTTACTTTCAAGGAAATAACATGTTTAACCAGTTTCGACAGCTTTCACAAATAACTAATATTGGGTGAAGAGTCTGATAATCCCATTGCATACAGTTGCCTACTACATTCATACGATGGAACGACACGTGGTATTGGCACATTTGGTTTGGTTTATAGGAGAAAAAACGTTTGATTGATGTAACATTGAATTAAGTGCAATGGGTTAAAACAGCAACAAAGCGGCTTAATAGCGGCAGTAAAAATGTGAGTTGAATCGGGTACCATAGTTAAAACCATAGTTATGCGTTAGCGAACGCGTGCGTTGTTCGGTGCCGAAAATACATTTCCACGATAACTAATATTAACTAACGATAACAAATACTAAACACATGTAGTTCACAAATACATAAGTGAACTATACAGAACAATAAAAAACCTAAGTAACATATTGAACCCAATATGTATTTATAATTCTATAAAATAAAGTTGAGAAAAGTGTTGCGTGATGATGTTATTGAATGGCAAATGCATGACACTCCACAACATCAGTCCTATATCCCATATCCTACTGTATTTATTTGTTTTGGCAGCTGTCGAATTTTTCGCGCAGCAAAAATGAATTCTGTACGCCCGTCATGATTTTATCAGGTGCTGCATCAGAACGGTTGAATGCAAGTATTCTAGAAAATTCGAATAGAATGTAAACACAACCACATTTAGAACTGGTCTATTTAGAACTATGTAGTCTACATATTTAGAACTATGTAGTCTATTTGGAACTATTTATTCTATTTAGAACTAGACCTGGAACATTCGCCAGGAAATGAGACATTTGATAAAAATAAGTCATTTGATTAAAAATAGAGTAAGTAGGATAGAGTTAGATATATTTAGAACATAATTAGAAGTGCATTGAACTATGTTTATACATACATATCTGGCACTCACTAAGAATAGTACACCTAATCACCAAAAATAGCACACCTAATTTAACTATTTTGCCATACAGGGCAGTCCATATATGCGAAAACTCTCATCTTTTGTAGATATAGACCAGCATATGTTAACAACATATTCGATTATGCTTCTTGAAGTTAACACTAACAGTGGTTAAGTTTTACAAGAACTGCATACTTGAAGCTGAAAATAATATACAAAAAAGTAATATATCTCAATCATTTCGCAAATCAAATTTATCTGTGGTGAAAATCATTGTTCCTTTCATAAATACACAATTTGTAGTCGCTATAAACTTCCTGCTTGGAATACAGAAATTGCTAAAAAAAAGTGTACGTCGTATACGAATAAAGGTCGTTGTAAAAATGCGTGCACTAATTGTTTTGTTTCCCGTGTGTGCTGCCTTTGTGATATTGGGAATTTCAGAACACGTAAATTTCCACAGTGGTAGAAAACAAAGTACAAAACAAGTTAATTTGACTTTAGCCAATTCACTAATCAAAATGTCAACAAGTTTTTCTGGCAATTATTTTTTCTGACCCAGTCTGGTAGAACATTAGTCATCGAATTATCCGCATCAGTGACTATGTGCAGTATCAAGTTCGAACAATAAAAATTAGTTTAAACTCGTGTAAACGTTAATACGGTCAGAAAAAGTAGCAGAATTACTTTTAGTATAATATCTATGTTGATAAAAATGGCATCGAAAAAATTTCAAACCCACTCATTGGAGGCCGAGTTTCGAAACAACTGAATGGATGACAAAACAGAACAATACTTTTTGTTAATATGCGACCTGTTATCTATCCCAAATTTGATGTCCATAATCAGTTTGATAATTTTTATTGTATTGGACCGGTAGTTGCGTCACTCGGATTTACTGACCCAAAGTTTTTGCTCAAATGGCATTGTCAAATCCTCGAGTATAACAAAAAATGTGGATAGGCTACAACTTTGTACCGATTATCGGCAGCAACGGAGTTATGCTTGCAGGGAAACCAGACCACATACTCAATATTTTAATTAAAAATGAACACCTTGTACGTAGGATACTTACATACGTCATAATGGAAGGTTACCTGTTACGTATGATAAGTAAACAACGTTGGTATATTCATTGTACCTAAATATGTTGAACCTCAATAATTTATTTCTGTACTTGGTTGATATGTACACTGTATGTATGACTTTTGGAGCTTTGTTTTCCAGCTTTCACAATGCAAACGCTTTTTTTCAATGAAGCTATTATATAGTTTTCAAATTTTTACTTATGATTTTAACTGAACAGTAACATTGTTACTAAGAGGAACTAAACTGTTTCAATACATTTCAATGATTGTGGACACAGTTTACTCGCTGAAAGCAGAATATTGAAGCCAAATGCGATATGTACATAAACACGCTGATTTCTCGAATGCACTATGCTGCTTACCGTAACAATACTTGTTTACCACATAGTGAGTTGTGTGTGACTGCTATTTTTATACAAATGCATGTGAAAACATTCATCGCGTCCATTTACGACTACGTTTTTAGTACAATGAGAATAGCGGAGCCCCATCCCAAATGTCCGAACTCTCTCGTTTTCTTGTACAACCTCAGTTTGTGGGAAAAAAATCTGACTTTTACGTTTGATATTTTTGGTTCTTACGCATATTGCAACAGGGCAGAAAGCTCGGTTATGTATATGTACAAGGTGTCCCATTTAAAATTCCGCATTTTTATTTTGAATAAAAATTGCAGTTTTTATTCGATTTCCAAAATGTTTGCGCCAAGATATAGAAAATTTCAGGCTATTTTGTTTTGTTTTTTATTTTTTGAAATCGTGGGAACAAATCAATTTTTATGTTGAAATTCCCGACACACCCGTTTTTCACGTTTTTGCTCTGTAGTCGGTGGTTTTTTAAACGATAGCGTGACCGTTGAAAACGCAATTTTAATAATTTAAATCATCATTCCAGTTAAATAATGTGTTAAAGCATGTTATAATACGGATAACAATGGAATAGTTAACAGTCATCTAACCCACAAACTGCTTAAAAACTGTAACCACAATGCAGTTAAACTCCGCCTCCGCAAGCATGCGCTAGCGCAGGGAGCATGCCTTTTTCTTCCTGAGTGAAATTAATTGACCCAAACGAAAAAATGTCAAAGTTACGGTGAAATACAGTGAGTTACGATATTCTGCTGCGCAAACCACCATATCAGCAGATCACTGTTAAGAATGGACAAACCTGATGTGTAAACTTTCTCAAAGGAAAAACCCCTGGTCCCTGCACTCACGCATGCTTGTGGATGCGGAGTCTTAGCAAGTTGGTTAGATGATTATTAACAATTCCATTGTTATCCGTATTATAACATGTTTTTAACACTTTATTTAACTGAAATGATGATTTAAATTATTAAAATTGCGTTTGTAACGGTCACGCTATCGTAAAAAAAACACCGACTACAGAGCAAAAAAAACGTGAAAAACGGGTGTGTCGGGAATTTCAACATAAAAATTGATTTGTTAGCTCGATTTAACAAAATAAAAAATAGAACAAAATAGCCTGGAATTGTCTATAACTTGGCGCAAAATTTTCGGAAATCGAATGAAAACTGCTATTTTTATTCAAAATAAAAATGCGGAATTTTAAATGGGACACCCTGTACATACAGATTCTTGTTCTCACAGTAAAATGAATCTTATATCCTTGTCTTTTTATCAGGATTCTGGATCTGTAGAACTACTGTCGACGCGCTTTTCATCGAATTTCTCCCAACCTCTCGAATGAAAAAAACTGTTCACAATCAAAGAGAAGAACAACTAGAAAAAAAATTTCCCAATGGATTAGTGGTCTGAAAATTTTACGAAGAACCGCGTCAGAAATACTTCTCCCGATTTAGAATCCGGACTAACGAAATTTCAGACGGGCTATTTCGGGACGCAAAGCACGCGCAGTTCTCGACAGCGCATGTCGGCTGCGTTTTTTCGGGCCGTCGCCTACGTCGAAACACACGTCCAGTCCACAAGCGGACGAGAAGTAGAGGGATAAGGGGAATTCCCCCCTTTGACAGTTTTTAATAGAAGAATTAGCGGCTTGAGGTGTATGTAAAATGGCGTGAAAACAGCTAAATCTAACCCCCTTTGAAGAAATTTCCCCCCTTTTGGAGGATGGGCTCGTCCGACAGTGGTCCAGTGGAATGGTAATTGAACGCGAGAGGTGTTGACGGACACGTTTTTGTACCGCATTTACACCCAAAACAACGTCTATTTCGGTCGTTTATGTGGCCACAAATGAGTGGAACACAAATCATGATAACTCACAGATATAGACGATCAGATAGACGATAGACATTCATAAACCATCGATTAGTGAATTAGAACTGAGGTGACAAAGAAATAGTTGAGGACTTTTGATTTTAGAGAAATTATTGGTCAAGATTGTGTAATCCTGGTTTTTACTAAGCTCTTGAATTGAATCGATCGTGATACGTTTTTTGCATAGTTTTTATTGTACAGTCCATGATTTACGTAGAATCAGATCCAAGAATATCCATCTTCAAATAAGCCAACGAAATGTTTTCGTTTCAAAAATTTGGAGCCCAGCCAAAACCCAAACGAGCACAAATACAGCAAAACCAATTAACGGATTCAGAAAGTGTGCCCGCGTGCTGATGTTGCTACAAATAACTCAAACAACCGGATTGTGAAAATAGTAGGGCATAGTTGTGGTACACATATACACAGGTTACTGTATGTTCATGTTACATTCTATATCTGTAACTTTTTATCTCCGTGATTATCAAACGAGCAGGAAACAAGTGTTTCATGAACGTTTCTCAATTGAAACGTAGAATATCGGAGAAAAACTTTTTATCACGTAGTTCAAACTGAAACCAATGATCTAAAATTTGGGTGTACATTCAGCCGTATGTCTCCATGACCTGAGTGAATATTTTTGATATGCAAAAAATTTTGACCTGAAAATTGAAGGCTTCAAAAATCAACTTAAACGGAAAAGCTTTCTCACTTTATAAAAAACTATTCTACAACATAGTGTATGGGGTATATAGGGAATGCGAGCATGATGCATTAGTGATGAGGTGATGTAATGCAAAGATGTTTGGGCGGTGAGATTGACTGAATGTCGGTTCTATGGTACATCTGGAGAGAGTTTTCTGAAACAACCATGTCACATTGAAATTATGAAACGCAAACTATGTGGTTTACATAAGAATAAAGACGTCTTAATTCAACAAATGTTGGACAGACGAGTTTGTTCAGAATGTTGTTCCAGGGTAAAGTATACGAGTGTTTACGAATGCATGAAATGGCCTTGACAACAACAGTACGATAAATAGTTGATAATACTGTTTTACAGAAATGTTGCGAAAACATTTTGGGTTGTTTCGTGTTGTCATGTCATGGGAAGTAATAACTCTTGAAAACATTTTCATAACTGGTGAAACGAATGCAATATGAAGAAAACGTACACTGTATGAAACATGGACAGCACAATAAATCTTTAAAAAAAACAATCAAAGGGGATTCGGTCATTGAATTTTACTCGATTGGCAACCACTGTCTAGCAATCAATTAAAATTTGTTTGAAACTGATCATTTTTCTCAACGGGGAACTAGAACATGTACAATATACATACCATGTTTCTACGTACATACGGGTACAGTACGTACTTTGGATACCGTAACAACAAACAACAGGTGCACCGTTTAGTCATATTTCATAAAAAATTTGTTCAATTGCCTTTTATAGTGTCTTCATAATCTATCACAATTACAATGAATGATCAAGCGAAAATGATTATTGTTTCAATCAACAATATGGAAGGAAGCTTTGATCTTCCTAACCATGATGCCGGCAATAAAAAACGTTATGATATATTTACATCACGACTGTTACATTCAGTATTGTAAACCACCAATTAGTATGCATGTATCTTAGTATTGCTGCATTGCACTGGCGAACAAGTCATACCTCCAAACGGAAGGGAATCTTTCCAATTACGGGGGAATCAGCAGAAATTAGGCAATTTCATTTACGTTTCATTATACTTTTTGAATTTGCCAAAGAGGGAAATTCCACTTTTTCCTCCCCATCTCGTCCGCTAGTGCTACAATGTTACATTTAGACACAGAACTAATTAGTGAATTTCTCATGATATTTACCGTGTACATTTGCACGCCTGTACGTACATACAGTATCTGTCTCGTGTCTAACTAATCATGTTCCACTTTTCTGTGACTGATTTCCACAGTACAGTTCCTAGATCAGCCAGGTAATTACTCACGTACATACGTAGGTAGATCTTCGGTCACTCAACTTTAGCTTAGTTGAACTTATTTTTTTTCTACAATTAGAATACAACGATGAAAATACCAAGAATACAATAAGAATAACGAATGGCGATTCTTTGAGATTGACACCGCCATTATAATCAGATACATATGGGCATATCAGTTTAATGGTGTTTATAAATAAACTTATAGTGCTCTGTATTGCATGAAATCGTGTTTCATAACCAGAAACAAGAGTGGAGTGCATGAAAGTATGTACGTTTCAGGTATGTATATTAATATGCTTCACAACTTTCATAGATTGATTGCCCGGAAACGGCTGGTTTTGAGTCATGAGCCAGCCAAGTGAATTGCTTGACCATCCATGATGCATGTAAATACATATGTAATACATACATTACTTGATAGGGACTGAATACATAACGGGCATGGATCACGGTCTCAAACAATGCTACCAACTCAAACTAATCCGTTAATTGACTTCCAAAAGAATCAAAATGCAACAAAAATAGATAATAATAATGAAAGAAGATGGTCAACTGAATCCTCTGAATGAACTCTGGCACGTTGAATACTTTGGAACTAGGAGCGATTCGGGTGTGTTGCTTTGTATGTATCTAAACGATATCAATGGTATTTTTTTCATTAACTTTTTTTATCTCGGCCAGTTACATGTTTACATGAATTTTTTACCACTTCAAATGCTCTAAATAACTGCATCGGCTTAACAGTTATCTTTGCATTCGTCTTTCGGTCTTAAATATTTAAATGTTCAAAACTTCTGGATTACTGAACTAATGGCAAATTAGGCACACTAACTTATGAAACGCCGATGGCCCTGTTCTTTTACGGCGTATATTTAATTTTTTGTACAGTTACCAATCAGTATTGTCTGAAGTAGGATGCCTGAACGATGTTCCAATACGTAAAAAAACTCGTATAAGAAATAAAAACCACAGACATAAGGTACATATGTGATAGGGGGGCGCAGATGATTGAGAGAATCGTTTTTTATTTTGTTCCATATAAAATTTTATACGAAACAAATCGAGCGATCATACAAAGCCTAACACATTGAGTGTGAAAGAAATATGGCTAAAACTTGTTGAAATGCCAAATAAAGCAACTACAAGAGTATATATAGAGTATAGACAGACACATGCTGCACAAAGTACAACGAAGAATAATAATAATACCTTGATGGCAGAATGTGTTATCAAGGTTTGCCGCTACCCTACCCGTTATAAATAACTAACGGCACTGCGGACCTGCCAATCCTTCAAAGGGAAGAAAATTTCATCAAGGAGGGAGAAATTGGCAAGTTACAGGTCACTTTACCTACGCCTTAGGGTACAAATTCAGCTTTTGGATATCGCCAAAAGGGTGGAATTTCACTTTTCTCACCAATTCTCGTCCGCTATTAAATAACGGTGCAGCATGCGTTTGACTCCTCCCACTAACCAACCCGACTACAATGTACAATTGAGAGCACAGTATAAAAACAGATTAAACTGGTTAGAAAAATTATATTGAGGGGCTACATAATGTACATGCATGTGTATCTGGCTATCTGGGGCCATCAAAATATTGGGAAAACTGTTTCTATTCTAATGCAGTTTTCACACAATTGGTTATGAAATGAAGTTATGCGCTGAAGTTATGTGCTGAGGTTTGTGTCAAGTGAAGGAGGAAAAATTTATACAAAATAATGCAATGTTTACAGAATGGATGGTGAGAAACTTGCTTATTGTGGATGTACGCATATACAACCCTACGTATGTACATACACATACATATGTACATACATACTGTACATGAAAGAGATGTATGTATGTACCATTGTGAGGATTACATGAACAACCGCAAGTTGCGTGATACCGCAAGTTGACGTCACTGCTCTAATAAACCGAACTATACACATGGAATTGCTTTCTACATAATCCGTCCATGACAATCAGCATATTGAATATTCGCAACAATTATGTATATTATATTCCTTTTAGGTTCCGTCCACTAAAAAATTCGTTTATACTCCAACTCTTGTTTCAGGACTTTTATTTGTACATTTGTGGTATGGAGGGATAACTAGAAAGTAAAAATAACTGACAAGAAAATAGCTGTTGTTAAAATCTAACATCGGTCTTAGATTAACCGTTTAGTTGTTGTTACATATGTTGGTATGAAAGTTTGCAAGGTTCTTAAAAAGCGTGAGAGTTTGGGTGTCAAAATTGGTTTTAACGTAACGAAAAATGTACCAAATATATTTCGCTGAATTTTTTTAAAGAGTAAATGTTACTAAAAATAACATTTGAAGCCTGCTTTTATTGACAAGCCTAGCCTATAGTTTAGACTTTGGATGCGCTTGGCATCCACTCAGATTGAGCGATCGATTTGTTGTGACGATGCTTAGCTTGTCCATGGTATCTTGTTACCAAATAATATTCCTTTATGAACCCGTTACGCACAATTGCAGTGAATTAAGTGCAGTGTTAGTATGTTATCCTAATGTTGAGGTTTAAATAATTCAATTCCAAAAATTTTAACGTGCCCCATAAGCAGGCTTGAATTCAAATTGCGTACCAAAAACCTTTTGGCGAACAAGAAACCATGGATACGATATATATGATACAAATGAAAGTACCAAATGGATGGACTATTCCTAGACTCATGCATCCCGAGTCCGTAAACAATCGAATAAATCAACCGTAGTAAACAGCATGTGGTCATACAAATTTATTGTTAGTAAGCAGTGGCATAAAACATTTTATGTAAGTATATTTCTCTGTAATGATGAACAACCCCGATATAATGTAAAAATAATCATCCAGACTCTGAAAACTTGGTGAATCGATTATTATACTGATCAGCTGCCAAAATGACCAAAAACCTGGCAGTATTATGGACAATGTGATCAATCAGCAATACTAAATAACATGCTGTACTGCAAAATTGAGTGCCTGAGTGGGATATTAATCTGGGCTGGATAGAATACAGCTCAATTAGGGTTTATGTATGTTATTAGATAATACGATGCAAAAAAAACAAGTAACTGAAGTTATAAATGAAAATCTGGGTTGAAGATTTTTTTTTACCAAATTGAGATAAAAAGTATACAAGTCATTGTGCCAGTTATGAACCCTGGGTGGCACCGTTTAAGAGAACTACAATACATTCCGGTTTACGCTATATCGCAAATAAAAATAAATAAATACTTAAAACTAGCTTACACAGTTGTAATATAGATTATCAATTCTCAGAAATGGGCTACATACCAACAAACAGTACCGTAATATCACCAAAATTTTGTTAGTGCACCTTGAAAAATTTGCGTTTCGGGATAAATAAAGGGATAAAGTTTCATGAAACCTGTCCAAACATTGGGAAGATATTGCATTTCAAGAAAACATGAAACAAATTGGAAAATATCAAATTTCAAACTTTTAATTCTGGTAATGAAAGTAAAGAAAGCAGATGAGTAAATTGAAGTAAAGTAAATAGAAAATAAAAACAAATTAGAAAATAATACGTTTCAAGATATGGTGGTAATGAAAGTTAGTGTATCTCAATGGTAAACATGGATCGTGGCACAGATGGGTACGGTAACTGAAGCACTGGCGGACCACATAATCTTCCAAAGGGACCGGATTTTTGTCATAGACTGTGAAATTACCAGTTTTTTTGATAACTTCACCACCTTAAGGAACAATTTCTACTTTTCGAAATTGACAATGAGGGGGATTCCACTTTTCCCACCCGTTCTCGTCCGCTGGTGATTCTACCCACGCCCGGGCATCGTCGCATTTTGCAGCTCGGTGCTTCATAATCGTAGGTGTTGTCCAACCACACCCGATTATTATCAACATTATAAGCGGATTCTTACCGGTCGGTCAGTTAATAAACTTAGATTCTAATGTTTTCCATGAACCACAGATAATAACAAAAGTTTTTATCGATACAATATCCTCACAGTTGCGGAACAACAACAGAGTGTGTGATGTCACTACAGTATATTTGGCTTCCGATCGTCAGCGCAAATGAAACTGACTAACCCGTTACAAAAACAAGTGGCATTCCGTGTAGGTCGGTCTGATCTTGCCATTATTCATTATTGGGAAACTGTGAAGGAAGTTAACCAGGTTGTATACGGTATAAACAAGTGCTGTAGATTAAAAACATACGCATTCAATTAAGCGGTTATATGGGGATATACGATTGAGATAAAGGATCAAAGACTGTGGTTTTCAATGAATAAACACCAGAGGGCACAGCTTTATGTGCTGATTGCGCACATCGATCAGGCAAATCAGGCAAATAAATACATTTATGTGCAAATTGCACAATCGTGAAAGATGTACTTTGTCTCACCTTAGATTGTAATTTGTATGGAGAATACCTGAAGATCAATCAACATAAACAAATATGTATCTATATCTATATATACATATGTAAGTAAGTATTTACATACATTTACATATGTTACATACACATGAACACGTACTAGAATGCTCTACATACATACATACATACATACATAGCACACAGCACCGCTCACTGCAGTGTGTCTGTTCGTATGTTTACCGTTCTATTTTTAGCCTCGGTTACCCACTGCGGCTCGCTGCCCATGCCCCCAGCTACATATAAATACATACCATCACTACAATTCATCAAAACTATCGTATGCTATCAAATCGGTCAACATTATCATGGTTTTCACGTTGTCTTGGATATCGGAAAAAATTTCGTAAAATAAAAAACTGTTGAAATAGTGGTGTTTTAGTGAGCACTCGACCGCCAACCACACAACACCACATACATACATACATACATATAATACATACAAGCTGGCTCTCTTTACTGTGCCGGACACCAGGCACACCCGTTACTATTTATAGGTGCAACAACATGATGTACTTAGTATACACAGTGTCACGTGCTCACAATTATAACCAAACACAATATATACACACAATGTAAACACAATGTATGTATGTCGCATCAAAACAATACATGCATATTTGTTGAATGTCACAAGTTGGCAAACTCACAAATTGTATCGAACTTTTTTCATCATTTCATGTAGTATGTGTACTTCTGATTGTTACAGATACATTCACGAGCCAAAGTTCAGAGCTGGTCGGTGCCAGTGCGTTCCTATACATAATATGTATGTAAGTACATTGGGACCTACATACATACATACATACATACATACTTACCTGTACATATACGCATACATACATGGATGTATACTTACATCATACACTTTGCATACATACTTCATACAATGCAATGCCGAGAAATTATTTTGAGCGCCTGCAGTAGCCAAGCCGGCTCACCTACGGGCACTCTAACTTACATACAGTACATACATACATACATGTGCTAGCATACATACATATTGTAGATACATACATAGGATACATACATTCATATACTGGGCAACAGTTGGACAGTACATATACGTACGTACATAGACACCGCAGGGGAGCGTCTCCTCATCACTCCGTACATACTTTTCTTCCTAGTTAGGACATAGACACATACATAAAACATACATTATATGTGCATACGGTATATGTGTGTTAAAATGAACGTTATAATTGAATAGTAAATTGCTAGATTAGATGAATGATAACTGAATAAAAGTGACCTAGTTGGTCAAAGACTTGTATTCACGTATAATAATAGCTTAGATGGACTATTAATGAAGCTGTACTGTGGTTGTTCCACGTATTCAGGTATCATAACTCAGGTACATATATACTGTATTACTGTATGTTACTCACGGCACTGCCAACTCTGTTTATACTGCTTATAGATTTTTATCTGGACTATGCCCAGCTAAAATACCTGTTCCGGTAACTGATTAAGGTCCGGACTATTTTTGGTGGTACTTAACAACGATATAGGTATGTGTGATCAAATAATGTGCTGATAAGACACACTCGAGCAGATGCCGCATTACGAAATCGACTTATAAAAAGTGTGCCTTTTATCAATCAATCGCATCTTTTGCAATTGAGCTGAAAACTCGACGCCCCAATTAAGAGGTCTTTCGAAATGTGTACTATGGTTCTCGGAAGCGCGCACATTAACAACAACAACAACAACAACAACAACAACAACAACAACAACAACAACAACAACAACAACAACAACAACAACAACAACAACAACAACAACAACAACAACAACAACAACAACAACAACAACAACAACAACAACAACAACAACAACAACAACAACAACAACAACAACAACAACAACAACAACAACAACAACAACAACAACAACTTCAACAACAACAACAACAACAACAACAATAACAACAACAATAACAACATTAACAACAACATTAACAACAATATCAATAACAACAACAACAACAGTAAACTTAGTGACTATTCAACTTAGTGACGTACTCGTAAAGCGACTGAATAAAAAGGCCCATACTGAACTCTGAACAGTGGTAAGTGATAACAGCACTATAGACACAGATAATAAACAACAACAACAACTGAAACAATTCTTGGATGCACAAGGACAAAGTTAAAAATAGTGAGACTAACAGTCGGCCGTGGTAATTAGCGTATGTCTGGCACTTCCCGGCTCCCCGATGTCGTCGACGACCGCCGCCTTCTTTTCCGTCATGATAACAATCCGGTTGTGATAATTATCCGAGTGTGATTGTGAACGTTATCCGAGTTCAATTATTTAGGTTTTGTTGTAGGAAGTCGATATTGATGGTTTTGACGTAATTATTTGTGTTTGTGTTGCTGAGTATATCCGTTTATGAATATCATGAGAGATTGGAGGACAGTTTTGAATGATTTGATCGCTCTGTGAATGACTAATGGAGTATTTCAACTTTGGTAATGACGATCATCAGAATCCAATTGTAGCTTGAGGAATGAGAGAGAGCCAATTACAGTTGTGGAAGGTTTTGAATGTTAAAACTTAAACAGACAAAGTGTCCAACGAATGTAATGGCACTGTCGCGGTATGTAGGTGTTCGTACAGTATTAGTACAATATTTGACACTGAAAAATACGGAATACATAGACCACAAATACAACAAAGGTAAAGGCCCGTACATACTCCACCATAACACGTAACATAACAAGGGATCATAACATAGCAAGTTATGCTACGGCGGGCAATGTTATGTTACGACGCATGAAGTATGTTCGGAAATCCACCATAACAAGGCAATTGATTTCTTCAATGCGGCCGACCAAAATTTTTCTTTCTAAATAAGCTTTAATTAGCCATTAATACTTCGAAATTAATAATTCTAGAATGTTTTGTATTCCCTGCTGATAGGAATATACTGTTTTTATTGTTCAGCTCACCAGCAAATGCAGCTCAGCTTGCCTGGGCTTGACTTGGGATGGATTACCTAATGTTTCATAGTGTTTGGAACCTTCTCGAACGTTCGCGCGCGTGTTTATCTTTCAGCTTCTGGAGTATTAAACATAAATTTAGATTCTTTTCCCATGGCTACCCAAAAAACAACTTGGAACGGATAATTAAATTATGGAGCATCGAAACATGAACTGTCGTTCTCCAGGATGTCGACTGAAAGATGATGCAATCAGCGTTTATCGCGCTGAACTGATGAAAATTAATGTTAAAAAGTATGAAAAGATAATATTCTAGTTTCAGTTTGTTGAAATTAATTTTTAAGCTAAATTTATTTTATTTATCTCATGTGTTATGGACGAAGTTATTCCAAAAAATTCGAATAACACCATAACAGAGTTTTTCTTCCTGCATGTTATGATGCGTGTTATGTTACGATGGGGGAGTATGTAGACCCACCGTAACAGGCTCCGCCTCCATAGCATAACATGTTATATTACGGTGTTATGGTGGAGTATGTACGGGCCTTAAATCTAATAACAGACAACGATGCAAAATATGAAGCAACAACTCAAAGTCAAAAGTTTAAAAAAAACTTTGTTGATGCTATTGTTGTTGTTGATGATCTCAATGTTATTGTTGTTGTTGTTGATGATGATGATGATGATGTTGTTGTTGTTTTAGATGCCATCATGATCTATGTAATGAACATTAGAATACATAATATGCTCAATCGCGAACACACTTGACATGAGAATCAAGCACTTGTCCAGTTCAGTTAACAGCGTGAGTTGTACATTGGATATGTGTTTACATGAGTGCGTGTTTGTTGAAACCGGACTGGCAACACTTAGTTTCAATGATCAACAACATAACAGCGTGTCCAGTTGGGAACTCGAATTGACAGTTTATGTACTATTGATTGACGGTGACTGGTTAGACGACTCACACAAACTCCAGGTCTCACTGGCTCACTAATTTAACATTCTTATTTATATTCACTCATCGACTGATTTACTTTCAATCATCATTGCAAAAAAGTTACTTTCCCTTCCCCTATCGATGAAGAAGACATATCATCATACGGATTGGAAGCCGACCGAGCAAACCGTCCGACGGTCACTTTGTCAGGTAGTCACATGAAGCACCTACTTTATACTCATTTTATCAAACTCTTTTATTCAGGTATGAAACTTTTATTAGCGTAAACTGCATATTCTTTTTCGTAACCATATAGTTACAGATTGAAACACACCGAATGAGTGTGTCTGGCCGTTTTCATTTTCTAATAAATCTCTTGGATCGAGAGAGAAACGATTCATATGAGTTATGGATGGACAGCACCGGGAGAAATCTGATTAATACAATACTATGTGGGCACTTGTTTTGGAGTCGGGCATCCACGATTTGTTGTTGTTGTTATTGTTGTTGTTGTTGTTGTTGTTGTTGTTGTTGTTGTTGTTGTTGTTGTTGTTGTTGTTGTTGTTGTTGTTGTTGTTGTTGTTGTTGTTGTTGTTGTTGTTGTTGTTGTTGTTGTTGTTGTTGTTGTTGTTGTTGTTGTTGTTGTTGTTGTTGTTGTTGTTGTTGTTGTTGTTGTTGTTGTTGTTGTTGTTGTTGTTGTTGTTGTTGTTGTTGTTGTTGTTGTTGTTGTAACGATCAATCGAGAATCAACATGCACCATATTACCACAATTCAACTGGGTTTCAACAGAGAGTCAGACAGACACAAGAATCAGCATTCATTTAGTGGAACCGGGCAGTTTTGAGTGAGATTCGGCTCATACCACCGGTGGATGAGAGAAAAAGCATGAGAGAGAAATTACTCTTTGTGATACTATTCCTTAGATACAAGTATTCTAAACTGCATGCATTATTTAGCGTATTTTAGCGTGGAAGTTTGGCCGGGTTTGCTGAATGCATTGTTTTGAGGATGACTCAAAAAAGGGTCAGACAGATTCACACACTCTAGTCTATTATGATCTGGGTGGCTACAGTTTGCATGGCTGTTATCCACAAATAGATTCCGATTACTACAGTTGTTTATAAATTATCGCGAAGAGATAAAAAGCTGCCATAAAAAAGCACCCCGGCATAATATTGTTCTTCATTCTGCAGTCTTTTGTGTCTGACAAGAAAGGAACAAACACAAAGTAACCTACTCATGTCGTCATGCAGCTAAGTGAAGACAATTTGAAAGAATTCGGGTGTGTTTTACTTTTAGTATAAAAGCAACCCCGATAGCAACCATTCATATCACAAATGAGTTCCATGTCTCTCAAATCCTGAGATATGTAGCTATAAAATGGTAGGCTAAATATAAAAGCTGATAGAAGTGGTTGTCTAAAAACAGCGGGTCTCTTGGACATACATTGATAAGAAATGAAAATGATTATATTAGCCCGGATTGTACATACACATACATATATATCTCTGGATGTGTGGTTCTGGTGAACAGATTGGCCGATATACACATAATGGCCACACACTTTTTATGTTCTGGTAAAGGATGGTCAGCAAAAAGTGTAGGACTTATTAATAACTAGAATCACCGTAACGCATGTGTCATGCAAAATATGCGATCATGAAGAGTTAAATAATTTTATGATTTGTTTTATTTTTCCCTAGTAGGATTCCAATTCGTGTTGCTGCAAATTGTGTGTAATTTTTTGCAGTAGAATTTTACGTACAGTGGCGGTCAAAAGTTTAGGAACACCCTCAATTTGGGTGTTTTTTGTCTATAAAACACGGTTGGGTGAATGAATTGGGCTGAAATCTTCAGGAGATGTGAAAACATGTGTTCCAGCCTGTTATATTTGTATAACCGTGTTTCATTCATTATAGTCGGTTTTCAGGTTATATAAATGTTATATATGAAAGCATGCGTTTGTTCGTGGGTGACACGCATCGACGGTGGTTTGAAGGCAGTTCCAAAGTTTTTAACTTTACATTGAGACTGAAATCAGCTTGATGATAGTTAGTGGTACTACCCATACCTCATCCGTAGTTTTTTCCGTGTTCAACATCTCCTAAAGCCACTTGGAGCGAATCCCGCATAATGCATGGAAAACCACCGGGTGACTATTAGAAAAAAACGTCTTATAAAAATAAGATTTGAAACAAGATAGTTTATTCATGGTTATAAATGGTGTGTTTTAAAGCAAACACGTTATTTTCAGTGTTTTTTCTGTTGATTAATCAATGAACTAGTTTTCAAATCGAAAAATTTGAAAATATTGGTTTTCAGAAAACAATTAACTTTTTATAATGGAACACAGGGCAACTTGAGGTTTGTTTCCTCCCTGTTAGATGAGAGCAATATACACCAGAACTACCAGTTAACTATTTCTAATGAATAAAACTCAATTGAACATTTTATATTTATCTAACGGCCTTGCAAACACCGTCGACGCATGTGAGCCGCGTACAAACGCGTGCTATAACAAAGTCGTTGATAAACTTCTTAGAAAATAGAATAATTTTGCTAATGCTCAAGTATGTATCAGAAACGGACTCTAACATATGTTTTTCACAGCTCCTGAAGATTTCAGCTCGATTTATTCATCCCACCGTGGTTTATAGTGAGAAAACATCCACTTTGAAGGTGTTCCTAAACTTTTGACCGCCACTGTATATCAGGCAGTGTTATGCCATACAAATTCTACACTCAAAAACAGTAGCAGTATTTTATGATTCGTTTCCGTTTCTGTTTAGAAAGAAACTCTGAAGTTAAATTTTCCACTAGCAGGAGTACAACTCATATTGCTAAACATGTAAGCCGCGTTTATACTCCAGCGTAAGCCGTAGATCTACGCTATATACGCCTGACTACGGGTCAACCGTTTATACTCGCTCACGCGTAGATTTGCATTCTCATCATGCGTAGGCTCCGCCTCCTGCTTACGCATAGAATTTGTTCCTGTACGCTCAATATCAAATTGATTTGATATTCTACGCGTAGATAAGTAAGGGAATTGGAAGAAAAACATTCAAAAATATTAAAATATGTTGGGAAATCAAGTCTAACTCATAAGAAATTCATTTTACTCGCGAAAATTTGCTGAGACGTTGTTTTCGAAGATGTTCAAATGTCTCTAAATTTCTGTATGGGCTAAATTCAGGTGATTTAAGCGGTTTCTGACGCTTGAAAAATTCTGAGATCTTCTCACCGTTGTTGAAAACCTATGAATAGAGTTATTGATGAAAAATAACTTCGATTGGTCACCACGCCGCTATGCAGATTTCGCCCCAGCTTATGAAGAAAACACGCAGTATTCGCTGAGCAAATTCGACCGAAATTAATTCATTTTTCGAGCTGGAAAAAATCACAGATGTTTTCAGGAGGTCAATAAACCTCTCTGACTACGTTTCTGTTAAGTTTTGTTACTGTGCAAACTAAATCCGAAGTTGGCCCAAAACACCCGAGCTAAACCGAGCATGCACGTTAATTCATAAAACGGCAAACAAGCCCTAAAACACGCGCTGGTATCAGACACACGAGCCCGTCAGCACTAGAAAAAACAAAGGCAAAATAAATCCGACGTTTTCTTGCGTTTTTGATCCTATAAATAATTTTTTCGGGATTTAGTTGAGGCGTAGCAAACGAGCATTTATACTAAAATTTTTACCTACGCGTAGATCTATGGCATAGATGTACGCTTTGCCTACACCCGTAGACTCCGCCCCCACTACGCTACGGCTTACGCTGAAGTATAAACAGGGCTGTAACGTATGTATATTAGGCAGTGTTATGGCAAACAAAATCAGCTGACACTCAAGCTGTTTTTCCCCGAACGAACCAAACCATGAACTATGTACGTACGTAGACATAATAATAGACTTCTGATTTTCGAGTGTCTCTGGGAAAATGAAAAAACTTAAACGATCGTCTTGATAAGTGTCCGCTCCAAACATACACACATGCTTCAGATGTGCTTACGTTTTCTTCGTAAAGGGTTTTCACGCATATTTTGCGTGTTCGACTGAAACTTGGCAACAACAGCATGAGACAAATAAGGAATCACACAATCATTTCTAATTTTAAGAACATACATACATGTTGTGTAAATGTTAGATGCATTTTTATGTTAGCTATGTACATACATTGCCTGAGTTGTTTGAACGCAATGAAAAAAATAATGCCACGAAATCAACACCCTAAAATTGTCTGCTGAATATACATGAATATTACTGGTGCATTATTCAGTAATCGTATGTTAAGAATAACTTATGGCAGTACCAGCATTCGCACATGTGGCACATTTGAGTTTAACATGGCACATTTGACATCTGGACACGGAACATTAGTGAGCGAATCGGTGATTCGGCCCAATTCGTTTCTTGCAGTAATGGTAGTAACCCATCCTTATTATTTTGTTAACTTTGACAACCACAACAACAACAACAACAACAACAACATCGTGAGTAGGTATGCCATGAAAGTACATACTCACGTGCTCGTAAATGATACATGCCAGATGAGGTCTTCGAAAAGAAAACAGTACAGTAACGACAAAGTCATACGTCTGCGGTTGACAAGAAAAGAAATGAAGAAAAAACAATTCAATTGAAAAACATTCCCATGATTGAAATCTATGTATGTTATTCGTACATAGTATGTTCTTTTGATAATATAATTAAATAACTTTACCACAGCAAAGAAGACTCAACATAATTTAAAGTTAGTTGAACGGACAGAAAACGTACACAGGCAGATTGAGAAATTTATCAATGATTCGATCTACAGCTTGACCCAAATGCTCTTGATGAGTTAATCTGGTTAACCGCAATTTATAAACTCCACGGTTTAGGGTCGCATTCAAAATAATAACTGGTATGGGGTGACGTGAACACGTTAATTTGACAAAACGTTCATGACATCATATGAATTCAACCAATTACTAGGGATTGTAGGCCGTACTCACCATGATCACTTTGATCGTGTGCTCGGGGCAACCATGAATTTGTGAGAAAGAAGGCGGTGTTGACATGGTGGCGGATACCATTCATCCATACCGTACATATGTGATAGAACATATACCATAGTTATTGGCCCATCAATACCTATGATTAAGTGTAGGCGGCATAGGCAAATGTGCACGATTTAAAAACATGGTATGTTGGCACAAGCCGAAACGCACCCGATTATGAAACACGGAAATTTACCTTCCAATACAAGGAAGAGCAGCAATAACGTTGGGTGCCAGGATGCTTCGACCCACTGTGTGTTCCTCATTTTCGTCCAACTGCATTCAACAAAAACAACAACAACAACAACAACAACAAAAGGAACAACAACAACAACAACAACAACAACAACAACAACAACAACAACAACAACAACAACAACAACAACAACAACAACACCAACAACAACAACAACAACAACAACAACAACAACAACAACAACAACAACAACAACAACAACAACATAACATCTCGTTGATGTGCATAAGTATGTCTATCAGAAACAATATTAAAAAAACGTACTCTAGAATCGGTTCTAATAAAGCTGAAAGCTATTCATAAACATAAAGTTAAAATGCTACTCACGGTGATTTTGCTGTGAAATAGTTGCTAGAAGTTTTGCATGATGTTAATATGCGCCCAGGGTGATCCAACGTCAACATATAGTGACAAACAATGACCCAAACATTTACAGCAACAAACATTATGAATGATATCAGTGAACGAAGGTGTTGTTTAGGGTTCTATACAAGTGGAAGAATGAAGCAACTTGGTTAGATACAAAACTATATACAGGGTGGCTCAAAAAAAAGGTTGCGCGTTTGAGGAATCACTGTGAAAGTTCTAGAAAAGCTGTGTGACAGCGGTGAAGCGCATTCGAAAAAGTATGTTTTTGCCTACAAAATTATGTGTGACTTAAGTTTTATTCGAAATTTTTTCTGATTTTGCAAGTTAATTCATGAAAAGTTATAATTTTCGTCTATTTTTTGGCTGAATGCGTGATGAAAACATGTTTATAACTTAAGGAATTGCAAATAAACCCAGAAACACAACCATTATATGTGATACAACAAATTTTCAAATATTATAGTGATATTTAATGTTAATTAAGGTCGCAATTATTGTAAAGGGACCATTCATGGCTTCAGACTAGAAAAAACAACCATGTGGGTTAAATTTATTGAAACGGTCTTTTGGTCACAAATAATACTTTGAAGTGGAGTTGATGAACGAAAAACATTGCTTCTTTATCAATAAAAAATCCAATAAAGTTACTAAAACCGAAAAACGTGCAAGCAGTGAGCGAAACAGGACCCACAAACACGATCTGACTCTATTCACGTGTGCATGATCCGTTGGGCGCGCATTTTAAATAAAGATATGCCGCTGCTGCTGTAAACTTCTAAACCTGATCATATGACATAATTTTGTAGACAAAAACATGCCCGATCGAATGCGCTATACCGCATTCCCACAGCTTGTTAACAACTTTCTCAATACCTGCTCAAACGCGCAACCTTTTTTTTGAGCCACCCTGTATGTCTATATGTATTGTAGTAATGTATGTTGCTATAAACAGCAAATAAGACGTTAGGTGCGCTATCTCCAAGTTGTTTAATGTGCCGCTGCTTGGGATAGACATGATGTTGTTGTTGTTGTTGTTGTTGTTGTTTTTGTTGTTGTTGTTGTTGTTGTTGTTGTTGTTGTGGTGGTTGTTGTTGTTGTTGTTGTTGTTGTTGTTGTTGTTGTTGTTGTTGGTGTTGTGGTTGTTGTAACTCTTTCATTTTGTTGATGTTTTGTAATACTCAAAAAGCCCGTTGAGCATTTCACGTTGGACAATATTTAATTGTACTCTCTGTGGCAGTGAAAAAATAATATCTATGTACTAGGATACATTTTTACATGAAATACGAGATCAAGTTTACGCATGTTACAAATGCGCGCTATGTAATAACGTGTTATACTCCCGCTAATGGTCAGTGTACGATGCCTGTTATACAGTGTAAAATGCATAGCATCACACAGCAAGTTAACCACACTCTTATTACGTTTCATGCATACTTTTGTGGGTCGATTTTTTGTGCGAACTGTTGTAGCTCGCTTCGTCTACTAATCTGCGAAAAAATGCGTGAACAAGATTTCATTTATTGATTGGAACTTTCCACAACAACAACAACAACAACAACAACAACAACAACAACAACAACAACAACAACAACAACAACAACAACAACAACAACAACAACAACAACAAACAACAACAACAACACAACAGTTAGGCATGACCCTCCACATGAAAGTTTGTATATTGAACGCCAGCTTTTTTATAACGTTTGAAACACTGCAAAACTGGTTTCACAGTATTCCGCAATAACAAAAAATTATTTTCGTAGCGACAGACAGGAATATGGGCTTTCAGACACAAAAAAACTATTCTACATATATCGTGTGACTCGCTGATGTTTTTATTATGAAACTGCACCAAATTTTCTGTTTAAATATCTTCTGAAGTTTTCTGATCAACTCGTGCAACAACATAATTCAATTAAACTAAGGTTTTGATAACGAAAATATACATTATGTTGTAACATGAACGCATTTGCAAGGTTGCCCATCCAAAAAAACTGCATTTGGGGCAGACTGAAAACCAGATAATAATGTTGTGTTCCGGTGGTGAAACACTGAATTTCGATATACTGATCGGCTGTAACGGAATGCTGATATTTCAACTGCTATTTTGACACAATACTTCATGCAGAAAACTGATGATACTGAAACGAACCCGTTGTGGTGATCGATGAAGTTTTAGTCTCAAATACTGTAAAGAAAGTTATTTCGTTTAAAAAAACCTCAATGAAATGTTCAGAAAAGCAGTTTAATAGATATCTAAATAAGTTAAGCCTGAATAAGATATTTTAATTGATGCTTTTAAGGATATCATCATAAAAAATGAGCTATGTAAGGGTTTACTATCGTACATTCAACAAATGGCAGTTGAACTTTGTTGTAGAGGGAAATAACAGGATGTTCTAACAAATTATATCTGATTTATCATCTTTTTATACAAAAAGAAGAGTTTTGAAAGTGCAGCCACATTCATCAGTGTTTTTGTAACCCTAACTCATACGGATGTTCCGTTGAACTCGCTATGTGTGAACCGAAATCGGCTGCAAATGGCATAAACTAACGGAAAGAGATGGATTGTGTGTTTCAGCTCAATGTCGAACCAACTGTGTTCACCGACACACAAAACATATTCGAAACCAACAATTAGTTATATATGTATACAGGGTGGGGCAAAAGTAACTATACACTTGTTGGAGGCCAATTTCTCAAAAAAAATTATATTAAGTGTATATGATGTTATAAGCAATATAAACGTTATTATACCTGAAAAAACCGATTCTGATGTCTATTTGACCGTATCTTGAGTTATTTTCAATTTTAAACAGGATTTTCAGTATTTTCATGGTTTTTCCTTTTTTAACGTCTTTAAGTGACCTCATGGTCTAATCAAAATCATCAATAAAGGATAAGAAGTGTATAAAACGTTTCACTTGATGTATCTGAATGAGAATCGAATGATTTCATCTTCAGAATATCTCTATGGTTCAATTCGATACTGATAATATGGTAAGGCGCGTGTTCAAGATGCCTGAACCACTTTTCACGGTTTTTGGATTATTGACAAAACAGTTCAAGTTAAATATTTTAATTGACCCTATGGTACTAAAATAAGTTAATAAACATGAAATTTATTGTTTTTAATTGCTTTAAGCTGAAAAATAAGAATTTCGAATTTTACCATTTTCAGACTAAAATCGGTGATTTTCATAGATAAAGAGGCAATTATTTTATTTATTATGCATGAATTAAAACTTACTCTCCTGTTAAACGTTTAAGAATATTTTTCTACATTCTATATTATATACCAACATAAATTTTCGTCAAATAACAGTTGATATGGCGAGATAACTGACAAAAATCACTGAAAACAACCGAAAATAAGGCGAATTTCGAGAAAAAAGACGCATAACTCATGAAATAAATTGTTGTAAGTTAAAATAAATAGCAGAATCAAAATTTTCAGGTGTTTTAGCATCTGGTTAGATTGTTTAATCATATTGATGCAATATAATTTTTTGGAGAAATTTTGCGTCAACAAGTGTATAGTTACTTTTGCCCCACCCTGTATGTATACGTGCAATTATGAGCAAACGGTTAATTCTAGACTTTTTTCTAGACAAAACTGAGGTGTTTACCCATGCAGCTTTGGTTCAACAAGGTTACAACACGCAACACAACCAGTAAAAATGCCCTAACATTCATACATGTACATACATTTAATGTAGACTTTTGATCCATCAAACCAACCATAGAAAAATGATATACGAATTTACATATATACATACTTTTGCAATACCGACTGATTCAAACAGCAAAACCGAATATATACAAACATACATACATGATACGTTACATTGCGAATTGTAATATCTGCTTCCATACTCATTCAACCACAACATCAACAATCATCACCCACTGAATCATTCCGGTGCAACGGGAACTGTTGTGATTACGTGTTGATGTAGAATATTATATCAATGTTAAGATAATATGACGGTAAGAGGAACTAAACGGTGTTCCAGGTTTAGTTTCGTTATCTAGAACAAATGAAATATGACCGTAGTTTAAGTGAGTTCAGACAGAACGTTGAAACATGTTGTGAGTGCGTTGATGTTGATTATGTGTGGTATGACGGTCTGTTCCATTTCACATTTCACTTAGCTACATACATATCAAACAAACACATTCCATTAGAAAAAATCACGTAGGCCTACTTTTCGCACACACAAAACAGATTTCTCTAAAATAATACAAAATTTGGTTAACAGAAATGAAAATAACTTTCAAATAATACAAAAATCATCAAATCAAAAACTCATTATGCACTTATACTTATGATGTATTATAATTTTTTCTACCTTTTAATGGAAGAACTAGAATACTTTAAAACGATGAATAACACTGGTTTCAGCGTTTTCAAAAGCAAATTACGTATAATTGTGAGAACATGTCACGCATAATCGACTGAAAACGTAAATCACTTCACTCAGCACCAAATCAAGGCTCGCGAAATAGCGTGTTCTCTTGTTGGCGATATGATCTGTCTGTTTTTTCATGTTTATGTCTACAATTCACCGATTCGAGCAAAATTCAATCCGAATCAGACAGACATGTATACTGTACGTGATTGGCACCATGTGCATATAGGATTGCCTCAATTTGAAATCAATTCATGGCAAGATAATAGGGCAGTTTTCATCTATATGATAAAGAGTTTCCTGAGATTTTTGTTGAAACGTGCAGTCGGAAAATATGCTGGAAACGGATCAACAAATTATTCACTAGTTTACTAATGAAAATAACCTCAAAAATTTTATCGCCTTCACACGTGAAGTTTGCACAACTGATAAAAAAATATCATCTCAAAGTTTGCGAAAAAAATTCCTGATACAGATACATGAACCAACAAACATTGTGCCACATGACCGAAACGCCATTAGGTTAAGTTAGATCTAAGTTAGCTGAGTTTTCATAACACTTTTTGCAGGGTAACGCTCAGATTATCTAAATTTTTGTTTTCTTAATTGAAGTATACCGCCAAAAAACAGTACATGAATATTATAAAAACGTTGGCTATTGCTGCGCTGAATATAAAATGCCGTCGCCCGTAACGATAATGCTATAATATACGCTAAATATACCTTGGTGCTTACGGTTAGGCTAAATATAGAGTGCCGGGTGTTATGACAGAAGTAGCGGATATAATAGTGATTAGGAGGGAAGTTATCATAACCAAAATTTTTTTATGATATAAAATTTCCACTTTGAAAAAAAGTTTCGGTTGAAAATACTCAACCTCAAAATAGATGAAGTAACTTTTTGTTTGCCTTCCATCCGCCATATGTCCAGAGCGATTGTGTAAGCAACGTTGCTATTATCAGTTATACTTGCAACTATGCCTGGCAATATGTGAAGATATCATAGATAATACAGGCCGGTAACATATATTTAGTTCGATGGGAAACGCATTGAAATTCAAATAAATGGCCTGAAACTTTGGCTTTCGGTGATCATAGGATACGAAACCGAAACTATAAGTAACGTAACAATCAGTCGATATGCCGCAATGATAGTTTTGGTCACAGGGCTAAGAGACACTGAATAACCCTCATGTTAAATTGTAAGTTCTTTCAATACATCAATCGACATAGTCACAATCGCTAGATGACAAAATGCATTACTTATGCACATGTTACCTTACCTCACATACAACCTACTAACTTTCCGTTAAACCTATCATCAGCATAATCAATTATCTATAACGTGAGTAAAATAATGCCAATTCGCCAAAGCAAACGAAAATTCACCAAGACAACGGGGAAAACCTGATAAAACATATAATAGTGAAACGGTAAAAAAGTGGTCTGTTACAAAGTTACATAAATAGATGAACAGCGGTTGCCCGGCACCTGCTGGCAATTGGCAACGCTGTTTATCAGTCAACTTGTTGTGGCGCATCTAAAAATGTTGTCAGGTTGAGTTCTTGTTAAACTTATTCCCATGGGAAAGTACATCTTCGAAATATGTAGTTCTTACTATTATTTTAAAATGTATCATGTATATAAATATATATATTTGTATGAGATTGATAAATTAGGTAGAATTTTTTCAGTCTGAAGTGTGTCAATAATGTGATGTTAACTTTATTTATGATAAAAATTGACCTTATTGCCTGCGTTTGTTTGTTGGACTGGACCCATCTCAGGAGTGATAACGATATTGCAGTTAATCGGGCTAATTTTTTTTATTTTTATAACACTTTTCTGTTAACATATTCATTAGTTTAATCTGAATCATTCATATATACATTTTTTACGTTTAATTATAATACGAGTTCTACACGTTGACCTTCGTAGCGCCGATCGAGTTGATTGAGTTCAGGTTACTAGGAACCATCTTCAGTTGAAGTTCGAGCGCAGTTTTCTCCTCCAGATAGTTGCGCTGACTGCCACCATCGAGTATAGCTTGCACAGTTAATTCACGTTCCGGTTCGTCTGGATTGCAGATTTTAACTTTTGCAGTACTTAAAACCGCGTCATGCGTTGTGACGATCATGCCACTGAATGTTTCAGTCACTCCAGTTGCACTTCTGTTTTTGAACCTTGTTGAAGTTGACCAGAAACCGTACTGCCATGTTGTTGTAGAATAATTGTGCCAGTTTCAAGCGGCAAAACGTGTTCTTTTTGCAGATACAATCGTTCGACGTCGATTTCGGGGCAGGCACACGACACGTGGTTCTCGCGAGGCTGGCAGGCACATCCGTCAGCAGCGAACAGGCACTGGCTCAGGTTAGCAGTTTGAGCGGCCGTATAGGTAGGACACTGCAACATTCCTGGTAAGCCGACGATCGGTAAGCCTGCTGGAGATGTTGTAGTTATCAGCGTGCGTGAGTCATCAGATATGAAGCTTGATCTCAAAATGGGCAACTCTGCTTCAATTGAGGAAATGATTGAGAGTTGTAGAGTTTCCGTGACGAAAAGTTGTACTGGCTCAATATTGATGACTTGCGTGTACGATTCAACCGTTGTTTGTGTAGTCACACGAAATTGATATTCATGAGTCCATGATGGACAATTGTAGACTTCATATACGCTTGGCGATGTTGGCGCTACAAATACTCTGTAAAACAAACAGCCTGATGCGCATAGTACGCAGCCACATCCCATGCACCCACATGACTCAGTACAGTATGAGTAACCAAGTGTAGATAATGTGTCAGTATTTAACTCTGGTACTTTGTCATTCACTGATAATTTTTCGCAGTAATTTCCAGTACAGCTGCCCATGCCAGCACACCTTTTTATTGAGGCCACTTTCATTCCAAACGATCGTGTATAGTACAGTGACTGTTTATTGCAACGAATTATGATGTTTTCTAATTTCAGTACCATTTGGCCGAGGATGACGTCATTCGGGTCGGTGAAGACGATCGTCGTTGCTTCGCCGGCAGCCAACGACACACGCGCCGACTGCGTGACGGTGCAGTTCAGCCTGCCGTCGTACCTGGAGCAGAACCGGTCAGTTGCGATTAGGTGTGTCTGATGAAGTCCCGCTGTTGTTGTAAGTAAGCTAAGGATGCATATACAAGCCACTAACAACGGTTGTGGTTTGTATAACACATTTAGAGTGTATGGGCGACTTTCTTCAGTTTCTGCTTGATTGTTAACTGATTCAAGTTCAATTTCTTCAGGTTTTGGTCGCTCCGCTGGTTCCCGCGCTGGGCCTGTGGTTAGTTGACAGCCATTTTTTATACACGCGTATAAAAACACAATTCCGGTGCTGCCGATAACCGTCGTTATAAATACGATCATAAACAAAGCTGCCCACAGCATCCAAGACAGACATTGAGGGTTTTTCCACAGTTCACCACAGAAATAGCAGTTTACTAAGGAACAGTAGTCGATACTCTCACATTTGACTTCTTGAGTTTCACATACGTGACCATTCGACCAAAATTTCAGTTGAAATTTGTGTTCAACAATTAGCAGCTCATTCGGTAAAGTCACCTTGCTGTCATGTTTGGTCATCTTTATGAGCATGTTGATGTTGCAGGTAGTATCGGCTACGGTGACACACACTCCTACGGCGTCTGCCTCACTCGTGTGGAGTCCGGAATTCGCGCACGTGGCTGAGCTTCTTCGACACTTGTTCACAGGTTCGTGCATGTACACCTGGCGTTCAGTCAGTCCCCATGAATAAATAGGAATCTTCGATTCTTCATCCAGTATGTAGTATGCTTTATGATGATTTCTGCGAAAGCAGTAATTTCTGGCTGCAGGTGTGCATTCATGGGTTTGACAGAAGTCATCAGTACCGCTATATTTCATCTTCTGAACATTTGAAGAATTTTCTCGTAATTGGGTAGGCGTCCATGAGTGATATAAATCTGGTCGTACTTCTGCCAGACAGGTGAAGTTTGGTTCAAGTTTATCTTCCAGTTGAATCGCCAATTTATTCACCACCCATGTTGTTCCGTCGCGCAGTGTGATCTCTTTCAATGTCAGATTTGTGGGCTTCTTCGCACATCCATCAGACTGTTCCAGTGAACATATTTCAGGTGGTCTGAGACTGCGAAGACGTTTCGTCGATCCTGGTTGCGGGTGCTCGACTTCAGAAAGCGGCCATATGCATTGTTGGTTGGGTGGACAGTGAGGACAACTTTTAGTGCATGTTCCATTTGACTGCATGACTGAATGACCTTCACAATGTACGACTGTGCTACAGAAAGCTCCAAGTTTCGGTTCTTTGTAGATAACTCGACTTACCGGCTGGCACTCGTCCATGTAAACCAAATGTGACAACGGAGCGGCCTCCCCACATTGACCTTCAGTGGTTGGAATGGCAATCAGCAGACAGGTTAGAGCAATCATGATTTTGGCAGCCGTAATTGTAGGAAGACGCTTGTGCACCTGTAGACGTCGCACACGATCCATGGAGCATGCTTGCTCTTTTATACTCATTCTTTCTCCATCGTACTGTTCATAATGACGTTCCAGACAGTGCAGTCGTAACGTTATGAAGTCGGCAAACAGTACACATTTGGAGCCACCATATGGACAACTGATGTTAGTATCTTCTGATTGAATTTTGTGACATAAAATCAGTGGGTCAAACTTCGACAATCCAAGTTTCTCCATTTCTTCATATGATGTTCCACTAAGTGGTCGGTTTGCTGATGCCATTAGTAGACAACATTCATCAAGCCGGTACTGTTTATCGTGTTGATCAACGCAGTGCTCCTTCAGTTGACTGAATCCAAATATTGTTTGTTGACAATATGGACAACGGTGATCTTTATTTTTGTCTGACAAGTTATATGTCACCGTAAGAGGTTCAGTACCTTTCACCTGGATGCCCGTGTTCTTCAAGGCAGATTGGAAAATTCGAAATTCACTATTTCTGGTTTTTCTGTCTTTATCAACACGCTTCGTTGATTTCAGATTCGCCTGCGATGACGAGCTCGACTGCTTCGATGGCAACACCATTCCAAACAATAACAAAGCCATGAGGTATCTCGGTACCCAGATGACTCGATGATTGGACGAATCATCCGCTGCTGAGGTTGGTGAAACGAACATGAGCAAAACCGTTAGTAGCATTAGCGCCGCACTGCCCTTCAACTTTAATCGTTGACTCCTGCGCGGACCTTCATCTGCCGTCTTCGTTTCATCTTGACGTTCGTTGCTTGCTGCGGTCCCGTGAGTGGCGGATGAAGACTGCTGCTTTTCCGTTTCGATAGGCAACTCAGAAGTTGGCGTAACTTCAATCGGGTACAGATGTGATACAGCTCGATCGATGTAGTTGCCTGATGATAATTGTACTTTGCACGCTCTAACTTCACCATCCGCTGATTTCAGCAGTTCTGCCACACGCCCAGTACGCCACTGACCACGTTTCAAGTCGTCATCATGCACCAGAACGACGCTGTCAATCGATGGCTGGTACTTCGATGTGTTCCTGTGTGTCTTATGGTTGGTTATACTTCTTTCACGCAACATATCCAGATAATCTTGCTTCCATGTTTCCCAAAACAGCTCAAGTTTTTCTTCTCGTTGTTTCCACAATTTGACTAATGTCGGCTGTCTTGTCGGAGTCCAATCTGGGTCGTTTGTATCACCAGCTGTCGCGATTGTTAAGAAACCAGTGCCATTGTTTGTTCCGATCAAATCACATGGTCGAAGCACTTTATGTTCTTCAGAGTCAACGTACGTGAGTGGACGACTATTGACAGCCGCTTCGACTTGACACAGGCACGTATTGTATTCATCCAAGGTTAGCAGTGAACGTGGCTTGATGATCGATCGTAGAGCTCTTTTGACTGTCTGTATGAGTCTCTCGTAGAAGCCACCTTGCCATGCGGCTTTCGGTATGATATTACGCCATATCATATGCCCACCAAAATAATGCAATGTTTCCGGATCATCATGTGGCGCAGTACCATGTTTCGTGATCATTTCCTTTGCGTGACTGAACGTTTTTGCATTATCCGTGATTATGAATGCAGGTGTTCCTCGTCGAGCGCAGAAGCGGATGAAGCTGCTGATGAATGCAGTGGATGTGTTGTCCATTACGACTTCAAGATGAATGGCTCGCGTAGCCATACAGGTAAGCAACATTGTCCACACTTTCACGGTTTCCGTTCCTTCACGTATGTAAGTAGGACCGAAGTAATCAATTCCCACACGTGAGAATGGTGCAGCTACCTGTGTGCGCTCGTCTGGTAAGTCAGGGTACGATGGTTGCTTGTACGGGCCACCGAAGTTTCGTTTGCATGTCTGACAGTCCTTTATAACTCGTTTCACCGCCTGTCTGCCCTTCAAAATCCAGAAGTTAGCTGAGCGCACCGACGTTAGTGTGCTTGGCATAGTCAAGTGGCCACTCGCAACATGATGACTCATAACAACCGCTTCGGTCAGGTGTGACTTACTGGATAGTAGTACAGGTGCTAGCTGCTCACCTGGTTTATTAGGCAGACGATGATGAACTCGCCAGATTCCATATTTATCCTGTTTCACCTTCAATTGCTGTAACACCTTTTCAGTTTGTCTGTCGCCTGAGAAATGTTCTTGCTGATCACATAAAATCAGCACTCGAAGGGCGAACTCATGCCATGCCGCGTTGTATGTCTGGTTAGTGTTGTTCAAATGTTCCATATGGGTGTATTGTTCCATGAATCCAGTTTGTTGCAAGTTTTTCGGCCACTTGTTGAACAATGCACCGAAAGTTTTCATGATGAAGCGTAAAACTATGATCATGACTCGACTGATTCTCGTTAGCTGAGGTGTAGAACTTGCAATCGGTCTTGGCTTTGAACGACTCATGCGTGTGGCCACGTCACGTGTACTAAACCAAGGTTCATGTGTGACGTTCATGTTCAAGTAGGTTTCATGTACACGGCGTTCCAGTTCAATTTGTTCACATGTATCTGCTTTCAGAATCGGCTGCTCAAATGTAGGCAACGATTCTGAGTTGGTGCGCAAGAAGGTCGGGCCGGTCCACCACGGATGAGATGCGTCACTCAACTGCTCGCATGACACAGCGTCCGGTCGAGTTCCAAGATCCGCAGGATTCAAGTTGGTTGGCACATAACGAACTTCAGCTTCAACTGGCAGACTTGACAAAGTGTTGTTTATTTCACGTACTCGATTGCTGACCCATACTTTGTAGTTATCGGCCGAATCACGTATCCAGCTCAAGGCGATCATACTGTCAGTCCACACTGTGACGGATGACAGAGACGGTGTCAGGCGCACAGACTCAACGATAAAAGCAGCCAATCTGACTCCAATCACGTTAGCCATTGTTTCCAATCTTGGTATAGTGAGAAACTTCTTTGTGGGTGCGAGTCTCTGTTTAGCTATCAGTAGCTGTACTGAAGTTGAGTTGTCAGGTTCGACGGGTAGAAACTGCAAGTATGCGGCGGCGCAGTACGCATATTTAGATGCGTCAACGAACACATGTAAACGCGTGCAGGTCACCTCATAGTTTGGTGTGATTCTTCGTGGGAACTTGAGATTACTGATTTTCTTCAATCGTTCACACTCAACGTTCCACCATAACTGATATTCTTCAGGTAAAACATCACCCCAAACTTGATGTGGCAACGACCATGTTTTCTGGAACCACAGCTTGGCGGCTAAGGTCAGTGGCACAACGAGTCCGAGTGGATCGTAGACAGATGGAACATACGAAAACAATTTTTGTCTGGTGATAGGTTCTGTACTGTTGATTGAATCCTTCAACCCACGCAGTTGTATAGTATCAGTAGTAGACGACCAGCACAAACCCAAGATTTTCGATGTTATTTTAGCCAGATCACTTGGTCGAACTTTACCGATATATTCACGTAGCTCGTCACAATTAGTGATAAACTCTCTCAGGTTCCAACTAGCTGACGCGAACATAGGCTTAACGGTGTCGTAGTACGTGATGGCTTGTTCAGGTGTTTCCACGCCAGACAGTATGTTATCCACGTAACTGTCGCTTTTCAGTTGCTTCGCCAGTTCCGTTTGCTGGTGGTCCAGATGAAAACCGATGGCTGCCTGAAGTAAGTACGGTGAACTGACGACACCGAAGTTCACACGCCGAAATCGGTACTCTTTGATGTTGTCGGATGTCACTTTCAATGAGGTTGGGTCTTTCAGCCACAGAAACCGAGTTACGTCACGTTGATCCTCTCTCAAACTCACTTGCAAGAAAGCTTTTTCCAGATCCGAAGCGATCACGTACGTCATGATGCGAAACATCATGAGCATCTTCATGATTAGCGGCAGTCTAATCGGACCACGAAGTAGAACGTCATTCAAGCTCTTTTCGTTCTTCTTGTGCTTGCTGCTGGCGTTGTACACCACCCGAAGGCTAGTTGACTTGCCCGGCGTCAGTACGGCGTGGTGAGGATTGTAGTAAACTGGACCGTCTGGTTCACTGGGTGCTTCCTCAATTACACCGGCTGCTAGTTGATCCACAATGCGTTGACTGTATTGCTGTGCAATGTCTGGTTGCTTATTCAACTTTTTACAGAGTGACTCCAAACTGCGATGTGCGATGAACTTGTTGTTTGGAAGCGAGTCCGGAGGTTCACGCCACGGCCAGCACACGACGACCCGTTTCTCTTCATGAGAAAACTGCACGGTTTCGTTAAACTGCCTTTCAGCCTCAACGTCTTCATCTGCTTTGACGGTTGGTGCTTCGATGCCAATCAGTTCCAATGAACCATAGTGATCATCCTCCATATTCAGGTTGTGGTGGTGCTCATCTGCAGTCTCGATGTACATGACAGTCGTGTCATGACTATTGTTGTCTTTGTGACCAGCCAGGACGTAGCCCACCTTAGTTGGTACCGCAATCAGACCAGATGGAAGCGGCAGTGGAGGTAATGCTTCGAGAAAGTTGTGGACGACCCCGTTTCCGAGTAACAGTTTTGGGTGAAAGTTGTAGCTTGACAACATTACTTCATCGGCCATTATAGATGGTTCATTTTCAACTGTCAGTTGTTTCAGGTACTCGATATCTTCTACATTCAACGGACAGCACTCCGCTTTCGGTGTTGTTATGTCAGGCGTAGTCGTAACGGGCAAGCGTATGAACGTGCCGTCATCAAGTGCGGCGATGATGATGCCCACCTTGGAGTTCTTCACGTTGACCTTCGTAGCGCCGATCGAGTTGATTGAGTTCAGGTTACTAGGAACCATCTTCAGTTGAAGTTCGAGCGCAGTTTTCTCCTCCAGATAGTTGCGCTGACTGCCACCATCGAGTATAGCTTGCACAGTTAATTCACGTTCCGGTTCGTCTGGATTGCAGATTTTAACTTTTGCAGTACTTAAAACCGCGTCATGCGTTGTGACGATCATGCCACTGAATGTTTCAGTCACTGCAGGTGCACTGATGGTTGACAGTTTTGCTGAACCGCTCGAGTGACCAGTACTTTCCTTGACCGGCTGGACAGAACGAAACTTTTCGGGGCATATACCGCTATAATGCCGACCGACTGAAGCGCAAAAGTAGCATTTACGCGTTCCAGAATTCGGACAATCCTTAACAAAGTGACCTTCTTTCAGACACAGTGTGCAGAGCTTCTTTTCGATCAACCGACGTCGTCGTCCGGCCATCGTCGGGTACGTCATGCAATCGGCATCGCGATGCTGCTCGTCACAGAAGATGCATGGTCGACTCAGGCTCCGTCCGACTGACTTCAGGTTCCCTTTCTTCTGATTTGACCAGTGTTTTTCTTTCTTCGTTGCAGCGGGCGGCGTGGCGTGTGACGACGACCGAGCCATGAAGAGAGCAGTGGTTGGGGCTGGAGCAGTTGACGACTGACCTGGTTGGTGATGCTGCTTCGGCTTCACCGACTGACTGTGCGATTTATTGACTTGATCTTTGTCTGACCGACTGTATTGACCTCCAACGATTTCAGACAGCTGCTCGAGTTGCGTGATGTATTGGTCGAGCTGATGCAGGAAACCAGACATCGTCCAACGAGCGTTAGTTGGCTTCTGAAGTTGCACGTGCTGCAGGACCTCGTAAGGTAGTCGCTCCTGAACATGTATCAACAGCATAGACGCGCTGTTCTCTGTATCGTCACCGAGCTGGTTCAGCTGTGCGACGATCGATGCCACTGAGTCAACAAATTTTCGCAGTTTGCTCGGTTGATTGTTAACTTTTGGTTGTTGTTGCAGTGTCCGATATAGCGAATCACGCAGCTGATTGACACCACCAAACCGTTGATGAAGTATATCCAGCGCCCGATAGTATTCTGACTCCATTGGCATGCACGTCTCTAGGGCTGCTGACGCAGGGCTGTTGGGCACCATGGAGGAGAGCAGGTACTCCAGTTTAGTGACTGCATTGAACGATGGATTGTTACCAATCAGGGCCATGAATCTGTTGATAAACTTCAGATACTTCGATCGTGTGCCATCGAACGTTGGCCGGGCTGGGTAGTCGACACGAACTGGACTTGGAGTAGAGTGCAGGCCCGACTGCACGACTTGCGGCACGATGGCTGGGTTGCCTGACACTGGCAACACATATGGTTGGTTGACAGTAAACTGCGGATTTACGCCACCTTGTTGTGATGGTGGCCATACAAATCCTGTTTGCAGTTGGCCTTGAGCTACGTACTGCTGCTGACTGTACGGTGACGCGTGAGCGACTGACTGAGGCACAGCACCAGGTTGGCTGTACGTCTGGTACACACCCTGAGACATGACTGACTGGTGCTGCAGGTGTGGCTGAGCGACTGACTGATGTACAGCACCAGGTTGGCTGTACGTGTTATATACGCTCTGCACTGCAGGTTGATGCACGGCCATGGAGACGGGTGCCACTGTCGCAGGAACAAACGGTGCAGCGCCAGTATAAGCTGCTGGTACGAAGGTGTACGGCACCTGCTGTTGCTGCTGATACGTCGTTTGAACGAGTGGTAAACTGGTCACCGCCGGAGTGCAACGTGTAGAGTTGTGAGTGGCAAACCCGGTTCCCTGAGTAATCTGGACATCGCTTGCCAATGCGGCAACTGTAGAACTCAAGGGTTGGTTTGCATCACTCACAACAGCCTGGGGTTCACTCACCGTGAGCGCATTTTCAGTACCACCGTTCGACTGCGCACCGTCCGCTGAACTGGTGTTGTTGGCCTGCTTGTGCTCCTCGATCTCACGCTGTCGAACCTCGAGTAGGTGGAGCGTGTCACCGGCTGCATACACTTGAGGTAAGTAACCGTTTGTTGCCGTCTGTTTGTAACTGTCTTCTTCTTTTGACAGTGTGGCCTTCAACCTTTCAACTTCACCTTCTTCGGCAGACTCGATCTGACTTTCCAGGCCTTCGAGGAAGTCCAGCCAGGAGCGGTCCAACTTCGATATGTGGGCGATCGCATCCGACAGTCGATTCCCACGTATATCACAGTTGTAAGCGGCTGCACGTAGCTGCTCGGCTACCGGTGTCTCGCTGTCCGGATCGTATATTGGTTGGTTGAGGTAAATGGACGCATTATTGAAGGCCTCCTTCAACTGATGCGTCGCGAGGTTGAGTGTACGTCGTATGGACGACGGGTACATGATTGGTTAGTTTATTGCCGAGGGTACCATGAGACGATTCCAAATCGTTTTAGTCGTAGAATCATTTCATTTAGGAACGTTTAGTTCACTCTCAGTTTCAATGGCATTTAAATGTTGATAAAAGTGTGGGATTAATCAAAACAAACTGTGGAAATTGTGGATGTTTTGAAATATGAAATGCGATAATGTCAATCTGTTTAAATGTTGTGTGAATGTAATTGCGATAATGTCAATCTGTTTAAATGTTGTGTGAATGTAATTTATTGGTAATCGGAGATTACCACAGGTGGTAATCATGTGGTTTGGAGTTGCTTTGTCTTGTTGTTTGCAGTCACGACAGAATTTTATTATTAGTCAGTGTCTAATAGTAGTTTGTTTTGATGACTTGTTTGAGACGATTATATAACTTGATAAAATGATATCTCATTATTGTTCGTGTGATTATCGACTGATATAAGTTAATGTAAAAAATGTATCGATCAGTCATTATAAAGTACTCGTTTCATTCGGAAGTTTGAAAACATAGCCAGAAACGGAACAGATGAAGTATAAATAGATATATAGAAACATTTATAGTGGGTCATTTTATTGCTATTTCCTGCTCGATTCCTTGACAACTACGGCAAAAATACGAGCAAAAATTCACCCACCCAATTAATAATACAATGAAAATGTTGAAACTTATTGAAAGCATATCACAACTGGACTGGTGCACACATGGATTATATGATGCAGCAAGTAGATTGACTTGAAAACCACCACCATTATAATAATGTATAATACAATAATAAAGATACTTGATGAACATTTAGTGATCCATCAAATTTGTTCCACCCGCTACCACTCGTTAACTGTGCATAATAGAATAAGTAATAGTAGAAATGAAAGTTACCCTAAAAAACCGTTACTCAAGAAGTTCATACAAATATTAGGATTTGTGAAAGAAATCTTCAGTTATTAGAGAAATGAATGAACATATATAGGCAAATCATTTTTCACATGTTAGCAAAACTATTCCAAACAATGAATGGATAACAACAAATACAAGTTAGAGTACGCGAGAGATTAAGGAACATAAGTAATAGAATGATCATAGCGAATACGGCTTTCACATTTATACACAATCTGACTGGTTATTTTTTCAAGTACATAAGATAAATAATAGTGAGAAGAAAATAACAATGCCATGTAGTGGATAGTAATAATGAGTATGAGATGGGCACTCCTAGACCAGTGCATACCACATTCAGCGCAACAACCCAATCTCACAGTAAAAAACTCAAGTTTTATAAAGCCTTCATAAAAATTTAATGTTTTCAAGTTGTTAAAATATTAAAAGTCAGATATGAAAATACGAAACTAAGGTAACCAACAGAAATAAACATGAACAACAACAGCAAGTTATCACGGTATTGGTTGACATCGGTAATGCAATTATCTCAAAATTGATGACACTCACTTACGGACAAAATTTCATCGCATTACCGACCTAACATATCATACGTTGAAGTCGAACGAAAATATATAACAATCAATCCGTGATTTGATATTCAACAAATTATAATCAAGACCATTCATCCTTTCATTGATTGAAGTAAAAAAATTTGAATAACCACATAAAATCTTGCCGTGATTGAAGACAATTCGCCGTGTCCAAATCACTCACAATGTTTATACCGCGTAGTTCAGCACGAATTTTTCACATGCGACAAAACATATTTTTTCAACACAAGTACTCACAAAACACTTCAAAAGTGCTGCTCACCAAATGCAGCCACAGAAACAACGTTTTGTTCAGCGAACGCACTCATGATAAGTGCTGCTCCCCGTACGCCGTGTCATTAGCGTCCAGCCCATCATGACCACTGTCCACTGTTGATCGTAAATGTTTCAACGCGGCACACAATTTAACGGCCGGTCCCAGCTTGAGTCCCATCGATCGCAAATGATCGTCGTTGAGCAGGAACAGCGCTCCGCCGTCAATTTCCTGCTGTCGGAACACCTCGGCCGTGCCCGCGACTGCACCGCCCAGACTGCACACCCACGAGCACACTTGCTCAACCTGTTAATATTACAATAACATCAGAAAACAAAAAAAAGATCTGCTAAGTTGTTATTCATTCAATGTGGCCTATTCATCTCGTCTAATTTCATAATCGAAATTACTACTACTAAAATGAATAAAAAAAGTAATTAATTCAATGATTGAGTGAAAGAACGCTAGGACAGCTATAAAGTGTTTTCTACTCAACACAATGAATGAAAACACGTTTTAATTCGAAATAATCTGCTGAAACAGTTAATTTCCATTCCAGTTATAATAGCAGATGAATGATTAAACCAACAGTCCAATGCTGAGGATTGGGCAGTGCCTGTATGACGGCCGTGGTCGGGGATGTAGGCAGGACGGGTTCCAATGATGTGGACGCGGAGCAATTCACTCGTGGCTCCGGTATGCTCACCACATCTGTAAATCACAAACGTCCATCAATAGCTGAGGAATTAGAGCTATGATGGAGAGACAGAACTTTACTTTATATAATATTAAGGACGGTATAGTATATCTAGAAGATAACACGTAATGTTGAGTAATAATATACCATCTCTACGTGACAATGTGACAGCGTAATACCATTTGATTAATTAGTAATCATTACTTTTAATGATCATAACATAATATTTATCTAACCATCAACGGTACAGGCGCTGGATACAGTCGATGCTTGTGAGAGCTTCTGCGATTTAGAAGACGCACTAGACGTTTTTGATCGCCTGGATGCCGAGTTACGGCGAATCGTCGTGGTGATCGGCATGGGAGCTACCGGATCGGGTGCCGTGCTTGTCGCTGCCTGTGGTGACTGCTTTGCATCCTATATATCAATTTAAAAAATATATATTCATATAATATAACCACATATGAAATATATTTATATAATATTATTATACACACCTCTACGGGACCACAACCGACCTGATCTGAATGCCGACTTCTGGGTGAGATCTGGTGTTGTGCCGAGCTGGACGACTTTGGTCGTGGACTGGCCTGACTGGCCGACGGAGAATGTTGCGACTTATGGGACAGCGATGACGGCGTGCGACCACTGCTCGAACCAGAAGGTGACAACTCTGAAAACACACACGTACGTTGCTGTATTGCAATCAGATTAAAAAAAACAGCGCCATAACATTAAAAACGCATCTTTTCTGAAGATTCAACTGTGATTCGGGTCGTTTTACTGAGACATCTTTATTACTGAAGCCAACAGCGCACACTAATACCATTCAAAAGGGTGTTTTCGTAGTGGCCAGAAAAATTAAATAAACTGGCAAGTGACGGGCAACAGCAAAAAAGGCCAGAAACACGAGTTGACCTAATGAAACTAATAAAAAAACTCGCCAAGTTGGACACGTAAAAACCAAACAAATTATCGCTTAGGATAATTTACAATGATTTAAAACAATTGTTAACTTACGTGGCACAAGTATGGGCGTGTCTCGGATGGTGTCACGACTGAGTGACCCATCGGCCGTGTTGTAATCGTGGAACGCCTCCTCCGGTATGTACTCGTCGAAGCCGTACGGAAACGAGTTAAGCGCGAACGGCTCCAGTGATTCCTGCAATCGCAAAACTCTTAAATTCGTGTGAGAATGAATGAAAATCGCCAGGCCTGATGACTGATATACTCGAATAAGGTTGGATACTCAGATTTGGGATCGAAAAATGTTCCCGACCGTTATCGTTAGAATGAAACCGAGTTAATGGTGCGGCTTTGACACTCGCCAGTCAGCTTGAGTTAGTCATTCGACATGACAGATAATAGCACTAATGACAAATAACCTAGACTAGGAAAACAGTCAAAGTCTTGAAATCTTGACTCAAAACCCTGACCAATTATATACAATTAAACTCACTTTTGATACAACAATCACTACAACCATAAATATATGGACCAAACATACCTGTATGATAAACCCGCCGATCTCATGCGTGATGACCTGATTGGTTGTGAGCTGTGTGTTCCTTGCCATCTCCTGCTGGAACAGATCGTGGATGTCTGTGTCGGCCGGCACGCACATTTCGCCCAAGATTAAAGGTGGAGGCTTTTCGATGGGCGATCGCTGCTGAAAGAATAGTTTTTTAATAGATAACGTAATGACGCTGCCAGGCAGAGAGCCCATGACAGATTCAGCGGTCAGTCAATAGGAAAACGAGTGACTGACAACACGATGACTTAGCGATCACACATTCTGACATTGAAAAAAAATTCTTGGCAAATTTTCTGCCAGATTTGCGATCAGACGCACATGCACAGTATTCAACGTATGACTCATGCTGCCTCCTACTCACTGGCCATAACTTTCCACATTCAAGTATTTTGTAAAACACCAGCTTAATAAAATTGAAATTTTAAGTCATACAGTTAATATTAATGACTGACTTTCCATTAATTCAATTCATGACGTAACGGATGTTTCAAATCTTTCGAAATTACATGATCGAGAGCTTAACTCGTTCATTATCATAACTTCTTATCAGCCTCAGCCAATCAACTATTACTTACATGAGCGAGTGCGGCAGCGGACATGCCCCCGGTGGGTGTTGTGAGCAAATGATGTTGTCCGTTGTTGTGATGCAGTGACGAGTGATGGTGATGTTGTTGTGCCTCCAATACGTTGAGTGTCAACGGCTGCGACACATCACCGCCACCCGATGCACCACTCGCTCCCGACCACCCAACCAATACATCAGGTACGTTTGTTGTAGCTTGTGACTGCGACTGCGCAGTCACCATCATTGATGGGCATGGTGAAGGCTAAACCAATATTAAACCATAATTCATGAAAAAAAACAATCTAACCTTCGTTAGTAGAGAACAGAGAAAATACGGTTCTAACTATATGCGTTGTCTAGACGCCGAACTAAAGTTTTATGATCATGTTAATTGTACAAAACAGCAATTTCTTTCTGATTCTGGTGGTTTGTTTTGTAACTTTTAGCTGAGAAAAAAATTAGAAACAACAGATGCCTATGAATTATGCATGTTTCCCCCAACATTGGATAGAAATAAACTTCTATAGAGTATCAATCAATCCTCGAACATCCCACTCAGTTTGCTTTATTCACCTTGATTGTCGGCTGAATAGCGGCGGTCTTCACGGATTTCACTTCACGTTCTGACGATGGCATTGGACATTGTTGTTGCTGTTGATGTTGCTGCTGTTGATGTTGTTGTGGATGCTGCTGCGGATGATTTTGTTGTTGTTGTTGTTGTTGTTGTGGCTGTTGTTGTTGCAGTTTAGGCTTACGCGGTCGTGGTGGTCTCGGTTTTCGGACGGCTGCGGGTTGCTGATCAGCAGGTTTCTGTTCCGTCCCTGAAAATTTTAGGCATCAAGATTCTGCTTTTTTCAATATGAATGTTGCTACTGTTCGTTTCAATGTACAAAACTATAATACAAAAAAATTTAGTATTGAAAAAAAAAACAAGAAACCAGAACAACGATTAATATAACGATAAACGAAGAATCAACAAAGCACAGAAAGTTGGAATCAACAAAAACGTAACCATTGTTATTAATATTGTTGCCATTAGTACTGCCATTGTTGCCATTATTATCCGTCTTCTTCAATTCCATCAACACGGCATTCACCGCATCTTTGGCCATCGAATCCGAGTCTCTTTCGCTCTTTACGTTAGATTCTGCTTTGCTTTGTTGTTGGTCCTCCTGTTTACGTTGTTGCTGTTGTTGTGACTCGTTAGCTTGTTGTTGTTGTTTTTGTTGCTGTGTTTGATGTTGTTGCGGTGGGTGTTGCTGTTGTTGTTGTGATGGGGTCTGTTGTTGTACGGCATTTATCGGATTCACAGTCGCCGTCAACGCAGGCGCAATCGTCTTGTACACCTAAAATAACTTTTCACATAATGTAACATACAATTCAAGTAATAATATAATAATATACTTATTTGAAAAATTAATGAAAGTGAAAGATTATGTGGGGCACGTACCATCGTCCTTGAATGATAAATGCTAACTGTACCGATATTTCGACTGTCTAGACTAATGCGTAGCGCACCAGCCACCAGTCTCGAAGACTGGTTGTTCTGGTCTGGTTCGAAACCTGACTGGAGATAAATGAGATGAGACATTGATGCCGAATTGATTTGATGCCCATTCGTTTTTTACCCTTTCTAGCGAAACCAGTAATGAAGAAGCCCCATACCACAATGAATGTTTACCAACCACTGGCGACGACACGACGGGTGTAACGGTGACGGTGCCCACGTCGTTGCCATTCTGACTGTCACCGATGGTCATTATTGTGCCATTGTTGTTGTTGTGGTTGTTGTGATAAAAATTGTTGTTGTTGCAGATGGCCGATTGCAACTGTTGCGATGTGGTGGCGGCAATGTACACCTGCTGACCGGACGTGTTTGATTGGGGCTGGATGCGCACTGGACTGCCGCTGTCACTGCCACCCGATACTGACGGACACTGTACTGACGACTGAAACAATACAATTATATAAAACGTTAGCTTATGTTGCACAGCAGCTTCCAGAAATGATGTAAAACTGTTAATTACCCCTTCCCTTTTCGAAAAAACTATCCCTTCCTTTTAAAGATCGGTCGCTAGCTAGTGTCTAAAATTGAGCCTTAATATAGAAAACAAAGCTATTAGCCTTAATATGAATTAATAACTAACCACAGAATTATCGTTGAGGAATAAATGTTAAGCCACAAAAAAGAAGTTAAGGTTGCACAAACCTGATGTTGCTGGATTATCTGCTGCGGGTTGACGGGCTGCAGTTGGATGAAGCCGGTCGACGTGCGGATCAACACGTGCTGGGTGCCGGATGGGGCACCTGAACATCACCAATAAATGTTACATTATAATAAACTTAAACGCAATCAAACGAAAAAGATAAGAACTAAACTGATTCACTTTTCAGAATTACTTATATTCCTTTTTCCAATGTGAGTAGAACAACTAGTCGTCTGTTTGAATGAAGATAACGAAAATGAGTTTCTAGATAAACAGTTCGACATATTCAAGTAGTAACCGTGCATGGTGTTGTGCGTGTTTGTGTTAATGATGGTGGCGGATGTGGACACCGAAGTGCCCGATCGCATTGGCATCGAGTTCTGCGTGTTCTAAAATAAAAGATGTACTTTGAATATCATTTTTAGAACATTTCTTACCAGGACCAGCATGGCATGCGGAGAATAGAATTGATATTATGAATTTTATTGTAAGCCCTGTTACAGAATAGTAGAACATAAATCTGTTAGAAAAAATATAAAGACTCACCATGTGCGAACTTCCGGCGTTGGTCATGTTGTTATTATTATTGGTGTTGTTATTGTTGTTGTTGCTTGATTGGCCACCCGGACCAGGTGCAGGCAGAAGGGTGGGCTGGCTTCGTCTAGAAATAATGAAACAAATAATAAATAAACCATTATTATTTTCAATTATAATTTTTTCTGAATAATCAATACGAAAAATTTATAAATCCTGATAAAAAGAAAGAAGCAAAAAAAGCAATAAAAACAAACGGTGTTGAGCTGGTTGAGGGTGCAATTGGCCGATTTTGGGTGCTGGTTTGAATGTATTGATGGGGCTGTGCCGTCTGCAGCATCACACCCACAGGGTTGCCTGTACCCGTGTTTAGCAGTACCAACTGACCCGATGGCTGAAAAACACGCTTAGGTGAACAACCATAGCCAAAGAATGAGCTTGACTCACTCAATAAGACATTTCTCCGTCCCTCATGGTAAAAACTATCTCTTTTTCAAAATTCACAAACGGTAACTACATTCATTTTGAAATAGTAGCCAATGCTTACAGCGCCTACCTGCTGAGCGAGCGCGTAGTTGACGAGCTGCAGTGATGAACACGCCACCAAACCCATCGTACCAGAACCACCAACACTTATGGGCATACCGGATACTGCAACAACATTATAAAAACATTGTTACGTATATAATTCGTACATTCCACAAACTGAAATCCAACCAACTAATTGCTTGTACTGACTGATGAAGAAACAGAATGTATGTGCGAAAATTCCGTAAAGGTTATTAAGTTAGCAGCATGAAACATAATAACTTAAAATAATATATTATAAACCATAACACACGGTAACAAGAACCACGCACTGACTCTTTCTAACCAACCAGCTTGAATCGGTACGGTGGCCACTGAGATGGGCGTTTGCTTGTCCATATCGCTGAAAAAACGACTTCGTACCAAAAAGATTCACAAAGATTTATTTATATAGAAAAACATGCATCAACTCTGATTGAACTACGTCAAGAATCTCTATAATATTAAAATTAACTTCTGACTTCTAAACGTTACCTATTAATGTGTATCTGCGGTTGCGGTTGTCGTGGGCTGCTGAGAATGGCAGCGATTCCCGATGGTTTGGACGACTGGCCCGACGAGATGGGCTTGGGCGTCAGGTTACGGTTGGCCGTGAAACTAGATACCGTAGTCATCCCTTTCGAAGAATTACTGCTGTTGGCTGGCGAGAGCGGCGTGGTGACTGGATGGAAAAGATTATATAATGACTTAAAGGTTCGAGTAACCACACCTTTTATCCGTGTTGGATCACTATCACAAAATTTCCATATTGTTGGAAATCATATAATTCTATGATCAAGCCAATCTTCGAAAATGTAAGGTATAAACACACAATGTACCTGTAGTAACGGCGACAGGCATATCTCTTTTATCAGCAAATGTTTCGACTCTGGATTCCTTATCGACTTCGTTCTCGTGATGAGACGGTGGGTGACCGTTGCTCACTGAGCAACCATGTGCCGATGAACCTGAAAGAAATTTGTTTATTTATCGTAATATATCGTATCGTATCGTATCAATGAAAGGACTTCACTATGATTCCATTTCAGGGACATGAGGTCAGATCCTTATTGAAAAAGCGCCTGAAACCAGCATTTATGAATTAAATAATTGAACAAAATAACTAAATGAAAGCATATTGTTATAAAGGAAGCGAATTAATCAAGGTTAACAAACGATTTTCAACGACTCGTTCGGCCAGCTCCAGATTGGGCGGCGAGCTCGAGCATTCTTTGCTTCCGGGTTTGGGCATTAGCGAAACTGATTCTGCGGCCGTCGCTGACATCGGATAACGGAACGATCAAAAATTACATTGACCACTTTTTCCTACTGTTTTTATACCGTTTTATATATAATAAATTAATTAAATTAATTGTTGATTTTTTTTATTTTCATTTTTATTTTTCGACACAATGAAATTATTTTAAGCAATACCGTGGGTAATACGAAAACCCCGGGTCCCGGACCCCGGAGATGACATACGATTTCCCCGGGTCGACAAATGAAAATGTACGAAAACCCCCAGGAATTCCCCGGAGAAGTTGACTCCGCCCCCAAATCTCCGGGGTTTTTCACGAAAATGTACGAAAACCCCGGGTCGTCCGGGCCCGGATGAACAAAAAGTTGTAAAAAAACCCGGGGTTTTCGTACATTTTCATCCGGGGTCGGGGATTCCCCGGATGAAAATATACGAAAACCCCGGGCCCCGGTCCGGGCATGGGGGTTTTTCTTCATGTTTACGTCCGGGTCCGGGAAAAGTACGAAAACCCCGGGTGATGAAAGTCAAAAAAATAATATAATTTTTTTCACGTTTTGGCGCGAATTTCAAAATTCTAAACGGGAACGGTTGCGCTCGTGGACCCACACATTTTAGAAAGGCTTATTCTAGACCAATGCATGCCAAGAAAGTTACTTAATGTTGTATAGTAATACGGTAGACTGCAATGTGAGTTTATACATAATGTTTCACACTATTTACGGGAATGGTTGTGCTCGTGAACCCACACATTTGGGAACGGCTTAGTATATAACAATGCATGCATAGAAAGTTACCTAATGTTGTATAGGACTACGGTAGACTGCCTTGCGAGTTTAAACAAGATGTTTCACAATCTTTACAGGAATGGTTGCGTTCGTGGACCCAGCCGTTTTAGAACGGCTTTGTAACAAACAATGCGTGCGTAGAAAGTTATTTATTGTTGTATAGTATTACGGTAGACTGCATTGTGAGTTTATACATAATGTTTCACACTCTTTACAGGAATGGTTGTGCTCGTGGACCCACACATTTAGAAACGGCTTAGTATATTAAAATGCATGCATATAAAGTTACCTAATGTTGTATAGGACTACGGTAGACTGCCTTCCGAGTTTATACAAGATGTTTCACAATTTTTACAGGAATGGTTGCGTTCGTGGACCCACCCGTTTTAGAACGGCTTTGTATATAACAATGCGTGCATAGAAAGTTATTTATTGTTGTATAGTATTACGGTAGACTGCAATGTGAGTTTATACATAATGTTTCACACTCTTTACGGGAATGGTTGTGCTCGTGGACCCATACATTTAAGAACGGCTTAGTGTACAGGGTGTCCCAGCGAGGTGTGATGATTGAATTTTTTGAATAACTTTTGCAGTGTTCTAGATAATAACCTAAAATTTCACACGTTAATAAAACAATTATCCGCTATTACGCTGAATTTAAAAAAATTTGATTTGGTTCAGTATTGCGTGTTTTACGGCCAATCCGGCAACATGCCTTAAAATTCCACTTTATAGCCAAGGATGTCGCATGAAACATTGAATAACTTTCTGATAGTACAACTATATGGCTTGAAACATGCAACACTGATAGCTAATACTATAAATCTGAAGTAATGGAAACAGTTTTTGATTTGATCAATTATTCCACCTTCTATTGGATATTGAAAACAAAATCGCAATTTCAAATAAATGTTTGCGAAAAGTTGCGGATAAAAAAAGTTTGAAAAAATCAATTAATTGAATGAAAAATGTACTTTGACTTTTAAATATGAACTCTTCCTGCTATTTAACACAAATTTAAACAAAAATTCGTTCTTTTGTATCACTTTTTATTTTCGGTGAAAATCTCTAAATTGCGGTCGCGTTAAGAACATGAACAGGCATGTTGCCGGATCGGCCGTAAAACGCGCAATACTGAGCCAAATCAAAATTTTTTAAATTCAGCGTAATAGCGGAAAGTTGTTTTATCAACGTGTAAAATTTTTAGTTATTATCTAGAACACTGCAAAAGTTATTCAAAAAATTCATTCATTACACCTCGCTGGGACACCCTGTATAACAATGCATGCGTGGAAAGTTGATTATTGTTGTATAGTATTACGGTAGACTGCATTGTGAGTTTATACATAATGTTTCACACTCTTTACGGGAATGGCTGTGCTCGTCGACCCATACATTTAAGAACGGCTTAGTGTATAACAATGCATGCGTGGAAAGTTAATTATTGTTTTAAAGTACTACGGTAGACTGTATTGCGTTGCGATTTTATACAAGATGTTTACAAACTTTACCGACTTCTACGTGGTTTTGATTAATTATCCTACGTATAAACATGTCCTCCCATGATTAAAAAAACGAATTTATGTCATGTTCATTCACATTACAACCTCAACTCTACAAATAACTTTGTGACAGAGGGTAACTGAGGCATGATTATAGACCCCACAGATTTTTTGTTTTGGTTTTTCTCTAGCAGCATTACTGTTTCATGCAAAGCGTTACTGTCTGCCAGCCCCCGATAACCGATCGTTAAGCGCGTGAGCCCCGCAGGGGAGTTTTCGATGTTTGTACCTGCACGTTTTGTAGCATGGGCACTGTGCTGTAGACAGCATGCGCGCGTAGTATCTATGCATGTCATGGTTTCTACTTTACAGTTCTAAAACGTGTGGGTCCACGATCGCAACCATTCCCGTAAAATTTATGAAAGATCCTGTATAAACACACAATACAATCCGCCGTACTTCTATGACAAGTTAAATAGCTTTCTACGCATGTAATGCATCTACTAAGCAGTTCTAAAACATGTGGGCCTCGAGCGCAACCATTCCCTTTTAAAGATCATGTAAAACACACAATACAATCCACCGTAACTCTATGACAAATTAAACAACTTTCTATGCATGTAATGAAATCTACTGAACAGTTCTAAAACGTGGTTCTCCACGAACGCAACCATTCCTGTAAAGATTGTGAAACATTTTTTATAAACTCGCATTGCATTCTACCGTATTACTTTACAACAAAACAATAATTAACTTTCCACGCATGCCTTGTTATACACTAAACCGTTCTTAAATGTATGGTTCGACGAGCACAACCATTCCCGTAAAGAGTGTGAAACATTATGTATAAACTCACATTGCAGTCTACCGTAATACTATACAACAATAAATAACTTTCTACGCACGCATTGTTATATACAAAGCCGTTCTAAAACGGGTGGGTCCACGAACGCAACCATTCCTGTAAAAATTGTGAAACATCTTGTATAAACTCGAAAGGCAGTCTACCGTAGTCCTATACAACATTAGGTAACTTTATATGCATGCATTGTAATATACTAAGCCGTTTCTAAATGTGTGGGTCCACGAGCACAACCATTCCTGTAAAGAGTGTGAAACATTATGTATAAACTCACAATGCAGTCTACCGTAATACTATACAACAATAAATAACTTTCTACGCACGCATTGTTTGTTACAAAGCCGTTCTAAAACGGCTGGGTCCACGAACGCAACCATTCCTGTAAAGATTGTGAAACATCTTGTTTAAACTCGCAAGGCAGTCTACCGTAGTCCTATACAACATTAGGTAACTTTCTATGCATGCATTGTTATATACTAAGCCGTTCCCAAATGTGTGGGTTCACGAGCACAACCATTCCCGTAAATAGTGTGAAACATTATGTATAAACTCACAATGCAGTCTACCGTAATACTATACAACAATAAATAACTTTCTACGCACGCATTGTTTGTTACAAAGCCGTTCTAAAACGGCTGGGTCCACGAACGCAACCATTCCTGTAAAGATTGTGAAACATCTTGTTTAAACTCGCAAGGCAGTCTACCGTAGTCCTATACAACATTAGGTAACTTTCTATGCATGCATTGTTATATACTAAGCCGTTCCCAAATGTGTGGGTTCACGAGCACAACCATTCCCGTAAATAGTGTGAAACATTATGTATAAACTCACATTGCAGTCTACCGTATTACTATACAACATTAAGTAACTTTCTTGGCATGCATTGGTCTATAATAAGCCTTTCTAAAATGTGTGGGTCCACGAGCGCAACCGTTCCCGTTTAAAATTTTGAAATTCGCGCCAAAACGTGAAAAATTTTTTATTATTTTTTTGACTTTCATCACCCGGGGTTTTCGTACTTTTCCCGGACCCGGACGTAAACATGAAGAAAAACCCCCCTGCCCGGACCGGGGCCCGGGGTTTTCGTATATTTTCATCCGGGGAATCCCCGACCCCGGATGAAAATGTACGAAAACCCCGGGTTTTTTTACAACTTTTTGTTCATCCGGGCCCGGACGACCCGGGGTTTTCGTACATTTTCGTGAAAAACCCCGGAGATTTGGGGGCGGAGTCAACTTCTCCGGGGAATTCCTGGGGGTTTTCGTACATTTTCATTTGTCGACCCGGGGAAATCGTATGTCATCTCCGGGGTCCGGGACCCGGGGTTTTCGTATTACCCCAATACCGTAAAATTATGTAAAATACCGTAAATATAATATACCGTAATACTTTTAAGTTAATTGTTTTCGTGACAGTGATGAGCTCGAAACGAAAATATCAAAATAAACCGAACGAACAGCCTTTCGAAAAAAAAATTTCCTTCGAAGCTGAACCGAACGAAAAATCAAATGTTCGGTTTTGAGCCGATTCGGAACGAAAAACTTTCGAAACTTTATTTTTTCGAACGAAAAAATATTTTTCGATAGATTTTCGATTTGGATTATACATTCATCATACTCACTCACTCACTCACTTACTCACCGCACTCACCGCACTCACTCACCGCTCTCACCGTACTCACCGCACTCACTATCACACTCACCGCACTCACTCACTCACCGCACTCACTCACCCACCGCACTCAACGCACTTACTACCGCACTCACTCACATCCGCACTCACTCACTCACCGCACTCACCGCATTCACCCACTCACCGGACTCACTACCGCACTCACTACCGCACTCACTACCGCACTCACTCACTCACTAACTCACCAACTTTTGTTCTATATATTGGGAGTGTGTTTGAAACGTGAGCTATACGGCTCATGTGTCTATTGAGAGATCATTTTCGAAACTGAATAGAAAATAAAGAAAGTTTCGTTCCGGTCCGGAACCAAAATTTAAATTTTCGTTCGAAAACAAACCGGACGAAAACTTTAAAATTTTTGTTCGGAAGATTTTCGTTCCGAGACCAATTTGTCCGCTCGTGTTCGTTCGTTCGAACTCGATCACTGTTTCGTGAACACTTGAAGAAATGCTATAAAAAACACCTAACACATTATGTTTGAGCACGCACTTGAAAATTCGACGCCGTTGTAATAAAATCAGTTTAAGAGTTTTTTTCCATGTTTTTATTAAAATCAAAAGATCAAACGCTTAGAGTTAAAGCACACACCTTATATTAATGATGTGCATTAACCCACTTCAGTTTCATGAAAATTCGACTCAGCACTTATCCATATCCACAGGCTGATGAGCCTCCAAAGAACAGAGAATTTTGTCAAAGAGGGGGATTTTACAGGTTTGAGGCCATTTTACCTACACTTTGGGGAACAAACTCTACTTTTTGGAAGTGCCAATGAGGGGGAATTCTACTTTTTTGTTTTTTTCCTCAGCCGCTAGTGCACTTATCTATTGAAATTAGTTAATGCGCTGTATTTAGCTCAAGCAGTTTTTCATGTTAATTTAAAGACCGTTTTTTAAATACCGTAATTTACATTAAAATACCGTAACCGTAATTAATTTACGGTAATGAGAATAAAATACTGTAAATGCACAATTTGGTTTTTATTTTATTTTTATAAATTAATTTTTAATTGAGAATAATTGAATTAAAACATTAAAATAAAATGGAATCACACGTGGAGACTGGCTACGAAGACCCAAGCATAAATAGAGAAAAGGCTAGTTAACTTTGGTATTTAGCAAGGCGTGGTTCAAGTTTGTTTGTTGGTTGCATTGCGACTTCGACTTGCGATGGGGTGCGCTAATCACAACCGGTCGACCAATCATGCTAGGCTAGGCGTGAGCCCCAAGCTTAGATTTCTATGTAGGGTCCGGGTATGTCTCGGGCGCGTAGTGCACCGTTCACTATGTCATTTCAGTCGGGTGGCCCGCATATGTGGTGGGGCAAGTTACTTATCATTATTCTCACTCATGATTCGACTGACATCAAGTCTGGAAACATGAAAAACACTTTTCAATGCTCCAGATCTGTCCGTTCCTGCTGCGTGTGTTCTGCTCGAATATGCGTCACAATCAGATCCAAGAGTACACGCGCGGCAATACGCCCCCAAATGAGTTGCAAATCTACACCTGGTTAGTTACTTCATTCTTGTTGCCAAAATCAGTGAGAAAATATGAATAAAATAATTGGTTCAGGAAGGATTGTTCACTACGGGAGTTAATGGGACTCGTCAAAGAGGTCAACACAGAGGCGCGACGCCCGGGCACTGAGTTTCAATTTGCTATCGGTTAGTTTCTCGCTAGCGAAAACCTGACGACTAATTCATTAATTAAAGTTCATGCAAAAAGTTCGTTGCTTTTCAGTAATCTAATAACCAATCGCTACGAAGACAGCAAATAATATTGAGCATTTATTTAGCGAAATTCACGAGGGTTCATGACTTAAAGAAAACTGTGTCTGCCAAGGCTGTATTACTTACCAGACCACCACCATTTATTTTATTACATTTTCAATTCACCTGTTTGGAAGGTTTCAGTCAGACCGAGCGACGGCGACAACAACTGGCGTTCGTTCAACGGGTATGAAATGCGAGATATCGGCTCAACGATCAGTGGACAGCGTGGAGTTGACGATGGCAAAACACTTAGTTAGTCATCTCTCATCTCATCTTATAATCAAAATCTTCTTTTTTGTCATTTGAAAACAATCAGATATAGCCGGAAAAATTATTTGTGTCGCATGTGTCGAAGTTTTACACATGTGCTTGTCAGAGAAACTTCTACGGGTCGATGCAGAGTTCGCACGCTTTCGCATTCTTGAACCCAACGACTGCTCAATCGACCCTGCATATGGATAGCGGATGAGCAATCAGATTGGGAAAATTTAAATTTGAAGTTTCATCCTGCATGAAAGTTGTTCCCTAGGTTCAATTATTTACTGTTTAAAATCTTTTTGTCTTAATTAATAATTTTTTCTTACAATATTACATAGTTGTTCAGCTGAACCAGGGCGGGTTCAGTCAGAGTCATATCAAGAAAGTTTGGATAGCTTAGCGCATGACCAACGTGAAACCTCAAAAATATAATTATAAATTAGCCATACGCTTTTTTAAATCATTAAACAGTAAAGAAGTGAACCTAGAGAACAACTTTCATGCAGGATGAAACTTCAAATTTGAGTTTTTCCTATCCATTTGATCATCCGCTACCCATACTTTAGTGCTTTACATACACGTTTTTAAAGGTTCGATTGAGCAGTCGTTGTGTTCAAGAATGCGAAAGCGTGCGAACTCTGCATCGACCCGTAGAAGTTTCTATGACAAGCGCATGTGTAAAACTTCGACACATGCGACACAAATAATTTTTCCGGCTATACTTTATTACTCTCTCTCAGAGGTAAACCGCAGGATCCTACTGATTTGATTCGAAAATTTTCGGGTTGAAATAAAAAAAAATTACGGATGTTCCGCCATCATAGTATAACAATAGTCGTATATAATAGCATATTATTTTAATAGTAGAATATAACACTAATGTGAAACTCAAAGTAGAGCTGAATATTTATAATATCCTTGAGTATTTTTTTCAGTTATGAGTAAGTTTTGTGCACAATTTTAGGTCAATGCAAACTTACAATCGGTGACTTCATGGATGTGGCTGTAATACCGGCGGCGATGGCTGGTCGTGGTGGTGGCGGCATGATGGGACCGCGTGGTGGACCACCCAGACGCTATTGATTTTGTATTGTTAAATTTGTCATTTATCAACATTTCATCCTCATTTCAGGATGGAAAGATTATAAAAATCGGCAGAAAGTGCTATGAAAACTTGAGTTGCAAAGAATATTTTTGGAGTTCTGTGACTTGTTACCCGTTACTTGCGTCGCCAAATAACTACCGTTCTGATATGAAGATTGGGGTATCATGTTTTACGTCTGTTTTTCTTCTTGTCATTCCTTGTCATCTCTTTTCAATGTTTACATTTTCTCGCGCATATTTGTGTATTGATCTGGTTGACCTTTTCATTAACATAACACCGTATGATGTAATGAACAAACTGTTATTTGTGTTAGTTGTTTGACTCACTGTCAAGTGAGATGTTGTTTTCAACGTTGCACTGTTGAATAAGTTTTAATATCTCATTATAAGCAAAAATATGCCGGCGTTTAAAAGTGCATTTATGTTTAAATGAATCACATTGTCAGGAATTCGTAAGTCGGACGTTTCTCTGGAGGAATTCTTTTTATCATTCGAAATGGCAGTAGAACGTAGTTGCAAATAAAATTATTTCCAGGTAAACCTTTCAAGTTCGTTGTGCAAATTTCTGACGTGTTTGACAGCGCACGAGTTGCTTTTGGCACACTCGGGTGGTGCAGAGTAGAAGCCATGGAAGGGAGCCGGTAGCATCAGGATATCCGTCTGAACATTTATAACGGATTAAGGTGCCTTACAGTCCGTAGAAAGATAATAAAACTTTCGCATCATTGTGTTTAGTGAAACTGCTGCCAAAGTTATACAGATATTTACATATGTACTCAACATCCATCTTAACTATCAAAACACCAAAGCACACTTCATCTCATTTTGTTTATCTAATCTGACCAGCCTTCTGTCTGAGTATGCCTGTTACAAGCACATCATCCAAGAACATGACCCTCAACGTGTAATCGTCCGTTTCGCCCAACAGTTTGCTCAGTAATGGAACACTGCCGGCAGTATACAATACCGTATACCCATCGCAGAAGTGGGGCCATCGACTCACATTGGGCATGAACGAGGGCGAGACGAAAAAGCGACCGCTGAAAAGTTTCTTTTGTTGATGCAGGGTTCGTTGTTTTTTTGAATGTTTTTAAACAAAGCTTGAATTCAGATCTGTATTTGGCGCGCATTCGAAAATTTTAGTAAAAATTATATACAGGGTGTCCCATTTAAAATTCCGCATTTTTATTTTGAATAAAAATAGCAGTTTCAATTCGATTTCCAAAATTGTTGCGCCAAGTTATAGACAATTTCAGGCTATTTTGTTTAATTTTTTGAAATCGAGCCAACAAAACAATTTTTATGTTAAAATTCCCGACACACCCGTTTTTCACATTTTTTGCTCTGTAGTCGGTGTTTTTTTACGATATCGGGACCGTTACAAACGCAATTTTAATAATTTAAATCATCATTTCAGTTAAATAAAGTGTTAAAAACATGTTATAATACGGATAACAATGGAATTGTTAATAATCATCTAACCAACTTGCTGCTAAGACTCCGCATCCACAAGCATGCGTGAGTGCAGTGAGCAGGGGTTTTTCCTTTGGGAAAGTTTACACATCAGGTTTTTCCATTCTTAACAGTGATCTGATGTGGTGGTTTGCGCAGCAGAATATCGTAACCCACTGTATTTCACTGTAACTTTGACATTTTTTCGTTTGGGTCAATTAACTCTCACAGGAAGAAAAAAGCATGCTCCCTGCGCTAGCGCATGCTTGCGGAGTTTAATTGCGTTGTGGTTACAGTTTGTAAGCAGCTTGTGGGTTGACTGTTAACAATTCCATTGTTATCCGTATTATAACACATTATTTAACTGAAATGATGATTTAAATTATTGAAGTTGCGTAGTTGACGGTCACGCTATCGTTTAAAAAACAACCGACTACAGAGCAAAAACGTGAAAAACGGGTGTGTCGGGAATTTTAGCATAAAAATTGATTTATTAACACGATTTCAAAAAATAAAAACAAAATAGCCTGAAATTGTCTATAACTTGGCGCAAAAATTTTAGAAATCGATTGAAAACAGAAATTTTAATTCAAAATAAAAATGCGGAATTTTAACTGGGACACCCTGTTAATTACATGATTTTTGCCAACTAACGATAGTTGATCTGTGAATATGTTGTAATAGGCCCATAAAATAAGTTTGAATAACATATTAACAAGATACCCTGACCAAGCGACAGTTTGGCAATAGTTTTTAATTATGATAATTTTTCACCTTTTCATTCTTTGATGAGTGACGTTGATGTGTTCGGGGTAACGATATCGAATAATGCATGTGGTATCTGCAAGAGACAATCACTGGTGGACGAGCTAATCTACCGAAGGAACGGGAGTTTCGTCAAAGAGGGGTTAATCGAAAATCTCAGGTCATTTCCTACATCTTAGGGAACGTCAAAAATCCACAATTTGAAAAGGTCAAAGAGGGGGAATTCCACTATTCACCCCTTCTTGTCCGCTAGTGCACGCAATCACGGTTCTAAATATGTACAGTTTTGTTTTCGAAACGAACATGGAGAAGGTTAGAGTTCTGGAAACGTTCTTAAATAATTCAGAAACAGAGTACTTAACCAACTTAAATATCATGATTGTTTTAAGCGTCAGGTTCTTGAAGTCGTCAATAAAGTGTTCAAGCAGCAACATATCCTGGTTCTTCTTGGATTCCAACTGAAATGGAAAATCTTTGTTTACTCAAGTGAAGGGTTCACATTACCTAAGATCTAATAGAGTGCCACTGTAGATATATACATTACTAGTTTTTTGTATATTTTAACCTGAATGTGTTGCCATAGACTTTGATTTTGTGTAAATGAGACAACGAAAATACAGGGTACATGATAGAGAGCTGCCTCTTTCAACCATGTCGCGCGGAGTAAATCACGGTCTGCTGTTTCGTTGGGAGCCGATCTGAATAAGTGATAACAAAAACAAAAATAATCTAGAAATTGAGAAAAAAACACTTGATAGATAAGATAAGAATGAAAATTATGATAATTAGTAAACGAATTCTAGTAAGTGAGTCAGCGAATACGATGTGTGTAGAGATAATGGAAGTCAACCTGATATGAATAGTCAATCCGAATGTCTGGTTAGTGACTGGTCGAAACAGCTGGTAAATCACAGGAGTTAGCGGCGTTTTACCTAAAAAGGTCAACAACAAGTAACCACAGAAAAACAAGAACGGCTACTACGTACATGTACGGTTATTAATACTTACTACTATACATGTGTAAGTATACACATGCCACTGTACTACTATGTATTACTGCTGTTGCAATGTTGATTACTATTACTAGGAGGTATAATCTCAACTTTGTTTTCAACCTTTGTTGTCAAGTTTCTCCTGACTATCGTGTGATTTGAAGGTCATTTTCTGATACCTCTTCACCAGATTGTAGTAAGCGACAATCGGCAAGTAAATGATCAATATAACGATGGTAAACTTCCGGCAGCTGCGAGCCACACGAGGTGTCATATTGCTTAATGGTGTTAATTCATTTATGCTTGCGATATTTTAACAGTCTTCTTGTTAGTGGTAAACCTTTGTTCGTAATGTACTGAATTTCTTCGGGAACACGTACATACATACATACATCCATGGCATAGTTTAAGAGACTTGAAAGTTTTCTCTAGTGAGTCAGTCCGTAGTTGATATCGATTTATTCCCAGGAGAACACGTAGTGAGTATGTATGAATCATGATGTATTATACAGGGTGACCATGTCTGGTTTCACTTTCCGGCTGTCCATACAAAAAATTATCTTATTAAAATACTGACTAAGTAAAAGTAATTATTCGACATGAAAACACATGTATTTCTTACTATGACAACGATTTTTCATGAATCAGGAAATAAACGTTTTACCGGAAAATATATTTAGATTTATTATTATTTATCTTCGGTAAAGACATAAAGTATGTATCTCGCTGGTTACTAAATCTAAAACTGTTAATGCATTAACGCGCATGCAATAAATGCAACCTCCATAACTGCAACAAAGCAGTATCATCAATTTTTTATTTATTTACAATGGCAAAGATAAAGACGCATAATATAACTTTAACGTTGATTTGAAAAGTAAAATGGATAGGAGTGAAATAGGACATGGAACTGTGAGTGAATTAGTTGGATGTCATTGCGAGAGCTGTTCCACAAAATAACATAATAACTGCATAAATTGTATGAGCACCAAAAGCAAAGACATAAAATAGGTAAGTATTTATTATCTGAAATTGACTAGATATATGAAACCATTTGCGTGCCGCCAACCCGCTTGTTTGCATCATTGTCTTAATAAGTCACTGTATGATTTCCGGACTTTTTCCAATTGAATTGGACGCTCTATAATCTTAACTAGAATCCTTCCTCCCTTATTACGAAAATTACTGTTCTAAACTTCATGGTTCCCGTAAAAGTAATTGCATGGTTCATGTTTTCCAATTGAATTCGCCCAATCCCTTTTTTATGTCATGCACGTGTTTCACAGCACACGTGTTTTCGTCCATGCATCGCTGTCGCTGCTTACTGCTGTAGAACCCGTGGAACGGTGCGGGCTGCAGCCATATATTGGTCTGCAGTCAATATTCACTCACTCACTCACTCACTGACTCACTCACTCACTCACTCACTCACTCACTCACTCACTCACTCACTCACGCACGCACTCACTCACTAACTCACTCACTCACTCACTCACTCACTCACTCACTCACTCACTCACTCACTCACTCACTCACTCACTCACTCACTCACTCACTCACTCACTCACTCACTCACTCACTCACTCACTCACTCACTCACTCACTCACTCACTCACTAACTCACTCACTCACTCACTCACTCACTCACTCACTCACTCACTCACTCACTCACTCACTCACTCACTCACTCACTCAATCACTCACTCACTCACTCACTCACTCACTTTCTGTCTCAAAATGCCCGTGATCAGCACGTCATCCAGAAACATCTCCTTCAACGTGAATTCATCCAACTTTTCCAGGAGATCTAATAGCCGTGGTACGGCATCATATCGATAGAGTAATGTGAACCCATCGCAGAAGTTGGGCCATCGTTTTACATCGGGCATAAAATCCTTGGATACCGCGTACTTGCCACTAAAATGTTGTATTAATTCATGACAGACAGTCAGTTAGACAGACAGACAGATATACAGACAGACAGACAGACAGGCAGACAGACGACCGACAGATACACCGACAGACAGACATACAGACAAACAGACAGACAGACAGACAGACAGACAGACAGACAGACAGACAGACAGACAGACAGACAGACAGACAGACAGACAGACAGACAGACAGACAGACAGACAGACAGACAGACAGACAGACAGACAGACAGACAGACAGACAGACAGACAGACAGACAGACAGACAGACAGACAGACAGACAGACAGACAGACAGACAGACAGGCTACATGTACAGACCTGTACTGACGTCGATGCCCCGGTCCAGCACACGGTCCTTTAATACAGGAACACTCCCCGTAGATGGCTGGGGGCACACGGCCAGATGACGTATTCTCATCGACCTGTAAAAAAACAACAATTAATCGAAAATCACAGACAATTCTCATCAATCATATAAAAAACAACTATGACCAACAAGATTTCTGTATAAAACAAAAGTTAACACGATTTTCAGACAACTGAATTACGCTCTTATTTTTTATGAGTAAGTATTTTGCATTCAGGTAATCATTTCATTTTAAAAAGACCACCCTGAATAGAAAGTTGTTTACAAAACCTGTGCCACGAATTTGACCATTCGATTGACGTTGATGAGAGTGTCCATATTGGCCGTAACCAGGTGGGTGTGGGCAACCCTGATTGTACGTTGCAGGTGGTACCTGATTATAAAGTAATATGTCATTACTCATTATATTATGTCATGTATCAACGCTTATAAAAACAACCTATATGAACGTATCGAAAGTTTGAAACCGTGATGAACACTGAACTTAGCGTAAACTTTCAGATTTGAGGGTTCAACATTCAACCCTAACGTTCAACATTCAACTTTAGGTTAACATTGCTGTCTAAGGGTTATGTTGAGCACTGTTATGTCAACGTTTCATAACCTGTAGATACAAATGCGATCATACCATCAAAATAAGTTTTTATTTCCTTGCTTTTTTGCTTCTCTTTTTTCGGTCTTGATTAACTGATGAAATCTCAAAACCCTTCTTTTACATTGGTGTCTTAATATTTGGTCAAAACATCACTTCAGATTTTTTTTACCTTTTACTTTTACTTTATTTCGATATTTGTTTATGGTTTTGTTTTGTCATGCTCCAACCTGAACATGCCTATTGTTTTCCTCGTGAGATTACGGTAACTATCAACGAAATGGTCGAACAGCAGCATATCGCCGTGATCACGTGCCTCCTTCTGCAGTTGATCCCAAAGCGTGGTATTATGGGTGTATGCCACTACAAATATGCACGGCACCTGTAATTATTGTTAGTTTTTCTTGAATAAAACCTGTTACTTGATGAGTTTTCCTTTCTACGATTAGAAAAGTGCATCTTCACGTGGTTTTCAAATATGATGCGGTTTATGCGAATATGACCATATAAAATCGAAATACGCGTATAATAACCACTATTTATCACTCCCTTTCGGAACGTAACTGACTAAAAACCAGCAAAATTACAAAGTAATTTTATTTTTACTTTAAATTGCTCTTATAAGAATACGAAAGCTAACTATACGAAACGCCAGTTCTTTTAAATGAAAACTAAATTATGTGAGCGAGTAACATTGTAAATGGGAGCCTGAGTCAACCACGATGAACGGAGCAGATCACGATCGTCACCCTCGTTTGGTGCTGACCTGCAATTTACTTACATTGTGTATTGGTAAAGGCACCGGCCTCGCAAGCCGGCACGTCAAGGTTCAAATCCCCGGGTTGAGACACGGCGTTTTTTTAAGAATGTTGTTAGATACACCAATTTTACCATACATTCATGTGTGTAAATAGAGGGACCATTAGCTGTTATTCGGATATATAACTTTGTATTGCGGCATCACAAAAAAAAATAAAGTTAATAATTTTTCATGAAATATTCATCCTGTATGACACTATACACAAACCATGCTGTCGGGTAAAACGATGGTCGGTAAAAAACTTGCACTTTGTTTGATTTTGGGTAAATGTTTGGGCAAACAATATGGGTAAACATAATATTTACCATAAAAACAACAAAATTTATGTATTGCATGGTTTAAAAAAATCTAACCGCACATTTTTCACACAGAGTTGTAAGTTTTTCTTTGATTTATCTTCAAGTGTTTTCTATCGCCATAATTAGGGATCTAATTGTCATTCACAGATTTAGCAGTATCTTCTAAACAAGGGGAACCAAGGAAAAATAGGAATAGAGCCTATCATAAACCTGTATTTACTCGTTCATTGATGCAGTCAACACAACTCAAAATATTAGAATTTTGTGTTCTCTGTGACCAGAAAGAAGGTTGTTGGGCCTGTTATCCTCGATGATTATGACATCCTAGGCATTTTACAATAATGTTATGTTATCACTGACCTGATGTAAACCGTCAATCCAAACGAGTGATTCGTAACCGGTTCGAACTGGTCTGGCATGGGTGGAAGGGTCGATGACTGTATGCCTGAATCATTCAATCGTCACTTCCTACTCACGGAAAAGATTTTTGTTAACTTTTTTCAACGAAATTGACTTAAACCAACTGTTTAGATTTGGGGAAAAGTTGGTATTTCCATTACGATGTATCTATTAAAAACCAATATCTGATTAGTAAAAAAACCATGGTTAAGGATTGGACTATGACTTGAGTTCATGACATGACGTAGTTTTTTTTAATCTATTCAATAATCATGAACTAACCATAAGTTTCGGGAGATCCCTTCTTATCGTATAACGGTATTCGATGCACGATCAATAGGTTGAAGGTCATCAGACACGGAAGCAGTATCACTACGAAGGCACCCCATTTGCGGCCTACGCGAAGTGCCATTGCGCCGGCTGGTTACGGTTTATTTGACGCACACAGCCATAAGCTCATAATCGTTCAGGTAGATGTGATTGAGATTTTAAGATAAGACCATTATGGTATTTATTGATACGGTCAAGTACAGCTCAAAATGTGTTATCCATTTCCTGTTTCGCTGACGGCCGCCGCTGAAAATCTCCAGATCCAAACGAGAAACAGGCCTACAGGCCGAATGCAAAAAATCTGGATAATTACTGTCTTAGCAACCTTGAACCAAAGGATCATAACCTGAAAATGGTCTAACGTGATTCCTGTCCACCAAAAACACGGAAAGAAATATGCGGAACTCTGGCTATTATACTGAAAAGCTTATTTTCTGACAATACTTGTTGTTTTTACGAATTCCATGTAACTTGGGATGCTAATACTATGATACTATTGATATTAATATGATATTGATGACACCATACCATGACCAGATATGGTTATCTTGTACATGTACAATACGGTATGTTTGGTTATCGATAGATGAGTACATCAGAATGTTGGTACAAATAGTCATGTAAGCAAACAAATAGAATAGTATCTTGCTTGTCCGGATGTGTTACGTGTTGAATCTTTGGGAAATATAAAAGTGATAAACTGAGCACTTATTCAATATTTAGAGTGGAAATTTGTTTTTCCAAACCGATACACAATATCTATGACATTGCTTTTTTCTATAGCCATAGCTAAAATTTTCTTTAACTTCCCTGTAAGATTTTTTTGTTCCAAAATTTATGAGTATATATGTGCGGTTGCTCAGAGTCAGATGGCAGCAAAAACTATGGAAATCATCTCACAAGAGCTTGACAAAAAAACGAAGCAAAAAATAGACGCATCGAAAATAACACTACAGCATCTTAGCATCAACTAAATTGAAAATAACTAAATACGATGTTCAGCTGACGGTACAACGGATTCTGTGAAACGTAATCATGCAGATTGTAGGAAAAGTAATCATGCAGTTTGATTTGAGTGAAACGTAATCATTCAGACTCAGTCTAAATGTATCTTTTTCATATGAAATTGTTTTTATTGAAGACCACTTTTTAAGTTTCCTAGGATAGTTTTCATCAGAAGTTCAAGAGAATTTGTTAGAAAAAAACAGAACGGAACATATCAAGAAGGTACAGAACACGTTTTGAACAACTTATTTTTAGGCGTAGTTTTGTTATGTACATATACATATGTAGTTGCGGAAAAACAAATGTGATAACAAATAAATTATTATTATTAATGACAAATGATAAATAATTTGTTTTGCCAATGAATCTTTTGCCACATATCATTGGGATTGATTAAAACATTTGTTGTTCATGTATTCTCAGACTTTATTTGTTATAAGCATTACTCACGAGACGGCGATGACTTAATTGCGTTAACAGTTCCCACCAGTAACGTACATATGTAGTTTTAATACACTATATTTAGACTGAAGTAGCAAAACATACTGTATGTGTATTCAACGCCGCTAGTACACGTTGAAAACGTCGGTGTCACACCGTTAATAAATTATCATGGAAAACAAAATTTGAAAATATTTGTTTTTACATTTGTGTATCAATGCGAAGGTAATTATCAAACACTAGGGTAAACCCACCACTAGTTTACAAAAACTAACATGTATAGGGTGTTCGACGTAACTTGCAACATTCTACAAGGTCCCAAAACTTATGTGATTGAGCACTTGGAAAAATTAAAAAAGCGAATAAAAGCCCATTACATTAAAAAAAATTCGCCGCATACCAGAAGTTCTTAGTTTTTACATAGATCGACTATACCCGTTCCTTAAAAAATTGGCATTTTCAGCTCTAAGTTTCCATGGGCTATCAAATTTGTCAACAGCACCGGTTGAAACCGATTCAAAATTTCCATTCATTTGAATATGTTTGTTTTCACGTTTGCGTTTCGTTGCAACATCCTAATTCCTAAGTTATCAGTTATTTATCAAAGTTACATATTACATGGGATTATCAAAGCTACGCAACCAAGTGTTTACAAAGCTACATAACTTATGCCTGAAAAATAAAAACTCACCTATTTGCTTTATATTTTCCACGGTAAATCTGTTTCCTAGTAATTCAGAGTAAAGTTTACAAAGGTGAAAAGTTCCAATGGCATTTACTACCAGTACATCAAAAGAATTTAGTATGTTTAAAATTACAAAATTGATTAATTTTAACGATGAAAAATTAAACATACAGGGTGGGCCAATAAAAACTACACAACTTTGAAGGGTTATAACTCAGTGACTAAGAATCTTAGTGAGCTACGGTTTGCATTATTTAAACAGGTATATTTATGACTTTTGTAAATATAAATATTATGGATGGACTTTCACCGAAATGTTACTGTTACTGTTGAAACCTATACAAATTCATTATAAATTCATACACCCACATCTAAGAAATACACAGCCCGGTTGGAAAAAGGGTGTTTTCAAAAATTCATTGGGAGGATTGCAATTTTAGAATGAAAACAGATGTGATAGATTTCAAAAATATACTGATTTAAATGACGCATACCGTGAGTTATTCTGATTTTTATCCATTAATTTAACAACCTTCAAATGTGTGTGGTTTTTTACCCACCCTTTACGTATTAAAGCCAGCCAAACATCAGTTGATAGTTTAACCATCGTGGCTTCTTTACCGTTTATGTAGATGCATGGCTGGTTCAAAAGAAACATTATGAAGCAATCACACCAAAACATGACTGAAATACGTGTGTACATTTGTATATGTACATACATCGTCTAACTTAATTATAGTTATTCTAGATACATAGAAAATGCTTTTATCACCACGAGCAAATACAATTAACTAGAAACTAACTTTTATCAGTTGCTAAATACAAAATTTCTGCAGTTAGAATAGAGTTCTAGCTGAAGCTTGATCACAATAGACAGAGGAAGATATAGTAAAGTATAGATTTCCAGGTTCATGTGTCTATGACAACACCAACATGCAACAACACGCCGGAAATTTGGTTCATCGTAGTGACACAATAGTAAGTAATCAGTGCACCCAAATACCTAGCAATTTTCTCGAACCTAATAAAATACCTAGTGATTTCTTCGGTCAGTGGTAATTTTCGGCGACAACATAAATATGGGTGTAATTATCTAGTATCTACATAGGTAGTTTCAGTAGTATTTTGGTAAAATCCCGCCGTGAGAAGCATTTCTCCGCATCTTTCCCGCCGTGAGAAGCATTTCTCCACATCTCTCCCATCTTTAGTTTAAATATAGTTTAGGGTTCGGTCATAATGAAAATAAAGAAAGTGTTTTTGGGAATATGGATAAACAAGACACCACTCAAACAAAACAGAAATGGGCTTCATAGAGGACATTTATATGGGACATTTGCACATGAAACTGTAGGTTCTGTTGGACTTGCAACTGCAAATGTCAACTTGGATGGAGCCAGATGGACTTCTCCCTAAAATACATTTGTTACAATGCCAACATTATGGATGCAAAGTGGTGCCGTTACGAATTTGATGTCGGCTGATTTCGTATATCAACCGGGACTGGAAACAAAAAACTGCCGTGAGAAAAAAAGTTGCAATTGTGGACAGGATATGTTCAACACGTCGCCTATTATATTTAGCATTTTATATGCTAGAATGTTTTATCACATCATGAGTATTAAAAACAATATGACAGATGGCTCGGTAATTTTTAGTTTTATAGTAAATGGTTTTTTGCAAACGGCTCCAGCTGTCAAAAATCAGTTGTCTTGCAGAACCAACAATTCAATAAATGTATATTATATTTATTCAATCTGTCATACGACACGACTTCATTTGTACAAGGAAATATTGAAATTTTATACTTTTTCGGGTTGTAGAATACGTGAAAATGACGACTAGTGATTAGATTGATTATTTGTTCGCACAAAAAAACGCATCACATTTTACGCCGTTATCTTATTCATGAACTCATCCACAGTCGAATTAAAAACTTGTACAGAGTCACTTGGTGTCATTTGGTAGATAAGAGTCAGGTAGGTGATCAAAGCCGATATGAGCTAAAGTGGAATAATTGAGTGAGTGAGTGAGTGAATAATTAAGTGAGTGAGTGAGTGAGTGAGTGAGTGAGTGAGTGAGTGAGTGAGTGAGTGAGTGAGTGAGTGAGTGAGTGAGTGAGTGAGTGAGTGAGTGAGTGAGTGAGTGAGTGAGTGAGTGAGTGAGTGAGTGAGTGAGTGAGTGAGTGAGTGAGTGAGTGAGTGAGTGAGTGAGTGAGTGAGTGAGTGAGTGAGTGAGTGAGTGAGTGAGTGAGTGAGTGAGTGAGTGAGTGAGTGAGTGAGTGAGTGAGTGAGTGAGTGAGTGAGTGAGTGAGTGAGTGAGTGAATAATCAAGTGAGTGAGTGAGTGAGTGAGTGAGTGAGTGAGTGAGTGAGTGAGTGAGTGAGTGAGTGAGTGAGTGAGTGAGTGAGTGAGTGAGTGAGTAAGTGAGTGAGTGAGTGAGTGAATTAATTTATTATCAACCGTAATAATGAATCCTTTGGTAATAGCCCCGAAGCCACATAACCGGGGTCCGGTCGCATCGGAGGCCCGAATGTGGAAGGCGTTGGCCAAATCGTGCAACTGAAATCAAACAGTACAGTAAATACAAATATTGAATATGCACATGAAAGGTTAATAATTCTTTTTTGGATGCCATTACCCAAAGAGCACTTTCTAAGTCTGGTTACCAGTAGTACCATACCTTTTAACTTAACCATCAAAATTATAATTTCAACGGATATTTGTGTTTGACACGTTAACATTGATCTCGTCAATTCATTTTTCACACATATTTTATGCTGGTACTCAGTGGGTTTCATGAAAATGCGATGATCCTCACCTGAGAGTTCAGCCAAAAGTTCTCATTCTGTGACAGTCGCACTTGAGTGTGCGTTAGCTATAATATGAAACCATTGTGAGTGAGTGAGTGAGTGAGTGAGTGAGTGAGTGAGTGAGTGAGTGAGTGAGTGAGTGAGTGAGTGAGTGAGTGAGTGAGTGAGTGAGTGAGTGAGTGAGTGAGTGAGTGAGTGAGTGAGTGAGTGAGTGAGTGAGTGAGTGAGTGAGTGAGTGAGTGAGTGAGTGAGTGAGAGAGTGAGTGAGTGAGTTAGTGAGTGAGTGAGTGAGTGAGTGAGTGAGTGAGTGAGTGAGTGAGTGAGTGAGTGAGTGAGTGAGTGAGATAGTGAGTGAGTGAATGAGTGAGTGAGTGAGTGAGTGAGTGAGTGGGTGAGTGAGTGAGTGAGTGAGTGAGTGAGTGAGTGAGTGAGAGAGTGAGTGAGTGAGTGAGTGAGTGAGTGAGTGAGTGAGTGAGTGAGTGAGTGAGTGAGTGAGTGAGTGAGTGAGTGAGTGAGTGAGTGAGTGAGTGAGTGAGTGAGTGAGTGAGTGAGTGAGTGAGTGAGTGAGTGAGTGAGTGAGTGAGTGAGTGAGTGAGTGAGTGAGTGAGTGAGTGAGTGAGTGAGTGAGTGAGTGAGTGAGTGAGTGAGTGAGTGAGTGAGTGAGTGAGTGAGTGAGTGAGTGAGTGAGTGAGTGAGTGAGTGAGTGAGTGAGTGAGTGAGTGAGTGAGTGAGTGAGTGAGTGAGTGATTGGGTGAGTTATTTATTGACTGGAAGCGTACCTCCTCCTGTAACAAGGCCGGAAACCAAGTCATGACGAACAGCTGAATGATCATTGACGTTACACCCGTTACCAGATTCATTACAAATTCTTTCTGTAAACCTTTTACTATTAGCAAAAAGTAGATGATCAGAATGATGATTGGTATTTGAAGAAGGAAGGACATGATGAGGTAAAACGAGAACATGTCGTCCAGAGCCATCAGGGCTTCGCGGATCAGACCGTGCCAGTTGTACAGGGCGTACAGTTGCTGCAATCACACACACATTTGGCATTGGCTCACTGACATAGTGACGCACTGACCTACTAACATTTATTCAGAAACTCCATTAGTCAGTCAACACGTTTATTCAACAACTAGATATAACACAACAATCAAATGAAACAGCGAGGAAAATCTCTTACTCATGATTTCATTATCAAATAGCGGAACAATTTCCGAACCTGATACAAGTTAGCGTTGGATGTGATGTCACAACCGCCTACTTCTTTGTTATTGTTGTTGGTTTGGTGTGCCATATAAGCAGGATTAGATGGCTGCAGATCGAGGATGTGTTGGTTGAGCTCGTTGAGGGTGATGGTTATCAGATCACATACTATCACGAACACGAACGGGTAGCACATGCTGATCATAAGCAATACTTGCATGGTGAAGTCAACCAAGCTGCAATCGCAGTTCGGTAATGGGCGCTTTTGCCCCGCGGCTGTTTCGCCCCGCCAAAGATAGGTCGGTTCGCCCCGCGAAAAATAGAAATTTCGCGGGGCAAAAGAGCCTACCTGAATTTTGACGCTGCCGGGGCTAAAGCGCACGTGTCATTTCGCCCCGCGTGATGGTTGGCGGATTAAGGGGTCATGACGCCGGGGGTCTGTCTAATGCGTCTAATGCAATTAGTAGTCCGGGCCACTTCATGTTCGCACCGATGATGGAATGGACACTCGGCTACAATATGCATCCTCTTTGAAAACTTAGTTCGCAGTATTTCATACAGTTTTGGTGGTTGGAAGTTTTTAAATAAAGTTGGCTTTTTCTCGAGTTACGGTAGTTCGAGCCACTTCATGTTCGCACCGATGATGGAATGGACACTCGGCTACAATATGCACCCTCTTTGAAAACTTAGTTCGCAGTATTTCATACATTTTTGGTGGTTTGAAGTTTTTAAATAAAGTTGGCTTTTCTCGAGTTACGGTAGTCCAAGCCATATCATGTTCGCACCGATGATGCAATGGACACTCGGCTACAATATGCACCCTCTTTAAAAACTTAGTTCCCAGTATTTCTTACAGTTTTGGTGGTTTGAAGTTTTTAAATAAAGTTGTCTTTTTCTGTAGTTACGGTAGTCCGAGCCACTTCATGTTTGCACTAATGATAGAATGGACACTCGGCTACAATATGCACTCCCACAAGTTTTTAAATAAAGTAAGTAAGTAAGTAAATGATGGTTGAGTGAGAGAGCCAATGAATGCGTGAGACGTGGATTTTTTTGTGTAAGTGAGTAAGCTAATGCATCCGTACTTGAGAAAACGTTTTCATGAGTGAATTTGGCAAAAGCTACAAATAAAAATTAGTACTCTTTAATGAAAAAATGGTTTCATGTGTGTAAATTGCATTAGACGCATTAGACACACACCAGTGTCATTAACACCTTAATCCGCCAAATATCACGCGGGGCGAAATGACACGTGCGCTTTAGCCCCGTCAGCGTCAAAATTGAGGTAGGTCGTTTCGCCCCTCGAAATTCACATTTTTTGGCGGGGCAAATCGACCTACCTTTCGCGGGGCGAAACAGCCGCGGGGTGAAAGATCTCATAATTTCGCAGTTCAGTTAGTCAATAATTAATTCAATAACAAATAAATAAAATTTACACCTTTCACAATTTCTCATAAAATGATTTTATTTAGAAAACCTGTTCGGATGTATAACCTGAAGTAGGCAATGAGCACGGGCAGACTCAAATACACTTGCCAGGCCAGCATCAGTGAGATCAGAACGAAGAAGGATGATATGCGTACAATGTTCATATAGTGGACGGTGGTCGACGGACGTATGATTCGCATCATGGTAACGTACATTCGTGGCAGGTTACCTGGGTGGAGAAGTGTTTTTGTGGAATTTATAACTCTAAACGTTCTATGCAGTTTTTCATAAATTGTCATAAAAGGTAAATATGTTAGTTTTGTAAGGGATCTAAAATCTGGCCGGCCGGCCGGCAGTTCTCGAGTTTGAATCCCAAAGCCAAATCGTGAGCCATTGGCTGATGTCGTTATAATAGAGTTACTTGGAATTTGATTCCAATGTATGCCAGTTGCAAGCACCATTCTGGATCAGAGTACCCGGCAAGGTCTAATCTATCCAACATTAAAAACTGGTTTTGTTGAATAACCAACCGTGAAGTATCCATTTAGCCTGCATGAGTATAGGGAGTACGGAGAGGGCATTAAGGATACCGGTCAAAAGGAATCCAATGTTGTATGGACTCAGCAACTGACTCAAGTCGATCATTTTCGAATACTTGAGAAACGACAGGATAACTGCTACGATGGGAAGCACGCACTTCAGTATGACCTGTGAAACCGACGAAAAAAATATCAATAAAAACAACAACAAAAACAACAACAATAACAACAACAACAATGATAATAATAATAACAAAAAAATCAAAAACAACAACAACAACAACAACAACAACAACAACAACAACAACAACAACAACAACAACAACAACAACAACAACAACAACAACAACAACAACAACAACAACAACAACAACAACAACAACAACAACAACAACAACAACAACAACAACAACAACAACAACAACAACAACAACAACAACAACAACAAAAACAACCACAACAACAACAACATCAACAACAACAACCACAACAACCACAACAACCACAACAACAACAACAACAACAACAACAACAACAACAACAACAACAACAACAACAACAACAACAACAACAACAACAACAACAACAACAACAACAACAACAACAACAACAACAACAACAACAACAACAACCACAACAACAACAACAACAACAATAACAACAACAACAACAACAACAACAACAACAACATAAGTGACATTTGCAAACCTCAATAAAGATTTGTAGGTAAAACAGACGGCGAAAAGGTATTTTTCTGTCCGAAGGAGTGTTGTGAAGAATTGTGATAATTCGGAAGAATCGAACAAACGGATTAATGACGAGCCATTGCTTCCATTTGTGGAAGACAGTTAACTGAGAGATTGACGTTTGCTTGGGAAACTCGGTCATGTTGGCTGTTAAATAGCTGGAGCTTTTTGGGACGACTTCTTGTTCGGTTACTGTAAGTGATAATATATTGATTAAAACCCGTTATGAGAAAATATTGATCACTAGTACAAAAAAAAGTTGATAGTTATAGTTGCAAAATAAAGGTTTTCTTATTACATGAACTAATGCTAAGTCCAATATAAATGTTAGCTGGTTTTCACTGTTTTAGAGCATGTTGTTTGTTGATAGGATCGTGTTGCATGGTAAACCAATAATTGTATACGGTTTTTGAAAGAGAATGAAGAAACCAAACACCATTTACACCGGCCAATATACAAACCAAATAAGCCGTAAAAAGACTTTTCATTAGAGCCCGTTTGTCATGCAATAGGTATAAGTACATATTGAACTAAATAAATAGAATGTGTTGCGTTCCCAATTTCATTAAAAAAATCACCCCTTAAAAGAAATAGCTCTTGAATGATCACGAGCTATATGTTTTCTATGTTGAGAAAATTATGTAAAAACAAGCATTTCTTTTCAGTTCATTTATATGTCAACATATAAACATAATTCAACAGTAAAACGTTACTTTATTAATGTAGCATGAACATTTTAGGAAAACTAAAATCCGAATGTAATCCTATGCTGGACAGAGGCTTGGCAGGGAAATCATGGTACATATTTACACAGTAGAAAATATATCACGTGCAAGCTTTAATGGATTGGAGGCCTCGATATATAAATCTTGCTTGATTATCAGGTTAGTCGTGGATGAGCCATTAATTTACGACGGGAATTATTACTAATCATAGCATATTAATGGATCGCCAATATTTGGATTGACCAGAAAACAGTCCTTCACTACAAGACATGTTCAGTTTGGTACTCCACGAAACATGATTCCAAAAACTGGTATATCCTTCTTTCACCATCCTGCTTAACGTTGCCTCTTGACGTTGATTGCTTTTAACGAGCGTGAACCTCTTTATTCTTCCGGATCTTCTTCCTTCAGTCCGGAGCCAACCTTGAGCGTTAACGAAAACGGTCATTTGATGGCTGGGCAATGGTACATACAAATCCAGATACAGCTGGATGAAGGTTTGACTGGAATACGGTATCCGTTTGTTGGTTCTATTGAAAGCCACTGCTTTCGTATGGTTTTCTGTTCACATGAGCTGCAGCAAAAGTTTAGCCTTTTTGGTCATCTAAGTCAGGATATGATAGCGAAAACATTACCTCGTGACTTTCCGTTTGACTTCTTTTACGTTCACAGTTATTCTCGATGCACTAGCGGACGAGAAGAGGATGGAGAAGAGGAAGTCAACCTCTTTGACGAAATTCCCTTCCCTTGAATCGTTTCGCTCGTCCGCCAGTGTCTGGATATGCAAAAAGGCAGTAATCATTGGAAGGGTAGTCGGTTTTATTAGATTCTGAGTCACGTAAAGCAGACTCGAATGGTGCACGGTATTTTCGTATTTTCAATATTATAATTGTCCAACACAAAGCTCCGTTGCATTGCATTCGTTTTTGCCTAAAATCAGTTACATAATTGTCAATTTTAAGCGGACTGGCTAATCGCCGAATTATTATTGGTTAACTTGGTGATTTCCTCTCAGAATCTATTGATATAATTTTCAAATGACAAAAAAAACAGTTCAAGTGGCAGTTCACATTCGGTGCGAATCACAGCATTAACATTTCAGCATCAGGTTTCAACTTCTCCGACTTCAATATGAGCCACGTTTTCTGATTTCAAATTTATTCAGTTGTTATGCCATAACAGAAAAGTAGGATACCAAGTCACAATAGTGAAATAACGGTCGTTCGATTTACAAAGACAATCACTGATCATCAATAACGTTCTTGAATTCACTGTGTCTCAACCCAGGGCTCGAACCAGAAACGTCGGCGAGCGAGGCAGGGGTCCCTACCAAAATCCCTAAAAGCCAAAATACCTAACTGGACATAATCCATAACATGCCCAAAATCCAAAACGGGACGCCCATAATACATAAAAAGTCCAAAATACCTAAAAATTTGGATTTTGTACGTCCATAATCCAACAACAAATGTAATACCCCTCCTCAGAGTATTCCCTTCTCCCTCTTTGATATGGTTATGTCAAATTGCAGTCAGTCACTGTTCTTAACCGAGATAAAATGGACACTTTCATTGGTCCGCCTTCACTGCTGTATTTATCATGAATGATGAAATGTGAAAGAAAATATTTGTATAGCTGATTTATTGTTACCGCGTGTGGCCTTGCATTGACCATGCGCGCATGCGAAACATTAGGTCCAATTTTATAGTTGCCTTTTTCCTTTTCAATTTCGAAACTTAACCCAGTTAGTTTTCAGAATAAGTTTCACCAATGCATTTTGAAGTTTCTAAACATGAAAATAAAATATTATAGTTCATCGCCGCAAAGTTGTTGTAACACTGCTGCCAACATTCTCACTAATGTTTCACATGCGCACATGGACAAAGCAAGGCCACACACGGTAACAAAAAACTAGCCATAATAACCGAAGTATGCGCCCTCATAATTGGTGGCATTGATCAATACGAGTTTTAGAGTACCCTGGTGAGTGTGTCAGTGAGTGAGTGAGTGAGTGAGTGAGTGAGTGAGTGAGTGAGTGAGTGAGTGAGTGAGTTAGTGAGTGAGTGAGTGAGTGAGTGAGTGAGTGGGTGAGCGAGTGAGTGAGGGAGTAAGTGAATGAGTGAGTGAGTGAGTGAGTGAGTGAGTGAGTGAGTGAGTGAACGAATGAGTGAGTGAGCGAGTGAGTGAGTGAGTGGGTGAATGAGTGAGTGAGTAAATTCAATCAAACAATGAATCGAAAATATGCAGTTACCTAAAAAACACATAAAATTACTGCCCATCACTCTCCCCTTTTAGTACCAGATACACTATTCATCATGTTTTCGACCGCTACTGTTTTTAACACCAACCGCTACAGTACGTTCACCATACGGTTAATATGCAATATTATTCCACATTGCAAGTAACTGTTACATGAATACTGTAAGGGTGGGGAAACAGGGGAGGGGTAACATTTGTTGTTTATGTACTTTGGATTATGTAATTTGGGCGGACATAATCCAAAAAAATATAAAAATGCACTACCAAAATCCAACATTGTTGGATTTTGGTCGTGTTGTATTTTGGACGTGTTTTTAGGTGTTTTGTCCAGTTAGGTATTTTGGCTTTTAGGTATTTTGGGATTCACCCGCGAGGCAGGCGTCTTAGCCACTTGACGAGGGAAGTGATTTTACTCATTCCGTTGATGGTATACTAAAACAATTCCAAACCAAAATAAATCCTTGATTCTGCTATACCATAATAATGCTGTACCAAAATAATGCTGCCCAAAATAATAATGTACCATAATTTTTCTTTTCAAAATAAGTGTACCAAAATAAAACCAGAGTAAAATGAGCGGTTATGTAAAACATTGCATCATACATCCATACATATGCATGTACAACGGTTTATCCGTGATATATTCAGGTTTTTTACCCTCGATAAATCAATTGTGATGAAGTAATGAAAAGGATCTCAGTTACG
>OZ038445.1:19444281-19453158 GCA_964036265.1 Daptonema setosum
TCACCTCACTCACTCAAACTTCCGGTGGTTAAACCGGCAATCACCTCACTCACTCAAACTTCCAGTGGTTAAACCGGCAATCACCTCACTCACTCAAACTTCCGGTGGTTAAACCGGCAATCACCTCACTCACTCAAACTTCCGGTGGTTAAACCGGCAATCACCTCACTCACTCAAACTTCCAGTGGTTAAACCGGCAATCACCTCACTCACTCAAACTTCCGGTGGTTAAACCGGCAATCACCTCACTCACTCAAACTTCCGGTGGTTAAACCGGCAATCACCTCACTCACTCAAACTTCCAGTGGTTAAACCGGCAATCACCTCACTCACTCAAACTTCCGGTGGTTAAACCGGCAATCACCTCACTCACTCAAACTTCCGGTGGTTAAACCGGCAATCACCTCACTCACTCAAAGTCATGTGTGTATGTGCATTCTCAAAGTCGAGAAAAGGTTCGAAACTGGGTGACTGAGCTTTGACAAAGTCCAGCTCTTTTTCCATGCACTTGTTCACATTTTCAGCGGTCATTCGTTGTAGAAGACGGCGTGGCTTTGCCTCTGAATTGATGATTGATTGATATGTGGTCCAATGTTTTTTTTGTCAAGTTAATGAATAAAATAAGAGTGAATGAGAGTAAACATTTCCCCACCTGCCAATGCAGCATCATCTTTAACGGGCTCTGGCTTCCCTTCTCCCCACGCAATTGTGGCGGCTTGTTCCGGCTTTCTCACACGATCGGCCATTGGACTATCGATCTACAACTGTCAGTCAACTAATCAATCAATTAATCAATCAAACAATCAATCATGTTATCCGTCACTATGGAGTGATTCAATTAACCTCATAATAACCTCGTTAATAAGCGATTCTACTGAAGTGAAGTTGAGTAAGTTGTGGTGGGTCAGCTGTTAGTTGAAGCAACCCACGATAGAAGGGGTGGTGATGACTGGGATAAAGGTTGCGTCAGAATAATAGAATGGAGAAACATCTATAATACTTGATATAAGATGGGCAGTTAAATGTTGGCTTTGCGGTCAGTGTGATTCTTCCCTAATTGTGGTGATTCGATTATTTATGTCTGTGTCTTATCATTGCTGTGCTTTCAATCTTACGTTTGAAATAGGAACTTCGGGAAAGTCAACGCCAATTTTTGAACAAGTTACATGGCATATTTCTTATGTTAATCTTTCATTTTCGTAAAACATAATGAGTATAAACCGTTAGGGTATTAATGTGAGTAGTAGGTGGAAATCAATGCTCATAAAGAAGCTATATACAGGGTGGCTGTAAAGTAACGACGCGTTTTCCGGCCGTCTATTCCTCAGAACTATTGTATTGCATGATTAACTTTTACATGCCAATTATATCTATTCATACCTGAAATTTCAGATTATGAGGTTCATTTTAGTGTAGGACTGCTCAATTAAATTTTTTTCCAAAAATTAACGGAGATTTCGTTATTTTTCAACAAAACTGACCGAAATTCTATGAAAACTGACCATAGTAATACGAATTAAGTATCAATTGGTTTAAACCAGGATTCATAATGATATAAACAAACGTTAAGTTGAGTTTTGTGTTAAAGAATTTATGAAAGAATAATAATTCATAGTACTTCACTACCAAAAAAGCTCAATGAATAAAGAAAAATGCGAAATTCGAAAAAATTCCAAAATTTCGAAAATCAAAGATTATGGTCCTAAGTAGGATTATCATACTTTCATAACTCCTATAACACAAATCTGGTGTCATGAGACACCATTAAGGGTCATAAAAGCATGATAATTGGTGAAAAATGCAGAAATAAGATTCTGATGTAAAAAGTGACATGTGAAAGCTGGCTTAATTTTCACCATTATATACTACCAATAGTGTTATTTGGCGATGATATTTTTTTAAAAGCATTATTAAAATAGTGTGTAAACTTTTAGAATCCTATAAAGCTTTTATTTTGGAAAAAAATCCGTCTAAGACCCAAGAAGTAAAAAAATATTGCTTTTTGACAGAAATTCCACAAAAGGCCTACAACTACATTATAATACGTGAAATCTGACCACATAATTCGATTTTTCAGGTGTTTTTACGCAAGTTTGACTATAAAGACACTGGTCACGCTATATAATTTTTTTGAGAAATGGGCGGCCGGAAAACGCGTCGTTACTTTACAGCCACCCTGTACAATGCAAAATCATAAATACAAAATCAACAATATCAGCAATATTCAGTAAGTCAATCCGTCAGCCAGTCAATCAGTCTGTCAGTCAATCTGCCAGTCAGGTCAGTCAGTAATTCCATCCGTGGTCAGCCACTAAATCAGTTTACCTTCAAGTGACCTCCATAAGATCTCAGTATCGTGAAGGGTTGTTCGTAAGTTTGGAATATATACCGGTCGAATTTCAATGATTCCAGTGCAGGATTTGGGACGGATATGTAGGTGGACATGTGGTAAGTTACCGGTGGGTTGTATGTGCCTTCACAGATGAGTGAACGAGTTTGTGGGTGAGTGAGTGAGTGAATTGGTGGGTGGGTGAATGAGTGAGTGAGTGAGTGAGGGAGTGAGTGAGTGAGTAAGTGAGTGAGTGAGTGAGTGAGTGAGTACAGCCTTATTATGGCATTAGTTCGGCATTATTATGGTAGGGATATATTTTGGACCGGACCCATTTAAAACCCTTAAACCAATCCATTCTAACTTTCATCATGCTCAATTTTTTATTAACAATATCTCCAAATAGTTTTATACCATCTATGATAATTCAACAAAATAATCATTAGAATTCTGCATATAATAATTCCTTACCAAAATAAACATAGAATACAAACAAGATAACAAGCAATGTATTTCTCAGAATATAGTGCAGCAAAACCAGATAACAGATAACAACCGGTTGAAATTCTTCCAATAAAATTCTTTCATGTATAATCCCAACCCACTTCTAGACTGCGTCTAAACAATATCAGAGTCAACCGTACCGTTTAGACAAAATCTGCAGTATTTCTTTAGTTTTCAGCTATCGTTATTAATAGAGATAAAAACGTTTCTGACGAATTACATAAGGAAAATGAAAGCTGACAATTATTAAACACGACATCTAGTTACACTGCATCATCACTTTCGTTCCTGTCGTCCCATTTCAGTCATTATGAATAAGATGGTGTAAAACTGTTTCTGACGCATTTCATAATAGTCTTAAAAGTAGATAATGGTCCACCACACGACATCTAGTCACACTGCATTTCATCATTATCCTCATCATCACTTTCATCACTCTCCACCTGCACTTGAATTGGTGCCTGTACCACGTGCTCATCATAGGTCCACTTCGGGAACACCCTCTTGTACAGATTCATCATTACCGTATCCTGCTGTGTCACCTTGCCGTCGAATCGACACTTCATCAAACCGTGCGTACCTGAATTCCATTCATTATTTGGAAAGAATGCGAATTCGTTGACTAAACAGTTTTACTTCTGTCAGATTCATTTTTCCCCTAATGCATTTCTCTGCAAAACTACAATTATGGTTGCACAATCAGAATTTTTCCAAAATAAATTGTCTTCAAAATAAAATAGTTTGATATAAATTTAGAGCATGCCAGTTTTGTGTTCGACGAAACGAACCCAATGATTCGACAATGTGACCGCGACGACCGTACCGTGTTCGCAGTTCGATCGGCTTGAACCAAAGCACGTCCTCGGGATTAAAGAACATGTACCTGCAAGTATACAATATTAATGTGACTTCACTAATCATATGATTGATTCAATGACCAATAACTAATTGAGAACACTACGAATCTGTTGAATCTTAGCTGGAAATTAGTGAATATTTACAGACTCCCGGAATTTATTCAATCACATTTCTTTTAATATATAAAAAGCATGTACCTGACAACCACCGATTTGCTGTGAATCTTGAACGGATTACCGGAGAGCACAGCCTTCTTGACGATCACACGATCCGGGTCGTTGTTGAGCACCGAACCGGTGGCCAGCAGAGAGTGCGTTTCTGTGCACAACATTCATCAATCAATTACTATTAATTATCAATCAATATTTTACTTAACTTAAATTCATCATAGTGATCGCCGAAAATCATAATTTTGTTACAATGAATGCAACAACAGCCACCAGATAAAATTGTGATGAGAGCGTAAAAGTGTAGGTAATTGCGGGGTCCCATCACTTTGAAGAAACTCCCCTCCACTCGGAGGGTTAGCTTGTCCGCCAGTGGATTGATTGATTGATAAGTTAGCTTGACGTGTTATGACTGTGTAACACTTTGTGTATGCATGTTTGATTGATTGATTGATTGATTGATAAGTTAGCTTGACGTGTTATGACTGTGTAACACTTTGTGTATGCATGTTTGATTGATTGATTGATAAGTTAGCTTGACGTGTTATGACTGTGTAACACTTTGTGTATGCATGTTTGATTGATTGATTGATTGATTGATTGATAAGTTAGCTTGACGTGTTATGACTGTGTAACACTTTGTGTATGCATGTTTGATTGATTGATTGATTGATTGATAAGTTAGCTTGACGTGTTATGACTGTGTAACACTTTGTGTATGCATGTTTGATTGATTGATTGATAAGTTAGCTTGACGTGTTATGACTGTGTAACACTTTGTGTATGCATGTTTGATTGATTGATTGATAAGTTAGCTTGACGTGTTATGACTGTGTAACACTTTGTGTATGCATGTTTGTGTATTATGGCACATGTATGTTGAAACTGGCTTCGGGCTTGATTCAAATCAAATGCTTGTTTCAAGCACGTATGCCATTAAAGCGGTCTCTAACCGTGATGGAAGACGAGTAGGGATGCGGGCGGGTACATGATTGGGGCGTAGAACGAGGCGACACACACGCCGTTGGCTGGCAGAAATCGCTCGAACTTGTGTTTGTTGCCGTTATTGTGCTGGCTGTACACCGGTGACACCGTGAACCGACGATAGCCCATTTGCATTAGTACCGGTTGTTTACTGTAAATTGGTTTATTGCAATCATTGCACAATTATAAGAAACAGAAGAATGCTTCGCATTTGAGGGTGGAGTCAACATTCTTGTTTTCAGTTACAGCGCACAAGTTACACCGACCGAAACTGTCGTTTTATATTACGTCAAAAATGACAAGATAACCACTATATATCAGTATCACGACTGGGCAACCCACAAACAAGATTTGATGTTCCGAGAAAAACAAACCACAGAGATATTGCGAGGTTTTCACACTTAGTTCTAATCAAAATTGACAGTTGCAACCTTTTCACGACCGCCTTTGAATTATGATGTCTCCTGAGCAGAACATTGGACAGACTCATCCGTTGTTCGTGGGCAAGCAGGCCAACGACTAGCAGTGGCCTTGTATTCGATTCGTACTCATCTCAATCAAACATTTTATATTAGTGGATAATAACACAGTCTATAAATTATCACAAGTCTGTCACGAAACCAGCACCAAATTTTGCAATGCACTAACCGACATAGACCTTGGGCACATTAATGAGATGCAGGCGGACGTACATACCATGCTGAAATAAGAACATCAGAGTTCAGGTTATTGCCGCAACCCAAATTCAAATCATATGACAATCACTGATCATCAACGTTCTAACGATCAAACGGGTTAAATAAAAAAATAACGGCATATTAGCAAAAATAAAGTGAACCAACCGTGGCACACGATGCTTTACTCTCCTCATCAATTGTCAGCGCACGCTTTTTGGCTCGTTTGAAATTCTCAAATTGGAAGATACGCGCATATTCCATTGGCAAGTTTTCTTTCGCGTCCCATTCTGACGTGCGGAAGCTTTTCAGACCGCGGTATCTGACAAGAAAAAAAGAACAAAACTACAGGAACAGAACAGAATGTTTTTTTATCAATGTACAGAATAAGTAAAAAAAGACAAATAAAATAATGTTAAACCAACTTTTGGAATCGAACTCGAGCATCTTGATCAATTGGAGTGTCCACCTCATCTGGAAACATTTCGTTCTGGCGCTGCTGGCGGTACATTTCCACGCTGAAACAACACTATCAAATTAATAATGGAAACTACACGACAAATGTGTACCGTCGACATTATGTTGAAACTAACTCCAGTGTGAAACACAATTTAAAAATTTATTGAACACAATTAAAAAAATTCTACCAACTCTTGAGGATCGATCGGTTCGTCTTCGATTCTGTCGAAATTGCTTGGTGCCGTCGACATCTGAAAATGAACAAATTTCAATTGGGACATTAAAGAACATGTACATACCGTTAACTTGAGGTGAGAACGATAAAAAGTTAATATAATCAGATCAGGTATAAAAATGAATTACTTTAAAAACCATCATCAGACTGACCATTTCAACTTGGTCTATTTCATCGCCACTTTCCGATTCTTCATCATCTTCTCCCATTTCTTCATCATCGTCCTCGCTGCCACTCGAGTCTTCATCCTGTTAATTTTTTGGGAAACTGTTAATGAAAAACAAATTATTCAATTAAACAGGATCAACAAATTTATAGGATGCAAATGATTATCAGTTTTCGAACTATCGATAGTTCATTAGTATAACGTATAATAAGGCAATTTTAGAATAAGTAATCGATTCCATGACCTATTTCAGCAATAGTTAACCAATATTTACTCCAATCTGACTCTACTCTGTTTACCCCAATTAATCAATCAATAATTATTTATACTGTCAATTTGCCAATTCCCAAAACCTACACCAACATCATCGTCAGCCGCTTCATCACCATCTTCATCGGGTATCCAGGCCGCCTGATACTCGGACGTACCGTCCTTGACCTTCTTCTTCAGTTTACGACCTGAAAATAAAGCATTACACTTGTTTTTACCTAAACTATTTTCTAATCCGACCTGAGAAACTTAGTGATGGTGATGTGTTAACACGTGAAACGAGCAACATCTTATCTTATCTTTTTTTAGCAACACAGCTTATTCCAAAATAAGTCGAATGAAAAGATGCAAGAAAGTCATTTTACAAGTGCAACGGATTTCTTACTTATCAATCAATCTAATTTCTTTATAACTCAGATAGATGCCCACCTTGACTGGCTTCCTTTAATTCCTGAGCACTCGGCCAGGTCTGTTCCCCGGCCATGTCATCGACCTCAGCCTCGCCCTCCAGCGTCCATTGTTTCTCTGATTCTGCCACTGCCAGCACTTTTTCACTTGTCTCTGAGGTACCTGACAATAAGCAGCTTAATTTTTTTAATATTTTGAAAACTTTCCAATTCAAGCTAAGTATAAATCAACCAGTTTTACACTAATTATAATTTCGGAAACAAGCCTACCAATCATTTTAAGGAAATAAATAACAAGGCATGTATGTGTTATATTACACGAATAAATCAATACGAGTTGCAGTTGAAAAATGCAAGATTTCAAACCTGATTTCATAGGATCAGGCAGCAAGTCGATCTGTTTCATCTGAAAGTCAGACCAGCCGGCCACATGGACGAGGTGATTGACGTTGAGCGGTCTTCCGCGGATGTAGCCCGTTAACTGGACATTGCATTTGTTGGTCAACTGGAATTAAATTGAAATTTACACTTTATAATGTACCATGCTCTCACTCTCACCACACCTTTGCCAGGAGTGCGTATTGTTTCAGCGTCCGGGGGGGTGGACGGTGAAACAACGAAATGGGGTCGGACTGTGAAACAACGGACTCTGAAACAACGGACTCTGAAACAACGGACTCTGAAACAACGGACTCTGAAACAACGGACTCTGAAACAACGGACTCTGAAACAACGGTCATTTAGGGGTCCTAGTAGGGTGTTAGAAGGTAATTTATGGCATTCGGACTCTGAAACAACGGTCATTTAGGGGTCATAGTAGGGTGTTAGAAGGTAATATATGGCATTCGGACTGTGAAACAACGGTCATTTAGGGGTCATAGTAAGGTGTTAGAAGGTAATTTATGGCATTCGGACTGTGAAACAACGGTCATTTAGGGGTCATAGTAGGGTGTTAGAAGGTAATTTATGGCATTCGGACTGTGAAACAACGGTCATTTAGGGGTCATAGTAGGGTGTTAGAAGGTATTTTATGGCATTCGGACTGTGAAACAACGGTCATTTAGGGGTCATAGTAGGGTGTTAGAAGGTAATTTATAGCATTCGGACTGTGAAACAACGGTCATTTAGGGGTCATAGTAGGGTGTTAGAAGGTAATTTATGGCATTCGGACTGTGAAACAACGGTCATTTAGGGGTCATAGTAGGGTGTTAAAAGGTAATTTATGGCATTCGGACTGTGAAACAACGGTCATTTAGGGGTCATAGTAGGGTGTTAGAAGGTAATTTATGGCATTCGGACTGTGAAACAACGGTCATTTAGGGGTCATAGTAGGGTGTTAGAAGGTAACTTATAGCATTCGGACTGTGAAACAACGGTCATTTAGGGGTCATAGTAGGGTGTTAGAAGGTAATTTATGGCATTCGGACTGTGAAACAACGGTCATTTAGGGGTCATAGTAGGGTGTTAGAAGGTAATTTATGGCATTCGGACTCTGAAACAACGGTCATTTAGGGGTCATAGTAGGATGTTAGAAGGTAATTTATGGCATTCGGACTGTGAAACAACGGTCATTTAGGGGTCATAGTAGGGTGTTAGAAGGTAATTTTTGGCATTCGGACTGTGAAACAACGGTCATTTAGGGGTCATAGTAGGGTGTTAGAAGGTAATTTATGGCATTCGGACTGTGAAACAACGGTCATTTAGGGGTCATAGTAGGGTGTTAGAAGGTAATTTATGGCATTCGGACTGTGAAACAACGGTCATTTAGGGGTCATAGTAGGGTGTTAGAAGGTTATTTATGGCATTCGGACTCTGAAACAACGG
>OZ038445.1:19453358-19583358 GCA_964036265.1 Daptonema setosum
CACTCTCACACAAAAATTCATCGGTGGATTATTCACTTGGTCATCAACCATTCAACTTTCGATTATTTGAAATCACTTATACTGGTTTCATTTTTCTCATTCTTTCACTTACCATTTATTTCAAACACTAACCGCATCGAGTTCAGCCTTGACATCATCGACCAACAACAGACTTCTAGTCTGCTGCAGACTCGTTTCGTGCCGTTTCTTATTGAGCAACAGCCGCAACAGCTGCACACCCTCTACATTCGTGTCCGCAACGTGGTATTTCGCGTCCAGACTTCTGTAACAACGATATATCAATTTATTAAACACTAAAATCTCAGAATCTAAATCTTATGAACAATTGTTTCTGCACAGGATCGAGCGAAACATACCAACTTTTCTTCCAACAACTTGGTAATGGCCTTTTTGGCCTGAGGTCGACGTTTGGGTGGCAGTGCGCAGAAGCCGCGTACTGTGTTGGCTACTGCCGGTATACCTGCACATGTTTATTGAATGATTCATTGAAACTGACCATTTGATCAAGTACTAATATCATGCTTAAGTTAAGTAAAAACTTAGTAAGCAAGACAAAAAATACGCATACTTGACAAAGAGAGTACAAAAACTAAATTTTATTGAACACTTACCTTGCGAAAGCACACAACTCAACAGCGAAGCCATCGACCGAGTGAGCTGACCATCCAGTGGCCAGATGAGTACCAGTACGTCCGATATCTTGACGGCATCCAGCACTTGGAATACATCGTTCAAATTAGGCGTCAGATATACGAAACGACCTTTCAGATCCTTGGCGCTACAAAAATCTATGAATTTTCCGTTGATTTTCTTGCAACTCTTGACCATCAAAATTTCGTTATTTAACATTTTTAAACAAAGAGTATGAACACGGAGAATTTATAATTTTCCAGTTCTACAATAATTGAACAAGCAATAAAGATACCAACACATGTGTGAAAACGCCGGTCGGTGTTTTGCCTTTTATTTCTTCGGTGCCCTTCTGGCAGTTCATCAGGTACTGCACCATGCCGACCGCCGGACTAGACTCTTCATCCAGTGAAATAACCGTCTGTAAAAGTCACGATACTATAAAATCCTGATTCACTATCCCCGTAACAAATCCTAAACTCCGAATAGGGTGAATTTAAGGTAATTGTTTCTCAAACGAAACTAAAAAACCAACAGCGCAAATGGGTGGTGCATCAAAGTGACCCTTCATTGAGCTATAAGCAAGTTTTTTCGACTTGACCAGACTCGTTTTGTGCTTACGAATCTGCTCTGCCCGATGTTTGCGCTCGAGTTTCGACCATTTTCGGTTGGATTTTGAAATCGCACTGAGACTGGACGTACGACGGCCTGTCGAGAATGATTGAAGATTGAAAATAAAACTTCAAGAAGAAGGCATTACAGTTTTTAGAACATAGAAAAGAATAAAATAAGAACTGCCGATGATGATCCAACCTTTGCTCTCTGAATCAATGGCTCCTTTGCTGCGATGTTTACCGGTTTTGTGCGTTTTGTTGGACTGCTTGAAAGCGCCCGGCTTGTGGACGGACACCATATTGACCCGATTATCTAAAAAATCAGCACAAATTATAAATTTTAAAGTTCATTAAAGAATTATTTTAAAAATTAATTTTCACTTTCATCTCATGAATAAATTTCGGTCATGGTCTGCGAATGATCACATTTTAATCAAACGCAGACTAGGAGAGTTTTGTGTGTAGGAAAAGTCTTATGATAAATTTGAGAAAAGCAACAACTTTTCATTTCCGATGCTTTTTGGGCAGACTATAATCCATATAAAAAAGTTTGGTAAGGCCATGAAGCACTCTGTTCATCCCTAACATATTGACCAAAATCCATATCATAACACATGTGAAAGAACCGAATGGAAGAGTTCCAAATGCACCAACGTTTCCTCACAAACCAGTTGTTGTTATTGCTCGAATTACACTGCGGCCCGAGTCGCAGTGTATATGCAACAAAAACATTGAAGTACAGAATGTGTATAATATGTCTTATATTCCAGTGCGTTCATGTAGAGAGAGGGTCACATTGTTTCTTCGTTTGAATTATTGACAAAAAAGATATTTCAATATCAAATTGATAACATTTAATAAAAACTCTATACCCACACCAAAATATGTTTCAGTATAAAAAACAAACAATGCAATCGACGTCCTGGGAGTTTCTGCCGGAAGATCTACTGGTGGAATGTGTGAGTTATCTGCCTCTGAAATCCGTGATGCGGGCTGCCGGCACCTGCAGTCGTTGGTTGGTATAAAATATATCGGATCACAGAAAGTTAAACCGAGAACCGTTTCTAACTTGAATTGTTTTAATTCAATCTATGACTTCCCAGTAAGCTAATAGACTACGTTAATTCTTATAACACCCCATTAAATTCATTCCAGTTGGAAATCGTCAAAGCAATTGGTTAGATTTTTTCCTGGTTAGGTTCGACGTAATCACATCCAACAACGAGCCATTCGCGTCGTTCGTATTCAAGGATTTCGTTTACACCAGACGACGGTATACGACACATGCTGGCTGGCAGAGAAGTATTGACCATTGGAAGGTCAGATATCTGATTACAAGTGAGTGAAGAATGAATGAGTGAGTGAGTGAGTGAGTGAGTGAGTGAGTGAGTGAGTGAGTGAGTGAGTGAGTGAGTGAGTGAGTGAGTGAGTGAGTGAGTGAGTGAGTGAGTGAGTGAGTGAGTGAGTGAGTGAGTGAGTGAGTGAGTGAGTGAGTGAGTGAGTGAGTGAGTGAGTGAGTGAGTGGGTGAGTGTGTAAGATAGAGTGAGTGAGTGAGTGAGTTGTGCGCTTATACGTTTCTTTTGAGTCATGATAAAGGAAGAACTCTCGTTTGTCGGAAGTTATTTCCAAGCGACCGTTCCAGATATCGTCTTTTTGGCTAAACCAGACCATTTTATATGGTTCCAGCTGCAGTTACCGATTAATCAAAAACTCACTCACTCACCCCACTCACTACTCACTCCCTCACTCACTCACTCACTCACTCACTCACTCACTCACTCACTCACTCACTCACTCACTCACTCACTCACTCACTCACTCACTCACTCACTCACTCACTCACTCACTCACTCACTCACTCACTCACTCACTCACTCACTCACTCACTCACTCACTCACTCACTCACTCACTCACTCACTCACTCACTCACTCACTCACTCACTCACTCACTCACTCACTCAATCACTCACTCACTCACTCACTCACTCACTCACGCACTCATTCACTCACTCACTCACTCACTCACTCTATGGTATAGAGTCCAAATGCACACTGCCATCACATCTTCACTGCCTTTCTGACCCAGAGCGATGTCAATGTTTATGACATCTTTTGTTAGATTGGTCTTTTGATCGATGTAACCCTAAATACATATTTCTTTACATACATGTAATAGTCTGCTACAACTGACTTTTCATTTATCCAACCTCGCTGCATGCCCTGTGCACTTCTGGTGCAATAAAAACGGGTTCAATTGGGAATTGGTAATTGGTCGGCATTTTTGTGTTATCACCAACCACTGGTTTCACCGCATAATATCTGAACGCACCTATCTGTTATCATATTCTTTCGGTGTGTCTATGTATCTCTTCAATCATACTACCATTTATCCGCCAATGCAACCAATCATAATACCATCGATCCTTCTAGTATTTCACTTATTCCTCACCCATCAAACTATCCAGTCCTTAATTCCATCTATTCATTCACCTGAATATCCTTGACCAAAAAGCTAAATGACTCAGCATCTGTTTGATAGCTGCGTTCCTTGAATTGAAAAGTTTGCCGCCGATGTCCAATGGTTTGACAAAGTCTTTGTCAATGTCATGGAACTTTTCATAATCGGGCAGCTGAAACTTACTTTGCTGTGGCTAGCAACAACAACAACAACAACAACAACAACAACAACGAACTTGAACGTCAATCATCGAATGTTGAATGTCCAGCTTGAGTACTTTGAGAAATTTCTGCCACTTCTTCCGAGCTGCTACCTTATGCTTCTTACCGAGAGCATTCACTAAAATTTTAATGAATTTTTATTAATCATATTAATTTCCTATAGAATAAAAGGTTAGGTTCTCAAGATTTAGTCTCCTAATCAAATCTGACTGGTAAGGTAAACCGTCATAAGATGTGCTGAGTAGTAGAACGATGCAGATCAGACCACGGGGGTCCATGATGATTATGATGTTTAGTTGCGTGAAGGAGGCAAGTGCCATTGTGGTACCAGTTTTATTCCAAGCACAATGGACCAGTTTCGGATGTTTTTTAGGTTTCTCCAGTTTATCCGATCACCCCATTCCGTGATATCTACTGATCTTCCTAAAACTACGTCACTGCATTTTACCGCTTTCCACTGTAAAAATATAAAACGGGTTACCCGACTCTGAACTCGGCTCAAACAAAGCAGATACGACTCCGTAGAAATCGTCTTCAAAGCAGATATGATAGGTGGGTGGGTTGACCACATTCTTATTGCCCATTACCACTTTTTATCGTTTATTCTTCACTTCGTCGTCGATTCATCAATGTTCGATGAAACGCAAAAAAGAGAGAAAAAACCAAATAATAGTGTTGATGGTCTCTGGTTGTGGTCAGGTGAACAGTGGTGGTCCGGTCTGGTCAATAACGTGTTTGTTATACTGAGGAATTTGTCGAACAGAGGTTAAAGTCAACTTGTACTACCCGTTTCTCGACTCAATGAATCAGATGGAATAGTACAGGGAATGCAACACAACATCAATACTTGAACGTTGCATCAAACCTTTATAAAAACGAATTGAACCTGAAATCTGTTATGCTGATTCAACTTAGGTTGAGAGATACGTGAAGTACCAAAAGTTTCTGTACCAGTTCACTATTGGCTTTGATTGCTAATGCAATTCGCTTGGCCCACAAATTCTATAAGTCAATCAATCTGCCACTTATTCAACAGTCAATCAGTCAGTGGCCAGTCAAAAAATCTATTAGTATTTCAATCCGTCAGTCAATCAGCAGTCAGTCAGTGAATTAAAGCATAGAAAGAACCCAAGATTTTCTAAAATAAATGTTTACATAAAAATGAATATGTTATTTGTTGGCGCCTGGCCGCAGGCGAGGGAGGGGTTGTGGGGGGGGGGGGGGGGGGCAGGTGACACGCGACCAGACTGGATCTGTATGAACACGAACACCAAACTTGATTGACCATCAACAATTCAGAAATGAGATTTGAGTGTGATTGATGTATTGGAACGTCAGATTAAATAACCACTATGGCGTAGGTTGATTTACTCAAAAAGTTCTGCGGTTACATATTTGAGTCTGAAACTGGTTGTCATTACTGGTCGTCGAGATGGAAGCGGCTGTGTTATTGTTGTTGTTGTTGTTGTTGTTGTTGTTGTTGTTGTTGTTGTTGTTGTTGCTGTTGTTGTTGTTGTTGTTGTTGTTGTTGTTGTTGTTGTTGTTGTTGTTGTTGTTGCACTTCAGTAAATCATTCAGCGAAGTAATTAAAGTTGTTTACGGTCATTGGATTATGCAAACCGGAGTGATAAAATGACCCAACTAGGATCACCCGATCATTTGGTTCCTCCAGATGAGGTGATCCGGTTTATTATGTTATATGCTATGGGGTGCCTATAAAGTTCTTTTCAAAACCGAATCTCTAGAATCATAGTTTGCTATATGAACATTCTGTTACTGTTTTGATGTAGAAAATCAGCAATTGAAACAAAGGACCTTCGTTTCAGCCGACCAATATGATGATACGTCTGAGGTACTTTGGTATCGGTATCTTTTTATCAAGCATCGACATTTGCTTGTGCCACATCGCACTTACATTCCCGGCGGCCAGATATCCTCCATTGGACTACTTGGATTCGATCGGCACCAACGGACCATGCGGTGTGCCAACACTAGATGGTTAGCACCAAGCTGGTTGATTATCAACCATGGTTATTCATGAGAAACAACATTATGGTAATCTGAAGATTGAATGTTATTATCATCATATGGTTTGCTAACAGGATCGTTTTTATGCTCGGTCTTTATCATGTTAAATACGAAATTCTTTTATTACAGGCCCATCATCAACGTACACGACACTTGTGGCCGGAGAGTCGTACAATGTCACATGGAAAATGAACATGAAACATCAAGTTGTATTATTTAAAATTTTAAATGTTTCAGAGTTGTTCAACGATTATCTAAAGTCTTACAAACAAAATTTCTATTTTATTCGATTTGCAGGGTGGGTTCAAAATTTACTTGCTTGACTCCAACGGTCAGCCTAAACGCGCACTTACCAGCCCAGCCGGCGATTTTATCCGACCTAAAGAAACTAGGTTGTTGTACATACGAAGCTGTTGTTGTTGTTGTTTTTGTTGTTTTTGATGTTGTTGTTGTTGTTGTTGTTGTTGTTGTTGTTGTTGTTGTTGTTGTTGTTGTTGTTGTTGTTGTTGTTGTTGTTGTTGTTGTTGACCAATATCCCAAATTACAGTATTCAGCATTACACGATCAACCTGCCATTGGATTTCACGTGTCAGCGATGCATTCTTCAACTGGAACGAGAAGCAAAAGATATCAGGTTAGCATTTCGCTGAGCAAAATATATATAAATCTGTAAGTTAAGGTCAAGGTTTGTCTAGTTCAAGCATGGTAGAAACACCATATTATTTTTTATTCACTTTCTAAGTAAGTCAGCGTTTTTTAAGATGAACATATTTTCCCCGTTTTATACTTCTTTGACTATTAGTCAAGGTTTGTTTTACCTCTTATCCCACTGCAGTGACAATAGCTGGTTCTGGTCGTGTGCCGATCTGACGATTCTGGCACCGAGCATTAGGAAGCTGGGACCGATTCTTGGTTGGTTACGGTAGTCACTTCACTCTGGCTAGTCCATATATGGTACAGATAATTCAATAACTCAATTGTAAGTAGGAAAAAAATCTGTGAACTTTAGCAAATGACTTTGCGGACTGAAGATGTGCTAGTTATAACAGTATTCTTAATTTTGCAATGAACATGGCTTTCTCATCATGATTTCATGGAATGTTATAATGGTAATCCATCAAAAAATTATGAAAGGGAACTGTTATCTGATGTCCGATAAACCAGAAAAACTAAAAAGTCGAATATACACTCTACATATTGATTCAGCACCATCGCTAAACGCATGTTTTGGTCACGGTAGAGCCCGGACAGATGGTGGGTGCAACTGCAACAGATTATATTATGGGGAGTTTTGCCAGTACAAAGGTGGGTGAATTCTTAACCATCTATGTTTTGATCAACAATTTATAAATTAATGTTAATGATGGTTTCAATCCCAGTTCACGGTGAACAGTGATTTTTTTACACGAATGAATTTATTCAGATGACTGTGAAACGGACAAAGATTGTGGGACGGCTGCAGCCGGCAGATGTATGGCTATCCAGTCGAGGACGGCACCTAAACGAGTCTGCTACTGTGAGCCAGGACGTTACGGAAGTTACTGTGAGAAACGTGAGTTCTCAACTGGTCACTCACTCTCTCACTCACTCACTCACTCACTCACTCACTCACTCACTCACTCACTCACTCACTCACTCACTCACTCACTCACTCACTCACTCACTCACTCACTCACTCACTCACTCACTCACTCACTCACTCACTCACTCACTCACTCACTCACTCACTCACTCACTCACTCACTCACTCACTCACTCACTCACTCACTCACTCACTCACTCACTCACTCACTCACTCACTCACTCACTCACTCACTCACTCACTCACTCACTCACTCACTCACTCACTCACTCACTCACTCACTCACTCACTCACTCACTCACTCACTCACTCACTCACTCACTCACTCACTCACTCACTCACTCACTCACTCAATCACTCACTCGTTCACTCACTCACTCACTCACTCACTCACTCACTCAATCACTCAGACACTACCCCACCGACCAGTACGCCCGGTTGGCCTAACCAGCAAATGGCAAATGGATATTATTCCAGCGGTGATACCACAGCCAGCCCTTGGTATCAGTGGACTACAAAGAACCGATCTAAACGTCAGGTATACATACAAATCTACAGAAAAATTTAATCTTCGAAACTATGGAACAAATTCCTTTACTGCTTGATTGCAGGCAAACTTGGGCACATCACAAGAGTGGAATCCGTCTACGAATACGGTACGTGTCAGCGTGCCGCCTTCCATATTCTCAAAGTCGAAACTACGTCAGTTGTGGGACACATGGAACCCTAATGTTGGTCGTGACAGAAAACAAGCATCAATAAAAATTTGATTTATGGATTAGATAGAGTAGATTTGATATGGAAATTATATGTGTTCAGGGAGTGTCAGGTTACAATGAGCAGAACCCACGTGTGATCAGACAGGATGGCGAGTTCTGGGACTGGTGGCGCTCGCTACAGTCGCGTCTTCATTTGAGCACGGTTAGTGAGTGAGTGAGTGAGCGCGTGAGTGAGTGAGTGAGTGAGTCAGTCAGTCAGTCAACGACTCAATCACCAAGTCACTAATTCGGTGACTCATCGTCACCTACTATTGTCTTCTTCAGGTCACTCCGGCTCACTTGATGGATGCCAAGACTCCCTGGTGGTACAGTACAACCTCGTACCCAACTCCGTCCACCAACCCAACACCTGCCCCTACCTACCATACCACTCGATCTTCGCTACCCAAGCCAATGCCACCGAACATAAACTCGGTTGTGCAGCCTCGACCTATAAACCGGCCATCGGCTCCCGTGAACCAGCAGCAAAATGGTTGGAATGAAGTACAGATGTATGTATTCATTGACTTTCTGTAACATTATTTGTTGGCTATAAATAATGCCGTTACAGGATTAAGATTGACGTGAACATAATTGATGAATTATATTTTTAATTTTTTTATTTATGTATGTATTTTAGGTCTGCATGCGATGGACTGTGTGGACGTGGTATACGGTAGTGCCATGGCCAGTCTCAGTCACATCGTCGATTCGTACTCGCACGATCGCTCAACGCCGTTGCATGATACTCTTTTCGGTCTGTAGAAACAATAATTTCAAAATAATTAATATTCATATTTATTTCTTATTCCTTGATTTGGTTTATATTTTTATTCAGTAAATACAATTATTCATGTGATAATTGAATGACCGTATGTATTCACAGGCGGCAATGACTCGATCAAGGCGGCGTACGCACTCGAAACACCCGATGGCAAAACCATCCTTATGTTCAGGAAACCAATTACTGGTTAGCATAACTGTCCACAAAAGTGTGTGATGGAGCAAGAAAAAGGGGAATTTTCATTTCCGAAAGAATGTTGCACACACAAGTTCAGCATTATAAACAACCGTTATTGTTAAATGTATGCAAGCCTTCTGAATATTTTTGTTCATTTGCAGCTAACGATCTGACGGATCAATCGATAACTGCTGGCAAGATGCACGTCATCTGGGCACGTGGTCAGCACCAATTCACCAACCGAGGTGATGCCGACTTTTACAAGCCCAAAGTACTCATGTACCATGGCACAAATCGTAAAGCCATCGACATTGAACTCATCAGAAATTGATAATTAATAAAAAAAATACGTAACCAAAATAAATCATTGTATAAAACTTGTTGTAATAAACATTTGAACCTGACAGTGTATCAACATTTATGATGAACCGTTTTAGCGTGAATGGTCACCATTTTTTGCTGATTTTATTGTACAACTGGTTAACTTGAAAAAGGGGTTTCATTGGTGCATCGACTTTTTTCATGCCTAGTATTTGTGGATTGATTGTTTTGAGTACCCATTTTACCGCCATTGTGATTGGTCTGATGTTTTTGGGGAAATTTACGTTTTGTTTTTGAATAGCTTTGTGATTCGTATCGGTTGTATTATGCACACTCTTTGTGATAAATCTATAAATAATGAGGAAGTTAATGGAATGTCTACGCATACTGTAGGCTCCAAAAATATTGGATTCCTATACTACTGTAGTTAGCTCCTCCTACGTACATATCAGTCAAGCCACGACGGTAGCCAAGGCGTTCGATTCAACTTGAACACGTCTACTCACGAATTTGACGAAGGTCTGTACGACTGCTTTTCTCATTCAACTAAACATTAAACTTTTACATGGAGCTGTTCTTCTAGTCTCATGTACATCTTTGTAACTGCAGGTATTCATAAAAGCAAGTTTCAAGCAAACGAGTGATGTATGAGAAAGTGAGAGATGTGGAAGTTCAAACACAACCAACGACCCTTCCGTGGCCCCATTAAACTTTTGCTCGTCTACTGATCACACTTAATGGGCCAATTAAACTTCAATAACACCCTTTAATGGCCTTTTCAAACCCTATAAATAGTGATTCATTGTGCCCAGGGTAGTCATTATTTCTTGATATCACCTGGTCATCATCACCCGCACACACACCCACATCTCAACTCTGTAAACATGTCCGCTCAAGCGCCCGGTGACATCATCACGGAGCCTGACAAGAAGGTCGTGTACAATGCCCCGTTCTCCGAGAAGAACACCTATAACATCCGTCTGACCAACAATGGCGCACATCGTTGGTGAAGATCTCATATGGCGTAGTCAGTATCATTGAGATTACTGTGTTACCGTAATCCATTTGGTTCAGGTATTGGCTGGGCCCTGAAGACGACGAACATGCAGCGCATCAACGTGTCGCCACCCTGTGGTTGTCTGGATGCCAAGGAGCCTGTCATGCTGACGATCAGCTGCGAGCCGTTCGACTACGGCACGGCCGACACCAACAACGATCGTATCTCGTTTGAGTGGACCAACGCCCCCGAAGGTACGTTTATTTAATTTACGGTTTTATTAATCTATTTTATGTCGATTAATTAGTTACCGATACTTACTTAAAGGTTTACCGAATTTTTCGACATTCAGGTGCCGCCAAGCAGTTCCGCCGCGAGTGGTTCCAGGGTGACGGTATGGTGCGCCGTAAGAATCTTCCGATCGAGTACAACCCTTGAATGTGCGTCGATCTTGTGATAACCTCTAGTAAAATTTTCTAGGACTTGTGATTAACCTCTCTGTGATTTAATAAAGTCTCTCGGTGATAAACAGTAAGCTCAACAGTAACCTCAGCTTAACTAAAATTCGTCGAAAACAAATAAAGTTAGTAGCTCAGTAAAATATTCGTAGATTGGGTACTGTATTAACGAAAAAAAATTAAAGCAACTGATGTTTTTGTATAGCTTGGTCATGGTTTCTTGTTAGCCAAAAAGATTTTGGCGCGCAGTTTGAATTCAAATCTGATTTTGGCGCGCGTTTCAAATTTTCAGAAAGCACTTATTTTTTCATATGACATTTGGACAATATACGAAAGCTGCGCTTAGTTCAATGAAGAAGAGGTAACGGGTTCATAGAAATATTTTTTGACAACAAGATACCTTGAACAAGCTATATGTGGCTCGTATGTAGCCTATCCAGGGGCAGGGTTTCTTCTTGTTAGCCAAAAACTTTTTGGCGTGCAGTTCAAATTCAAATCTGCTTTTGGCGCGCTTTCAACAACTTCAAACGTGATAAATTTGTGTCATGTAAAAGGTTTACAATTTGATTTTTGCGGCTGAAAAACAATTAAATTTTTTTATTTGTAAATAAAATTTTTAAGAAATTTTAAAATTAAAATAACAATTTATTAATTTATACTTTATTAATTCAGTCTTTTGATTGACATTAATGAATTTTAACAATGCGTTCCAGTCTATTTACCTTCCCAATCAATCACCTTCCCAATCAATCATTGGATTGGATTGGATTGCATGTATTTATAGCCATTTCGAAACAAAATGCGGCGTCTTAATTGGCTGGGCTTGGCTAGCAGAGGCAGCGGATTGCTTTCACCAGATATTCTCTTTGAATTCAAGCATTATAGTCAGTTGTTAGGTGTTTGTCATTGTAGTTGATTATCAACTTCTATGCACGGAAATTTGCACCCCACCTTCTTCCTCGCTCCATCACTGCCAAGAAGATACTTGAATAAATAATATTTTCTACTCGTTCGTACTCTCTCAGCCGGGCCTGCCGCCTGCATAATGCGCGTGTGGTATTGGCATTCATCCCATTTGTGACATGGTACTTTTGCGGGCCCAACTCCTTATACCATGCCTGACATGCCATGTGTTTTTGCCTTGGCATATGGGGCCAGCCGTGTAGCGGATGATAATTGACTTAATGAGGTATAGTTTAAGAAAAGCAACGCGAAACGTATGCTTACGACTTGTTTTTTAACTCTCCAGTTTGTCGTTGTTGTAATGTTATCCATAAAATTAATCATATACTCGTCCGCCACTTACCGGCTCACTAACTCACCCGGCCACATAACCGCTAATGTAATCACACTTGGGTTCCGTATTTCGTATTAGTGCCAAAGACACTAGCCAGTCTGGGCCAAAGTTGCTGTGGCGTTCGTATCTTATGACTCAGGCTGATTACTTGACTCATTGAGATTTGGTTAGTGGTGCTCGTGGTTGTGTTCGGTAGTAGCTAATCAATTATAAAAATGTACTTGAACGTTGAACATAATATGATTTGTTTTGTTAACTTATCTTATTAGCTTATGATTGTTATATTTATGTTTGTTACGCTTTGTTTCAGCAAATCAGTCGATCGAAGTAGCCACAGTGAAGACGTGGCTCTCTGTACGATGAGTGATCACAATGTGGTTGTGATGTCTGACAATGCGAATGGCAATGCCAATAATAATGTAACCGCAACCAGTAACGCGTCAATAGTCAACATCAACAACAACACTATAAAGGCGGCTAAAAACAAAAGAGGCGAATCCACTGAGTCAGATGAAGAAAACTTTGAAGATGCCATAGAGTTTCTGGATCGGGATCAAGTTGACGTTGCGAACCCGATCACTGCGCCATCGAAGACCGATGAAGAAGTGGTCAAGACTGCTGCTGGTAGTGCAACACCAGAGTTGCTGAAAAGCATTACGGTGCGTTGCGTTGTGATTGATTGATGCGTTCTAAGCACATTAGGGGCCTGAGACCTGAGACACTGTTTGTACTTCAAGTTAGGACGACAATGAATAAGACGCCCTGAACTGGAATTAGTTCAACCTCAATTTCCAGGAAACCCGTCATGCCATGCGTCTTTTTCTGGATAATCGCTTCGAACATTCCCGAACGTTGTGCGCCTCGGCAGCAACTGATTCTATTTATCACGGCCTTGGATTAGCTACTGTCCTCACTATAAAATCAGCGCTCACGTGTGAACCGGTTATTTATTCTTTTATTGCATATCTTTGGTTTGGTTAGCTTGCAACTTTAAAAGTAGTATCTCTCGAATCGAGATGTGCTCTAAATGATTTAAACTTAAGTAAAACAACATACATGTTCTCTTCGAAAATTTGAAAGCCCATTTCAACATTCGTAGTTCTTCTGCTGTTTGTACTCTGTAATGTATTGATGAATTTCAAACATAACCTAAGCGATTGACCACAATGCAATACATGTTTGGATTATGTAGGTGGACATCGAGCAAGCCGTATCCGTAGTCAAGCGCAGTATCGAAGTGTGCGATCGTTACCGAAGGCAGAGCAGTTTGAGCGGATCCGTCGGTCGTATGGTGTCTTGGACCAAGCCGACTTCGCTGTCCGATTGTTGGTATCCACATCTATCAATTTCAGTTGCGAAAAAAAACTGCCGAAAGTTTTCCTACCAGTGAAACCGGATCATTCAACCCAAATTGTTTTTGGTTTCCTGAATGATTATGCTAAATCATAATGAATTGTGTATTCAGCGGAGATGCACGCCGAGCTGTGTCTGGCTGAGTGTCTGCTACAGCGGGCCTTCCTCACGTTTCTTCAGGACGAGAGTCTTACGTCGTTTGTGAAAGGTGCCTATAAGATTCGGTTGTGCTATCTGTCGTACAGGTTGGTTCACTCACCACATTCACTTTCACTTACTCAATCACTCACTAATGTGTTGGAAAACAGACACCAAACAAACGATTTACATTATAACATTTTATTATTTATCGTTTAATGGCGGTGGCCGTATAATCATTATTGTATCAGTTGATCTTTGTGGTGGCGGGTTTAATTCTGGCTCTAGCTAATCATGGCAAACTTTTACATTATATTCTTTGTTTACTATTTCATTTTGATTTTAATGGTGATGGTTACACATGTCCGTAATTTGCCTGATATTTTCAGTTTTCCGAATGTTTCTATTGTTTCGAGTAAAATCAACTTGCAAATTTAGCATTAGCCCATTTCAATCTTATTTCAATGTAATCGAATCAACGAGTATTATGTGAAACAAAACCTCACGAGTGAAAGCGCTGGAAACATTCAGAAACGCTCTCGAATCCAACAATCAAACAAAGGCTGGATGAGTAACTACAATCTGCTTTTGGTTCTTCGCGCGTAAAATTCTATTTTGTTCTGTTTAATTTCTTTTTTAATAACAACAACTTTCTCAAAATTGGCTCAAACAATTGAACAGGGAATGCGAGCGGTACATGCAGTCGTCCGACTACGATCAGCGTGATGTGCGTCTACGCGAGCACTTTGCCTCGGGCACCAAAATGGGAATTGGCACCTTCAATCTGATGATCGCCAGTCTGCCTACTCGCGTCCTCAAACTGCTCGAATTTGTCGGCTTTCCCGCTGATAAAGTTTGTGTTAGGAGGAGGAGGCACTGGCGGACGAGTCAACTCTCTGAATGTATTTTTTAAGTAGGCAACTGTCACTTTGAAGTAATTTTTACTACACCTTGAAGAACAAATTTCACTTCTGGATTTACTAAAGACGAGACTTACCACTTTCTCGTTTCTCTCTCGTCCGCTTGTGGGAGGAGTGAAAATGGCGTGATTGACTGTTGGAACCGAACTTCGAAGTTATTGCGTTTTTTCGTCGCTCTCACTCAAATAAGTTTTTTGTAAAACAGTATATGCTTTGGGTTATGTTTGGTGTCGGTAATATTCGTTATGCGGTTAATTTCGATTGCCAGTGGCCTGTTTTCATGCGCCAAATTGTTCAACAGTTGTTTTTATTTTGCTGAAAAGTGTTGCTTTATTATTTATTTTATGGACTATGGTGATTCTAATTTTTGTTGACTAATTGCAAATCTGTCTGTTATCTATAAAAAATAATAATTTTGTATTTTAAAATGTTTCAGTCAGCAGGGTTGCGCTATCTAGAAGAAGGTGCAGCTATGAGTGACACCCTGAGGGCACCTCTTTGTGCCATCGTTCTGCTTTCTTGGCATTTGGTGGCTGTTTTCGTTATTGACACGGGTGATACAGATTTGGGTTTGTGCCATAAACTACTCACACAGTTGTCGACGGCGCATCCCAATGTTGGTCAACGTTTTCTTTTTTAATTAATAAGACGACATCAAAAATTGTGTACTTTCTTCTATGCTTGATGATCGAATGAATTCGAATAATCGTACCTTCTGCGCTAGTTTTCCAAACGTGAAAGATCGCTAGGCTGCGTGGGTTTATTTCAAGTTTTTGACATTCACTTGAAGGTCTGCAGCATTATGAATGAAATGTCATGACGTGGTATGGATAAGATTTAAAAATATTTCTGGCATTAACTTCAATGTCTTCTGAATTCGTGTTTTATGTTAGTTGACGTTGAACATGAACTTGCTATAGGTGCCTTCATGGTCTGTTGCTTTTTAGTGGCCAACACCGTTTGTTATATACAGCATCCACTGCAGCTACCGTAAATTAACATAAGTATAGCGGTTGCAGTGGAACAAATAACAAACGGCTGCTTATAACAAACGGTGTTGCAACGGGAACGGACTATGAGAGTACCGTATCGGTTATGTCATTTCAGGGTGCATTGGTGCTGTTCTTCCGTGCCCGCTACCACATGGTGCTGGCCGAGTTCGATGTGGCCGTGGCGTGTTTGTATCGGTCGATGCTCATGGACAATCAACTGCCACAGCTCCATCACGTCTGTCTATGGGAGCTCATGTTGGTTCCGAATAACTTATAGAGCTACTGCTATTAGTATGCAACAAAGTTTAATTGAATGTTCGTCTGTTTTCAATTATGAATTATGCTACTCAAACGAAAGTTTTATTGAAACGGGTCTGGGCTTTGTGCAGTGTTAGGGGATACAGTAGTGGGCAGCGGTTGGGTAGGTATACAGATATAAAGATACATTCAAGAGTTCAAGTATTGGATGTTTAGGTTCTGCAACATGTTCACGCGTAATTGGGCCAAGGCTTTCGAGTGTGCCGATCGTCTGTTCCAAGTAAGTTGGACTTATGTTTTATTTTTTTTACCGCGTTCGTTAATCCATTTCAAAGTCAATATTTTGAAAACTCTTATCAAACTCGTGTTGTTGATGTGTCTTAGAGAAGTTTGGCCGAACAACCTCTTCAGCTTCACCTAAAAAATTTTCTTCATATTAAAGTCACTGTTTTCAAAAATTGTTTTTTATTATAGGAGAACAAGTGGTCGAAGTGTATCTACGCGTATATCAGTGCTATCCTTCTGTTAACCATGGATGAAGAGAAGGACCCATCGGCTGTCGGTCGCGCTAAATTGATGAACGATCGATTCAGGTTAATTTGGTTGCATTTTATGTAACAAAACATACAGTACATTATGATCTGTGTTGGCGAAGTTTTTATAGAATACTAGAGACGACTATTGGTCTCCATACCATAGTCGGAGCTGTCTCATACTCGATTCAATGTTTCATTCTTATGTAACATTATGTTATTTCTATATTTATCTGCTCTACCGCTACTGCACGTGTGCTAAACATAGACATGTTGCATTGTAGTGAAGGTGCGTCATATGGCTAGTGTTGTGACCTAGCTGGTTGTCTGGAAAGTTGTCTACTTTGATCCGCACAAGTTGACACATTCTTGGGTCAGCTTGTGCACTTATATCAACTTACATTTTACATATTCATTCAGTCTTGCATTTTCTCTCGTGCGTTGGTGTTTCGTTTGGCCGTTGGCCGTTTGTGTTCAACGTTATTATATATTGGAAGTTATAACTATGAAAGTAATTATGACCGAGACTGGAAGTTGGGCTTGATTCGGCTCATTGACTTAACGATTGTGTAATCGAGACTTCTTATCTAACACTGTTTATAGTAAGCAAGACAAAGTAATAGCATTATATAATAGCTATGTTGCAGTAGACGTAAATACCAAACTTTCGACTAGCGCTCTCTGGGTATTACTGCGCTTTGGTCTATATATTTTTAGCGGTCATCAATTTTTAACAGCCGGATTGATACACCGATTGCGTCACAGGAAGCGAAGCGAAATGGGAAAGAAGTCGAGCCCGGCAGTCAAGAAGAAGACGCCCGATCGAGTCGTGAAGCCAGTGCAGCAGATTCATTCAACAGGAGAGGAGGTTGACGAGGTTGATGGTGAAGTAAGTGAAGTGAAATTTTTCAAGTTTTTGGAAGAATGCATGAACGATGCTGTTAAAACTCAACGTGCTGTCAGTAGTGTGCGTGAGTTAGTAAATATCCATCAGCCTATTCTTCATGTAACTCTGCCTAAGAGAATTGTATCCAACAATAATGCTGATCGGGTGGAGTGGTTAATGAATGTGGCTGAAATAATCTTCCAACAGGTGAATGTTATCCCATGGGCGTTTTCTGTAAAAAATACAGAAAATGTGAAACTGAAACAGGTCAAGGCGCGCTTGGCTCATGCTGTACAACAACAACAGCAACAACAACAGTTGAATCAGGAGTCACCGGTCGTACAACAACACAACAACAAAAATGTAAATCGCCACCATTCCAGCCTGGAAGAGAGTGCGGGCGTGTTAAACAACAAAAGTGTAAATCGCCACCATTCCATTCTGGAAGAGCGTGCGGGCGTGGTCAACAACAACAATGTAAATCGCCACCATTCCAGCCTGGAAGAGAGTGCGGGCGTGTTCAACAATGTAAATCGCCACCATTCCATTCTGGAAGAGAGTGCGGGCGTATTCAACCACACAAATCACCATGATTCCAAGGGGGAATTCCAGAAGGCGGGCCAAATGCAGTCATCACAAATGGGTCACCGATCACAAAGTGACAAAATATTCATTGGTGATAGACCTGTCGATCTGCCAGCACAAAGGGGTCACCTATCACAAGGTGACATTGTAGCCATTTGTGATAAACTTGTCAAGCAGTCATCACAAAAGGGTCATCTATCACAAAGTGACGACGAGTTCATTTGGGATGAACCTTTTGGACAGCTATCACAAAAGAGTACTGCGCTGATGAGGGAGCCAAACCCCGAAGTTGGACAACAACGACGACAGGTACAGCGATCACAAATGGGAGGCTTAGCACAAAGTGACCAGTTTCTCAATTGTGATAGACCGGTCAGTCAGCCATCACAAATGGGAGGCTTATCACAAAGTGACAACATATTCATTTGTGATAAACCGGTCAGTCAGCCATCACAAATGGGAGGCATATCACAAAGTGACAACATGTTCATTTGTGATAAACCGGTCAGTCAGCCATCACAAAGGGGAGGCATATCACAAAGTGACAACATGTTCATTTGTGATAAACCGGTCAGTCAGCCATCACAAATGGGAGGCCTATCACAAAGTGACAACATATTCATTTGTGATAAACCGGTCAGTCAGCCATCACAAATGGGAGGCCTATCACAAAGTGACAAGTTACTCATTGATGATAAACCTGTCAATCAGCTATCACAAATGAGTGGACCATCGAAGTATGACTTGAGGGCTCACTGTGAGCAACAACAACAGCGTCATGTGAGCGGTGAGAAGAGTCAGCGAGGCATGCAGGAAACGTGGGCTGATCGCGAGGTGCCATCACAAATGGGTGGCCGATCACAAACCGACAACGTACGCATTTGTGATAGACCTGTAGGGCAGCCATCACAAATGAGTCATGTGGCGAGGTATGTACAGAAGCATGAAGATGCACAGCAGCAACGGCAACAGCAGCAGCATGTTGAGCGTGAGGGTCGTCAGAAGTATTATGTACAGCGGGATGAGTGTGTTGAGCCTGAAAACAACAAAGTCAAGAGTAATCATCAAGTACAGTGGGCTGGCGAAGTTACGAAAAGTGGAGTACGTGATAGACGGGAGGCTCATAGTGGAATGGCCGTGACTGAAGAGAAAGAGGGCTGGCAGGAAACTATGAATAAGATGATGATCATGATGCAGAAGTCCAACGAACAACAAGTGCTGGCAATGAAGAAGCACGAACAGTTTTCGGGAGAGGACAAAGCTGAGTTCAAATACTGGTTTGAGGATCTGCGTGCGCGGCTGGAGGACACCTGTCTCAGTGATGAAGAAAAATTGAGACACCTTATTACATGTCTCAAGGGCAACGCGAAACGTCAGTTCAGAGAAGACAACGACAGGCCAACGTGGTTATCAGCACTGGAGTACTTGTCTGAGAAGTATGGTAGCCGTTACGGACGAGACAACAAAGTGGCCGATCGTTTTCATAGTCGAGTACAAAAGCCGGGTGAGTCGGTACGGGAGTTCGCGTTTGCTCTGAAACGATTGTGTCCGATCGATGACTACAACCCGTATTTTGAACAGTACATGACAGGTCAATTGATTTCTGGATTACAGTCAGCTCGTGACCGAGAGAAAGCTACCTACGAGGCGGAGATTAAACGGACTCCGTTTGAGGCCATCGTTCGAGGCATCGAGGACTACGAGTACTGCCGTGATAAAGTATCTATTAGAGGAAGTCAGGCTGTGAAACCGAGTCAGCTAGGAGCTGAAAGAGAGCAGCGGGAACGGGGTCGGGAGCAGACACGTGGAGGAGCGGTCAAGTATGAGCACACACAACAGCAAAGTGTTAATCAACGGCAAACCTATCAGCCGTCTGCAAACAATAACATGAGACATGGGCAATATCAAGTGGATACCCAGCAGCCACCTCCAGGGCACAGTTGGAATCGACAGCAAAACAGTAACCAACAACAGCGGGTCAACCAGGTACAGTGGAGCGGCCTCCGTCAACCGGTCCAAGACTATCAGCAGAATCAGCGCTTATCGGGTAGCCGAGAATGTTTCAAATGCGGAGAAGTGGGCCACTTGCAAAGCAGTTGCACTAACGAAAACCAGGGACAGATGTCTGGAGAGCGTCCACCGCAGTCATTGGACTATCAAGCAGTCAGAGCGGTGAGTGTTGCAAAACCTGTTGAAGATGTGGAGGCAGTGTCAGCTGAACTGCGTGCTCTGAAAGATGAATTAGCACAACTGAAACACCGCGATGAGTTTAGATATGGTATGTTGAGTGCCAAGGTGCATAAGATGTTGATGAACGATGGCATTGAAAAGGAGAACGAGTCTGAAAAGAAAGAAGCGACGGTGAGAGCAGTGAGCGTTCCGATTCAATCATTCAACGCTGAAGCTCAACAAAAAGAGGATTACCCGATTGAAGTCAATGGTCAACCGGTTGGACTGAAACAGGTGTTGTTTGACACGGGTGCGCAGATGAACCTGATTTCACAGAACTTTGCGGCTCAGCTGGGAGTGAAGATACAGCCATGCAAGACACCGTTGGTTGCTGTCAACATGACTACAGTAGTATGCGCTGGTGTATGCACCGTTGAACTGGAAATAGATGGAAAAATGACAGTTATTGAATGTCATGTGGCGACAGAGTCCAATACACCGCTGTTGGTTGGCACTAAGGCAATGCAAGAACAAGGGATACAGCTGTTGTCTTGGACAGGCCGTAGTCTGATGGCATCAGTGATACCGGCTGAAGGTGATGTGCTAGAAGTGCGGGTACCATTGGTGGTTGCAGAGAAACCTGAAGATAAGAACGGTGTCATTTCGGTGAGCACAGAACATGATGAAGAAGTCAAGCCAGCAACCGAGAATGTGGTGGAGAGCTCTGAAATGAGTAATGGCGAATTGGCAACGGGTCAGTGCATGAATAAATGGGTGCCGATACCAAGTGAACAATACAGCCAGCTGAAACTAACACTGCCCAACGTTCGACAGCTGCTAGTTAATAAGTTCAGTCGGGGTGCGGAAGTCAGTGATCCGGTGATTAAGCTGGTGCGCAATCGGATGAAACATGGTCAGATGAAATTGAAGCCCGAGTCTCAACGTGACGTTAAAAGCATCATCGTCAAAACGAGTTACCTTTTGAGTCAGATGCACGGTAGAATGAAAACGGCAGTATCCAATGTGCTCGCTGTGTCGCGAAAACTGGTGCAGAAGCTGTTCTAGTGGTGGCATGCGGTAGCCTATTCTACGTTTACTCAAAATTTTGTTAAAATGTTTTCTACAGTTGGCTTTGGGATGAGATGCTTTATGTCTACACCTGGTCTGTTATTTGTGTGAGGTACGCTATATCGATACGACTATGTTGACCTTCAACCTAAAACGGATGGCACTGGCAGTTGTTTTATGGATTTTATTTTAGTTTTGATGACGTTTTAACCGTAGTTTTGTCGGTTGGAAAAGCTCAGTACCGATTTTAGACTGAGTCTGGTGTTCTGAACGGTTCGGTGATCATTTTAGACTGAATCTGTGAATTTTCGGGCAGCTCAGTAAAGCTTTTAGACTGAGTCTGTAAGTTTTCGTACAACCTCAGCAACGTTTTAGGTTGAGGACAGTTTTGCGTTATTTTTGCCGGTGTCAATGGATTTTCGCATGCTGAAATTGAGCCGGGTGGATTTTATTTTGTTGTCGTTAATTTTTCGCCATGGATTTGAGTGTCATCGTCGTTTTTGCGTTCGCGTATTCGTCATCGTCGTTTTTGCGTTCGCATTTTTGTGCCGTCGTTGAGGAGGGAGAGGAGTTGAATGCGATTCAACTGGCTGCCGCCGTTTCAAATCGATATGGTTTTCATGGGTCGTGCCGTCATGCGTTCGAGCTCTTACGTCGTCGTATCGTGGTCAGGCGTTGGCAGTAATTGGCGTTTTCATCACTGGCAGACTAGTTTATTATCCCAGATAGTGTATCGTAAATCTTAGATAGCTCACTCATAACTTGTTAACTTTCTTTTGCAGCTTTCAGAGTGCTTTATGGATAAAAAACAGTGATTGTGATTTTAACTTATTATGATTTTATCCTATTCTTTGCATTGCTTGATTCTTTGATCTTATCCGTATTAATTCGTTATTTATCCTTATTATTCACTTATTATCTTTCATCCATTTTGTTCGTTATCGTGTTTTCGGTCGGAGGGAGAAGACGACTATTGGTCTCCATACCATAGTCGGAGCTGTCTCATACTCGATTCAATGTTTCATTCTTATGTAACATTATGTTATTTCTATATTTATCTGCTCTACCGCTACTGCACGTGTGCTAAACATAGACATGTTGCATTGTAGTGAAGGTGCGTCATATGGCTAGTGTTGTGACCTAGCTGGTTGTCTGGAAAGTTGTCTACTTTGATCCGCACAAGTTGACACATTCTTGGGTCAGCTTGTGCACTTATATCAACTTACATTTTACATATTCATTCAGTCTTGCATTTTCTCTCGTGCGTTGGTGTTTCGTTTGGCCGTTGGCCGTTTGTGTTCAACGTTATTATATATTGGAAGTTATAACTATGAAAGTAATTATGACCGAGACTGGAAGTTGGGCTTGATTCGGCTCATTGACTTAACGATTGTGTAATCGAGACTTCTTATCTAACACTGTTTATAGTAAGCAAGACAAAGTAATAGCATTATATAATAGCTATGTTGCAGTAGACGTAAATACCAAACTTTCGACTCTAGTTTTACCGTTTTTTCTATCGTGTCATTTCCAGTGATCGTTATGTGGTAACCACGCTAGTCGCTACCAATGTATTAATTACGTAGACGTAGCAAACTTGAATGAAAATGATATGTAGATGTTTTCATATTACGTCATATCTGGGTCAAATCGACCAAGACAAAAAGTTTATTGGTTGTTTGATTGATGATGTGAGTCAAGTAATTAAATGGTTAAGTGGACATAATAGATGTGTCTTTAGACATTCATGATTCTGTTATCAGAAAGGAGCTTTTACTACATATCTCAACTTTTGTCTGATTGTGCTTGATGACTACTATGCAATTGTTACTGTCTCACCTCAACTATTGTTGACACGCTATTTGCCATTATCACGACGTGTTGAATCTGAATGAATTTTCCATGTAAATTAATTTTCGCTTGGTTTTCAGTTCGGTAAATTCGCTGAAGCAAAGAATCGCCGGCAAGTCGCTGCCATTGGAGAAGTTCTGTGCGGTCAAGGCCGGTCGTTACCTGCGCACGCAAAAGCTCGTTCTCGCGCCCTTTGTTAGTTTGCGGTTTTGGATATCTGTTTGTTCCTCTCGCAACCCTCGCTATGAAATTTTCTGTAATCAAGCAGAGCAAAAAATATCCGGCAGTTTTTGGGGATGCTTGAGGAATTTCCAAACTAATTTAATTAATTATTGTTGCAGGAATTGTTGTACTTTTGGAGTGGGTTCCACATGTTGGCCAAAGATGCGTCATTGGTTGAGCCAGTGCTGTTGCAGATTGATTCCCGTCTGACACAAGGTTAATGCTCTGGTTTTTATTAGAGTTATATCAGGTAATTTCTCTTGTGAGTGTAAAGCCTTTGGATTATAGTCATTCATTGGTAGTTGTTTTATGCTTATTTTGTTATCGTTTCAGGCAAAATTGATGAAGACGACGTGTGCCTGTGCCTGTTGCTCAAGGCACTATGCCTGCGCTACATGCAAAGCCCGTTCCAGGCCGAACAATGTCTCTACACTATTGTACAAAAGTTGGTTCTTTTCATCAAGGACATCGTTTCGCACAACCCTGTTTTTACGTTATGTAACTAAAGGAGTAAGACAAAGTGTGACATAATTACAAAACTTTTCGATTAAAGTCAGTGAAAGGAAAAAACGCATTCCCCGAAAAAAATTCTACTACTTTTTAGGAACGTGCAACTAACTGACAACACATACGTGGTACCAAACGCCTATTTTGAGCTGGCCCTGCTTGCTTTCGAGGCCAACAACATGTCCACAGCTAAGAAGTACCTGGCCAAAGCCAAGGACTTCAAAGGCTACCTACTCGAGTCACGTCTTCACTTTCGTATTCACGCGCTGACCAACCGTATCAATGCCATGTGAATATTTTTTGTTTATTTATTTAATTATCCTACTTGGCCACTCACCGATCCGATATATCAATGTGTGGCACAATTAGAGTAATAATTTCAATTCAACTCATTTCCGGTGTTTTCATGTTGGATTGTTTTGTGCATGGCTTGGTTAACGTGTTATTTAGTTTTATTCGTTTCGAACTTCTCCGAAGTTGATTAATTGCGTTGCTTTGTTTTTCTTTCTGTATGTTCATTTGTATATTTACAAAGCACGTGTTGCGCCTCAGGTGTTCAAGCCTTTCGTTTTACTTTTAGTTTAATTTTCTGAGTTAACCATAACAGAAAAACACCGACAAGTTCTCTTTTTCAAGTTGGGCTTGAATTCTGATGGTGTAAACACAAGTGCAATGTGTACAGCGTACTATGATCTCAAGCAGTTGTACAGTCGAACGTACATTACATTCATTCATTATCTAATTGATTCATTCCCCGTGTTCATGGCAGTTTGTGATGATGTTTTTTGATTAATTTCCTGCGTATCTGAAATTTCACACCCGTTCAGACATACCAATATTTTGAGTACAATGTTTTAATGTCACTTGTTATTTGCGAAACGGTCTATGGTTGACTGTTTATCATAGTCAAGAGTGGTATCCTGATAAATTTAATTTTATATAGAATATTTATCGAAGATATATTTAGTTAGATTCATTCAGTATTAGTTCTCATTTCACTGTGATTTCTCTATCATTCATACATGATGTTAGTAGGCTCAATTACTATTATCATTTAATACGAAACTGTTGCTCAATCGTTCGACAGTCTAATCAATCAAGGGTAGCTTCCTTAACTATTTATGTTATAAAATTAATTATACTCTGGTCACACAAACAACTCATATTAAATAAGGTATCTGGTCTGGTCATTCACTTGTTGGACCCAGTTTTCCATAAACATGAATTCCTTTTTGACCCTTGAAATTGTATGATTGAGAGATAATCTTTTTCAAGAATTTAAACTTGACTGTATGAAAATAATCTTTTGGGTCGTTCCGTCGCTTTTTAGAGTTGTTGATTGGTTTGGTTGCTGTTTATATCTTCATGCTATATTTATCATTCACTTTAGCAAGTTATTTGTGCATCTCTAAATTCTGGTGGTTGGGTTAGTGCATATTTAGCATTGAGCGGTTAATTGTATGAGATAATTCAGTTATCCGATGGTCGTGTTGTTCAGAAATGTGCATTTTCAGCCACCAACTACTTTGCTGTGATGTTGATTATTTATCGTGACTTGTATTCTATATCGAATTCGCTAATTGGAATTGCGACCAATATTACTCGAGTACTGGTGTTTTTGCCTTGGTTGATTATTTGGGATTAGTTTAGCAGATTCTCGTTGTAACTTATGTTGCTTTTGTTTTTTTATGAAACCATCTTTATTCGTGTGATTTCTTATCGAATGTATTCTACACACCGATGATTTTTAACCTGAATTTCCATCATGCGTCGATGTAGTATTAGTATTTAGTCAATAATTGTGTGTGTGCACCGAACTTTGTTCACCACATGATTGTTTTAGTTTTAATTTAATGAATAAATGCTTTATATATCATGATACATATATCTTTTGCTTTACGTAAAAATTTGCTATTTACTGATTAAACACCATCTTTCGTAAGCAGTGGTGGGCAGCGAATTTGGCCAAAATGGCGTTACGGTCATACACTTTTTCAAAAATCGGTCTTACGGTCAGGCACCCTCCCGGGTTTCGATTTTGGGGGGGGGGCATGACGGTCAACATTAAATGAAGTCAAATTTTTAACTCAAAAACATTAGTAATGGCTTGAAATAATGACCGAAATTTCGGCATTTTGAAAGCCGCTGATTTGTATAAGAAACATAACAGAAAATCGACAGACTGAGTGCGCGCGGCGCCGAAATTTTGGCATTTTGAAACCCGCTGATTTGTATTAGAAACATCTGAAACCTGACAGGCTGATTGGCGCGTAGCGCTGGTTTTTTTGCATTTTGAAGCCCGTTGATTAGTATTAGAAACGTATCTGAAAACTGACAGGCTGAGTGGCGGATAGCGTCAAAACTTAAGCATTTTGAAGCCCGCCGATTTGTATAAGAAACATATCTGAAAACTGACAGGCTGACTGGCGCGCAGCGCCGAAATTTTGGCATTTGAAGCGCGCTGATTTGTATTAGAAACATATCTGGAAACTGACAGGTTGACTGGCGCGCAGCGCCGAAATTTTGGCATTTTGAAGCCCGCTGATTTGTATCAGAAACTTATTTGAAACCTGACAAACTGAGTGGCGCGTAGCGTCGAAATTTTGGCATTTGAAGCGTGCTGATTTGTATTAGAAACTTATCTGAAAACTGACAGGCTGAGTGGCGCACAGCGTCGAAACTCAAGCATTTTGAAGCCTGCTGATTCGTATAGGAAACATATCTGAAAACTGCCAGGCTGACTGGCGCGCAGCGCCGAAATTTTAACATTTGAAGTGCGCTGATTTGTATTAGAAACATATCTGAAAACTGGCAGGCTGAGTGGTGCACAGCTCCGAATTCTTAGCATCTGAAGCCCGTTGATTAGTATTGGAAACAGCTGAAAATTGACAGGCTGAGTGGCGCCCAGCGCCGAAATTTTTGCATTTTGAAGCCCGCAGATTTGTATCAGAAAGATCTGAAAACTGACAAGTTGAGTGCACAGCGTCGAAACTTCTGCATTTAGCCCACTGATTTGTATTAGAAACGTATCTAGTGGCGCGCACTGTTGGTTGATAATACAGTACTGAGTATATCATCCAGCACCATACATCAATCATCGTATCGTGCATCGAATCGATCCAACGAACACTGATTTTAAAACTTAAAACGTTTTCGACTAATTTTTGGTCGATTTTTTTTTAATTTGAAACGTTTTCAACCAATTTTTGAAAAAAATTTAAACTCAAAAAGTTTTCGACCAATTTTTGGTCGTTTTTAGGCGATTTCGTGTAATTTTAGGTCATTTTGACAGTAAATTCTCTCAAGTTTTGACCGTTACGGTCAATGGGTCAATTCTGAAAATCTCTCTTACGGTCGATCGATCAAGGGCACCCTCCCGCCCTGTTTTGGGGGGCGCCCCCCCGCCCCCCCCCCCCCCCCCGCTGCCCACCACTGTTCGTAAGTGAACGTTGCCAATATGTAGTGTTCTGAAAAAAATCGAGCATCAGTTTTCACAAGCTTTTTTGGGCTTCAGCATTTCCCCAAAATATTGGGTTAAGAACGATTCATTTACGATGGTCTGCGTGTGAGGGACCTTGATTTATATTTACAACATATATCGTATTTTGGTGCTGTTTTTACCGTGTATGGAATCACCCGTTTAGCTAACGGATTGCCAGTGACTGAATAAAACAACGGTAAAGAAACTAGATCGTGTTGTGTTGGTATTGATGGTATTTAGCTTGTTCCACTAGCGGACGAGGGAACAACGGAAAAGTGGAATTCCCCCCTCTTTGGAAGTTCCAAACAGTAGAATTTGTTCCCTATGGTGTAGGTTAAATGGCCATATTTCTGCCAATTCCCCCCTTTTTGGAAAAATTCCCCTCCCTTTGAAGGTTTGACTCGTCCGCCAGTGGCTTGTTCGATCCGAACTGATCAAGATACAGATCAGTTATTTACTCCAGTGTTATATTGATTTTTCGGTCGTGTTGTTGCATTTATTTTAAATGTTGTTTGAGAATTTTCCGCAAACTTTCAAGTTGTTTCCGATTTTATTCTGAGTCGGTGTTTCCGACGTGGTTTCAACATGGAAAATAACACCATTTTTTATATCCATTGATGTTGTTATTCTCTTCACCTTCACCTAATATATTTCCAGCGTCAGTTATGGTCAACTTTCACCAGAAAAAGAAGACCAAGCGAACGACATGTCGTATGAAGTACAAGGTGGCCGCCAAGGTCAGGGAGCACCATCGCAAAGTCAGGAAAGACGGCAAGAAAAGTTTGTGGATCTGAAAAATTATGCCTTTTTGCTTACAAAATCTGGATACAAAATTTTATGATGATCGAGCGAATTCTTAAAAAAAATACTACACTTCCACCGACAAAAAAATTATAAGAGGATTTGGAAACTCAACCACAAAATTTTATAAATGTAACTTTTCGAAATGTGGAACTATGAGTTTCCTATTTCAGAGGGACCGGGAAAGGAAAAGCCGATCGTGGTGCCGTCCAAATGTCCGTTCAAGGAGGAAATACTGCAGCAGGCTGAAAAGCATAAGGAGCAGATGCTGGTCGGTGATTGGGACAAACTTTAATTTGAACTTAGACTAAGGCTACGTTTCTGACATATAAAACGGACAAAATTATTCAATAATAGATAATTGATCATATTTTGTCTACTAAATCAGATTTTAGGATTTTGGTTATAGACTGATAATTTTTCAGCAAATGAAGGAGAAAATGCGTGTTGACAGCAAGAAAAAGCACGCGGACGCCCGAGCCAAGCTGATTGAGAAGAAGCGTAACATGAGTTCGGCGACCGATCTGAACGCACTGGTGGCCAACGCTCAGAAACAGCTTGTTGAGTACGATTTTCAGGTTAACTAAAGTATTATTTACTTCGAAAAATTATCTAAAAAATGCGTTTTGCAATGATGTTATGTTGATTGAACTAAGTTTATTTGGTGGGCGGTAATCGTTTAGTATTTTTTCTGTTTGCCAATATTCCCGCGCCCCATTTCTTCACATCAGTTAATGCAGGTCAGATCGGCTGGCATACCTAATGAAACTGTCGCTTATTTATTAATAAACTCATAATATAAAGTTTTACTATTTTCAGCACAACATCATTGACGAGCAGGAATTCCGTGACCTGCCGGCGGACAGCAAAGGTCACGGCCTGAAGACCTACGCGTCGATTGTCAAGCACGTGATTGAGAACTCGGATGTTGTGTTCGAAGTACTCGATGCACGCGATCCACTCGGCAGCCGCAGTGCCGCCATCGAAAAACTCATTGTCGATGCCGGAAAACGGTGCGTTTAGTAACCTAATCTTTTAAAACCAATTTTAATTGTTCAAAACTATTAACAAAATTTGTCATGTTGATGTCATGAACTATCTGCTGTACCAGTTGAAAATGATGCCAAAATGTTGTCCAGGAACTATTGGAAAGTAGGAATACAGCTGATTGTGTCGTTCATATTTACTTATTATTTACAGTTTGGTGCTGCTGCTGAACAAGATCGATCTCGTACCCAAGGATGTTGTGGAGAAATGGATGGCCTACCTGCGACAGCAAGTGCCCTGCATTGCTTTCAAGGCCAGTACGCAGGAACAACGCTCTAATATTGTTGGTTTTTGGTAACGTATTTAGAATGGGGTTTCTTTGGAAAATACTTTTTGAATTAAAACCAAAAACTTCAATAAAAGTCCAGAAAGATTTATATTGGTTAGATTTAGATACCTGATTTGTTTGTGTTTATTCAGGGCCAGGCTGGTTCAAAGACAGATCTGTCAACGTCGAGCAGCAAGTGCATCGGTGCCGACATGGTCATGAAATTGCTGGGCAACTACTGCAGAAATAAAGATGTAAAGACGTCCATTAATGTCGGCGTCGTTGGTTGGTTGCTCTCAGCAAATATTACTGTTTATTTTTTTATTCGATCAATAAGCAGACACTGAATGGGAGCTGCCAGCTGGTATCACGAAACCAATGTTAATGAGACAGCAAATTACCAATAATAACCAAATACTTTGCTGGCAACACCTTTTCGTCTGTTAAAATTTCTTCTGGTCTTATCTTGGAAGTTTGGAACATGAAATGCTTGCTTGCAGGTTTCCCAAACGTGGGCAAGAGCAGTGTGATTAACAGCCTGAAGCGCAAACGCACCTGCAACGTGGGTGCCATGCCCGGCATCACCAAGTTTGTGGCATATTAATTTTATCCCACTAGTTTATAACAAACCAGAATGATTATACATTACATGTTTCATTTGAACTTAATTTTCATGGGATTTGTTTTTTGTCACGGATTTCGTGTTGTATTTAACACTGTACTTTATATATTATCTATTGTATTCCATTTCCATAGTTCTTTTATTCGTGTTCATGCAACTATTTAATTTTATTCAATAATTTTTTATTGAGATGTAAACGAGCATTTTCGATGTTTTGACTATTTCAGGGGTCTGCAAACGGTGGAGCTGGCGCGTCACATTCGTCTGGTTGATTCGCCCGGTGTTGTGCTCGCAACCAAGGAAAGCGTCGATCCCATTGAATACGCGCTCAAGAACGCTGTACGGGTAAGTAGATTGAAATAATTCATAAGATCTATCAGAATCTATTGTTCTGTTGAAATCGTTAGAGATGCGAGCTATCAGTTTTCACGCTGGCTGTTTTACGTAATCGTAGGCAATCTCGTGCACTGGCCGATGAACCAAAACCCCGGAAGGGGAATCTCTCTAAAGAGAGGGGGTTGACAGAAAATTAGGCCATTTATCTACCCTTGTTCGAAACCGCCAGGGGTTCTCTTTTCCGTCTAATTTTCTTACGCGAGTGACCCCGTGAGAAAGTAACCTGAATCTGTATGCTTGTCATTGAAATAAAAATAAACTATGCAGGTGGACACATTAACGGATCCGATCGGTGCAGTGACGGCCATTCTGCGTCGTTGTTCACGCGACATGCTGATGGTTCAGTACGGCATCGGCGTGTTCGACGATGTCAACCAGTTCCTGGCACACATCTCCAGACGTATCGGTAAGCTGAAGAAGGGCGCTGTGCCCGATGTTAATGCGGCCGCTAAAAAGGTTATTGAAGTCAAGGAGGTGGAATTCTTAATCATGTGTAGGTACCTTGATTCAATCAAACCACCAAGCAAGCCAAACAAACAGGGGTGGGCCGGGTTTTTGGCGTTTTGCAGGGGGTGGGGGGTAGAATTTTGAAATATCAGATTACCCCCTTACCCTGAAAAGTGGGGGAGTAAAATCGGGTAAAGGGGGGGGGGTAAAAAAAAATTTTCGCAAAAAAGCTTTGTTTTTTGTTTGTTTTGCTAAAAAAATTCTATTATAAGGTATAAACATCACATATACCGGTTTTTTCAGGTTTTAACCAAGAAAATTGACCCGGAAAACGTGTTTGTTCGAAAAAAAAATTCTCACAGCCAAATTTTTTTTGGAAAATGAGCATTAAAATCGAGGTTTTGAGGCCGATTTTCTCAAAAATTTCGAGTAGGGGGGAGGGGGTAGGCGACCTAAATTTTTGTCTAGTGGGAGGGGGTAGGCTACCCGCCGACCCTAAAAAGTGGGGGGGGGGGTAAACCGATTTATCGCATTTTGACTGAGCCAGAATGGTGACCGAAAACTTTGTAACCAAATTTGGTATTATGGGATGTGAGTGTAGCTGGTTAAAATTTGCAAAACATGCACGAATAAAGACCTCAATTGTAATATAACAATGTGCAGGTTCTGAACGACTGGACGACGGGCAAACTGCGGTATTACACGCTGCCTCCGGAGAACGTTTCCAGCAGTGAACAGCCGTGCGACGCCCAGTTGGTGACCAAGATGCGGGCCGAGTTCAACTTGGATGACTTGGAGCCAGACATGCTCAAGACCGTGCAGGGTTAGAACAATCTTTTTAACTGGGAATTCACTTTTTCATGAATGAAGCCAACCACTATTTCACGCTAATACCATATGAGAACGGCGTTTTCGTGGTGGCCAGAGAGGTTGACTAAACGTCAGAGACTAAACTTGAGAGGTTGTCAGGCAATGGCTATGGCAGAAACCCTAGAGCAACGTCTCAGGGTCTGTGTGTCTTAAGTCTGGTTTCGAACCTTCAACAACATACACTTCATGGCTTGCTTTGTACTGACTGAATGACGAATTTGTAAAGACAGATTATTCATTGACGGATAATTTGTTACTGGACTGACCGAACCGATTATTATTTGTTTATGTTTGTACTTCTAGACATGCCCATGTTGGACACGATCGATGCGGCGCTTTACCGTATTGAGGACGATGTGGAGATGGAAGTGGTCAAGCCTAAGGTTGCCATTTTCACTTGTCCAAACCTAGTTTTAGAGAAATTTTTACGAAATATTTATTTTCATTGTAACATGATAATTGAAGCGAAATATTCAGATCTTTTATTTATAACAAGGTGATCAAAATCGAATATAAACTTTCATTGTAACATGGCAATCTTCTACCAAGTATAAACTTTCATTTAAACGTGGTAACTTTTTCTAAATATTAGCGTTAATTGTAACTTGGTAATCTTCTACAAATTGTTGATTTTCATTGTAACCTAGTGATAAAAATCTAATAATTTTAGGAGAAGATGGTGGTCGAGGCATCGAGTAAGCGACACAAGAAGTACGCGGCTGCGATGGTGCCGAGTCGTGACAATGCGGTGGACATGCTCAAGGAACCTGCAGTCGCCGGCAACCATCAGATCGGCAAGCTCATCAAACATGTACAGAAGAAACAAAAGAAGAAGCTGCGACGAAATGGTTGATTTGTTTAACAGCTAATTTTTTTATGAAGAAACTTATTTTCCTGATCTATTGAGCTTTTTTATGTTTATTTCTGTACTTTAGTTTCTTGCTGTTTTGACAGTTAATTTTTGCAGCCAAAGTGGATGAGAAAATCCGCGAGGCGGCTGATGCGCTCGGCGACAAAATGGACCTGGGCGGTGGTGGTGATTACAATTTTGATGAACACTTTCCGAAAGCATGATCTTATTTGGTCCGGGTTTCAATGGATATTCCGTATGGATAAAAAATTCTATTGATATTATGAGATGAGCGCTAAATCTTTGAAAACTCATCTAATTTTGTCCTCACGCGAAGACGGATATCTATGATTTTTTTTTAAATCTTGTTATCGATCCTGACTTTTGAAAGACTACTGAGGCTGAACTGAAACGTGTTACTTTATTTGTTGTTATTTTTATTACTCTTCTAGTTATTATTTCCATCGCGCTGTTATGAAAAGAATTTTATTATGAGAAATAAAGAAATTGGTCTTCGAATTGCCTTTGTTTTGTATTAATTTTACTGGTTGTCGGTTTCTAATCAAACCGAGGAATATTGTCCGTACTTTTAAATTCTTCGTTTGTTATCATGCTTATGGGGTTGAATACCGAGCAAGACAGTGAAACGAATTATTTTTTTCGGTCATCTTTTCGATTAAAGTTGTTTGTTATCTATTCAAAATGTTATTTGCAGAATCATTTCTATATCTTACCGTAGTTTACTATAATGGTTGTTTCAAAAGTTTGGCGTGAGAATAAGCGCGCGTCAAAAACTTGAAACTGCCGGTAGAAACGGTTATACAGAAAAACAGATTGACGTATATCGATTGTATTTTTTGCAGCAGATGGAGGGTTTACGACGTCAACTGGCCGACGTGGGCAACGTCACGCCCGAAGAATCTAACCGAACGTCATTGAGTAGCAGATTCCAACAGTCGGCCACACATGCCGGTGTATCAGATAATGATAAATACTACACGGCACAACCACCCCGCTATAATGCACCGCCCTTTAATGGTTACAATATTCAATTATTTAAGTTATAATATTAATCTGCTAGTTCGTTATTATCAACAATCTGACATGTTATCTGCCCAGCTAAGCACTAAATTTCTAAACTAAGTTTTTATCACTAAATGAACTACTCTGAAACTGTTATATCCAATCGATAACCGAAGATTTGTCAACCCATCTTTTTCGATAATGTTTGTGGAAGGTTGTAATTAGTTAGTTGACTCTTTTTATATAATGTCATATTTTATATCCCAAAAACAACATTCAAGTTACATAGGTTTTTTGCTTTGTTTTTTCAGCTTCTGTATCGAGTGTGGGCGAGAATCTGCTAAGCGAACGACTTTTTGTTAGTAAAGTTTTCCTAATATATACAAACATATTTTTCGTGTAACCTAGAATCTTGATAACATGTTGCCAATATGGTGGCATGTGTTACGGCAATAAAAATTGTCGCATGCTCATCATGATAGAAGCACACAAATTTAGCCTTTGTTTACCGTGTTGATAAAATGCCGTTTAGAGCAATTGTTATCATAAAAGTATCCCGCCCTTTTTATATTTTCGTGAATGTAGTAGTGACTATATCTTGTAAGTTAGACGAAAAGGATAAGGCACACTTTAAATGATTGTTAATGTTTATTTTAGTTATCTGAAGATCCATCGCACCTGGAAATGGAAGTGCAGTACAACATCGATGCCGGTCAGACCGTGGAGATCGCAGCCTGGAGACGTGCCAGACAGGTTAACCTAACCCCCTTGCAATGTTTGTTTATCCAGAGAAAACATGATTTATATGCTTTTTTGAAGCAATATAATTATACAATGATTTTGCAAGTCTGTTGTGATCTTTAATTCTTTGGTGTGGTGTCATAATGACAACTACTCCACAGCATACCTAATTTAGCACAACATTAGAAACCTCGATTAAAACCCACAATGCTCATTTGCAAGGTCACTCGAAATATTATAATAATATGTGTTTTTTCTGTAAATAAATGCTGCCTTAAGTTGAAGTTGTAATAACGTTGGTACGCCATTTATCCAGATGCATTTGGACAGTGTGTTCAAGCCGGAAACCCAGGTGGACCACACGTTGTCTATAAATTCTGACCATCCGTTGATTATGTGGGCTGATGGTGCATTTGCATCCGACGAGGCCGTGGCGGGCAGACTAACGGCGTTGAGGCAGTCGGGCGATGACAGACTCATCCATGAGTGTCTGGTCCAGGACGTGCTCACATGTCTCATGGTCGGTTTGGGCTTTTTTGGGTACTATTAAGATGTAACATCAAAAGTTATGATAGCGCCAGTGCTCAAATATTTTGCTCGTGGCCGGTTTGGGCTTTCCGGTTCCATTACTAGAACATTCTATTTTGTGAAATTTCTCTGAACCTGGCTTTTTGAAATAGAAAGTATGATCGATTGGTGATATTGGCGTTCAAAAATTTTCTATTCCACGGAGTATAATCCGAAATTTACTGCACAATTAAGCCTAACTAATCGATCCAATGATAAAATGCGAAGGTCCCTAGTTACATACGCACATAAACATGGATATGCGTATTTTCAATACACGCCTGTTGTTTTCTTTACTCAACAATGTTTGGTACCGTACATTCAACTCGCCTAATTACAGGGTGGTAGTGGCAATTTCGTAATGCGTATAGTTGACGAGGAGTCGGGTCAGTGCCGAGTCCGGGTCCATCCGAGTGTGACCGCCGATCTGCGTGAAATGGTAATGCGCTGTGTCCAACAGATTGTGCCTGATATTTATACCGTTGATCGATTTGTTAATGGTTGGTGCTTTTGTGCCCCAGAAAACTCTAGATTAATTCGCTCGCATATATAATCCGTAACTCCATTCACACAATCTTTGCCTTACGATACGACTGAACATGAAGCCAAGATCTGAATTTCCAGAAAATTCGAGCGCTTTACTGAACGGCAGCTGTGTGAAGATCTTTGCCGGTGCGGTTGGCAAGCAGATGAGCAAAATGCGAAGCATGGTTAGTCACGCTTAATTGGTATTTTATACTTTTTTTCAGTTGTTGCCAATTACTTAAATTAATTTATTCGTTCAAAATTCTTTCCCGCAAAGCCTAAACTCATCCAAACTTGGATTCGTCTCCATGTAATCAATGGATTCCGATGCGAAATTGTATCTCAGATCCACCAACTCGAGTGTCTGGTGCAAATGAACCCGGAGAAAATGGATCTGCTCACCATCGAGTACCATCTGGATGGCAACGTACAGCAGACGATACGCACGATCGCACGGGTTGTTGACCACGTTAGACAGGTCGGTTAAAAAGCGGTCTAACTGTCTCACTCACTCACATCTGACTTCTTTCGTGCGTTTTCAGACATTTCCCATTGTTGTCAGTCACATCGAGTTCTGTTTTTATCATGTTAATCAATCGGTTTATTCTATGGTATTTGCAGAATTCGCTCATCGGTGGTGGTCTGATCACGTACCTTTTATCGGAGATTCCCGTGGCGCTGGCTGTGGGTGAATACTCGCATAGAATGCTACTGGTTGGTTTGCTTGTTTGATTGATTGCTTGATTTATTTATTTAATTATTTATTGAAGTGGTATACAACATTCTACTAACTCTAATAGTGCCCGTATTTTACGAAATTGATTCATTTATTGGTTATTTTGGTATAATGCTGATGGTTTCAGTGTCATTAACAATCAGATCAGTGCGTTAATAATTTCAGAATCTGATCCAGACAACGTCCAACTCTTATTCGGAGAAGCTCAAGCTTTGGATGCTCCACGGTCAGCTGGACGATATCTATTTGGAGGTTGTTTTTTTTAAATAAATTCTTCTTTTGAAAGCAGAATAAGGTTGTATATAATTATTCGGTGTTATTTCATTGATTTTACATAGATGATATTTTTTGATTTTTTAGTTCATGATCTGGCCATCGGAATGCATGTCGAGTGAAGGTACGGGCGGTGCGAACATGTACTACGATGATGAGGATGAGCAGGTGGACATGGACACGTTGGTTGTCGTTTTTTCATTCATTGTTGTTCCGTTTTTATCTACGACAAAACAGATAGTAGGTCGCTTTATTGGTTTGTGAGATTGCTTGCTTTATCTGGAAAGTCCATTATTTCCTGGTTTATTTGAACTACAGGTGGGAGAATCGGTTCGAGTTCATCGATGACCTGTGTCCGGCGTACCTGCTGCCCGTCAAACACGAAATACTAAAATGCGGCACTTATGTGAACATATTGAGACGATGTGGTTGGTTATTCAGTTCATACTTGTAAATAATCGAGCGAGAAAATAGTGTTTTTTTTACTGTTTTGACTGACTCAATGGCTAGTTAACGACAACCGAATAGCTTATCGGTTATTCAGAGTAACTCATGTTACTACACGATTCAATGTGACTTAATGGCTACACGGCTGAAGTGACTCATATAACTCATTATTACACGACTCATGTGACTCATTACTACATGACTCACGTGACTCATATTACTACATGACTTCTCAACGTGCTTTAGGTGGTCGAGTGAGCATCGACGAGTCGACGAGTGCCGACCTGCACTACTCGGGTGACCCGCAACGCGTGCTGGCCTGCGTGCATCGCATCAACGTCGAGATTGGCAGGCAGCTGCTGCAGGTGCTCGTACAACACCACAACATACTCGCCGTTATCAAGTGAGATTCGGTTTTTTTATTTTATCGCGGCTACTTCCGAGAAGCGGAATTGGTGGTTTTAGTGAACAGACACAGACTGTTTTGTGAGCGAAATTTTCAAGACGCTTTAAGTTGAAGTGATCCATTACTTTTCAGCACGATGCAACAGTTCTGTCTGCTTTTGACGGCAGACTGGTTAAGGGATTTTATGCTCCAGGCACGACTCGAGCTCAGTAAGCCTGTGCCAGGTTGGTGTTGACGATCTTCATTATATTATCTCGGCATTTATTTTGTATCTGTCAAGATATCTAGACAGTTTTGATTGAGTTATGCGATAAAAGCATCAGTGTGTCACGAAAGGATATTCACCCGGATTTGGGCTTTCACTTTAATTTTTATGAAACATTATAAAATACTAATAAAATGAAATTGCAGACGTCCAGCTGCACCGGATCGTCTCACTATTCGCAGTGGCCGTTTCCAACAGCAGTCTCGGTCAGGATCCGCACCTGGAGCTTCTCACTCCTACGTTCAGTTCGGTGTCGTTGGACGTGTTCCTGGCTGCAGTCATACAAGTCGGACAAGATGAAGACAGTTCGTGTTTTGCATGGCATTAAATGAATAACTTGTACTACTCTGGTTCTTTGCCGGTTATAGAGAGTGATTTGGTCAGGACAAATTTTGGTCTCAAGTGGTTACTGACTTTCGGAGGCTTCTATTCCTTTAACTGTCATTATATTGACATATATGAGGCTACCATCGTTATTTCACTACTACCGACATCAGTTTATGGTTGATCACTATTCTGAAAAGTCACTTGAAACTTGCTGATCTCATCAAATCCGCCTATTTCCAGTGTCCAAAGCAACATTACTGGCCGAACCGTCGTCGAGTTTGATCGGGTTTGATGGACTGCATCTGTCGGCGCAGATTGATTGGCCGTTGAACGTGCTGTTTACACGACGCGTGCTCATTCACTACACAATCGTGTTCAGGCGATTGCTGCAGGCCACTAAGTGTATTATGATGCTCACTGGGTTGGTGCACTGTTGTTATTGTTTCTATTGACGTTGCATGTTTGCTCGTTGCGGTTAATGTATTTGTTATTGTTTACTAACTGCTTTGTTGTATCAGGGAAGACAATCCTGTTGAAGAATGGGAGGTTAGACAACAAGCACAAGATGCACAATTGACAAAGCTGAGAGGTTTAGTCACGAAAAGAGCTAACTTTGGGAGTCCGAATAAAGTAAAAGTAAAGCAAACCGTTTTGGATGGAACCAGGTGTTTTCAGTTTATCGAATACTAGATTTTTCAATTATAGAAAATTTATTATCTTACAAATGATTAACTGACCCCTAGCCATACCATAATTTGAGTTTTCACATGAAAGGTTGAATAAAATTGAGGAATGTGAACGTTTTGATGTCCTACATTATATATCCGTTCTTTTCTTGAATACATTCATCTTTCTTACTGCACTTCCAAATAATTAATGTAATTTTTTAGTAACGACCCACTGGAAACGCAGAAATCTGCGGCCACACCTCGATCGCGCGAGACCAAGCTGGACATCGTGACCAGACACACGATGCTCAAGTTTGTGCAGGATTACCTGTTCTACTGCACCGAAGAGGTAATCAAGCCAAATCTCAACGACTTCAAAAATCAGCTGAAGGAGGTTGGTATTTTTCATTAAGCGTCTTTACATTTTTTTTTCATTGCACTGCACTTCGGGCGTATTTAGAGATACCATAAAAACGGGCGTTTTTTATTTTCGAGTACCGGACAAGAGTTTTTGCATGTTTCAGGCGTGCACGCTCGATCAACTGGCCAACGCACACTCTGACCTTTTACAAAAGATCGTCAAGGGCTGTCTCCTAACGGACAAACATCTCGTCAAACGAGTGCATCAGGCATTCGAGCTCATCCTTGCTTTTTGCAGAGAGACGGTGGTTTGTAAAAAAGTTTTCAAAATATTTCCTACTATTTTTTTGAAATAACTCGAACAGGTTGACTGTGATAACGGAAGTTCCTTAGTTACCAGTTGTTATTCCAATAAACTGTTACGTGGATTTAGTATTTAGGCGTTTCTGACTCACCGGTAATGCTTGAAAGATAAAGATAAATATCATATCGGTGTTTTTGGCTTTTTGCATTTCTGACTTTGGAAATGACAGACGTCGAGTTTTTTGTTATTCTAGCTCGTGTGGCAATGTTACGTTATTTTCTAGGTACCCCGTTGGCAGCTGGCTTTGCGTTTCACGGGAGAAATGGACGAACTGATCGAAACGTTGCCGCAGTTGGGCGTCAACAAGGCTGACCGCTCGGCCAACTGGCACAATCTAGCTGACAGGTTCGCTTCTGATGTTCATTACACAACATGACAGCTTTTGTTATATAATGACTACTATTCAATATTTTTATGTCGATCTGCGTAAGTGCTATGAACTTTATTGGTATACATACAATCTATACATACACCGAGAGTTTCCATGTGTGTTTGCAGGATCAACAGCGGCAAGATCCCGGCGTCAGTGCTACAGCCGTACTACGAGAAACTGAGACGGCAGCAGGCAACGGCTATGGCCAGACGACCCACCGCTGCCTTGAAGGACATGCGGTAATGGAACATCATCGTATTTATATCTGAACTATAATTGTAAAGTCAGTGAGAATGTTGCAGCTTGCTTTTTAACGTTTTTACGCTGCGTCACGAATTCACGAACCTAAATGTCGAATCTACTTTAAAAACGACCAATTTTATCAAATTTGTTGAATGCGTCCCGAAGTATCAAACATGATTCTGTTTCTGATCCTGCGCAATAAGAGCTATGAATAAATGAATTTAGAACATTACGTTGCCGTTAATCATACATTTATACTGTTTGAACTGGTCATTTTTGTTGTTGTGGCTCTTGATTTTATTGTTATTAATGCATATCTGATCTCCCCACTGAAGTCACTAATACTGATACATTCGTTGATTTATTGTTATTAGGCTGAGTGTATTTATTTTATGGTTTTGAATGTGACCCAAAATGATTCACTTTTGTCGATTCTCAACTTACTGCCTGGCGTATAACTGTAGGTCTGTTATGAACATGTAGCCTTTACACTATTCTAATAAAAATTACTGAACAAACGAAGACACGTTCCATTTGCTCATTCTTACCATTTGTTTTTATGTGTAAGCAAAATGTTGAATCTATGTGCTTTTTCATTGATTGTAAAATAAAATTGATAATTGGTTGCCTATTTCTCGATTGGTGTCTTCTATTTTTTTTACTGAAAGTCGTATGACAGCATACGATGCAAATCGATATAATAACTTGCGATTTGCTTATCTGCTACGATAATACCTAGAAGATTTGTTCTTCATGAGAGCGTTTTTGAAGATTTTCAAAATTGTATTGCTCAATGTGTACATGATTTACGATAAGATAGCAATGATTTTGTGTTACAGCGTATGAACAGCCAGGCCCTAATCCGACAGCGGGCACTGCGGCTTGCCAGCCTGATGCGTGCCAGCCGTGCACTGGCCACTGGAGGTAATTACATTAATGTTTCCTAGTAGAAATTTGTTCAAAACTGTTGACAGACAAACGTCCCAGAAAAGTGGCATAAGTAACGTTGAAGGAAACTATCATTCCACTAAACGAATGTAGGAACCTTTTTTGTTTCTAGATACTCGGGTTTTTACAGATGTACATCATGACTTTATTTTTTTATTTTACATTTTAATGGCATTTTAGGGTATGCGCACGAGCAAGGCGACGCACCTCGACCGATCGTGCCCAAGAACGTGCACATCGGCTGGCAACAGTACCACATTATGGACCCGTCAAAGTACACGTTCGCACCCGAGTGGTCGGATGCCCATGAGAAACAGCGGTATGTAAAAATTTTGGTGATTCGTTTCACGAGGACCATTGGAATGGCAATCACTTTAACAAATATCACTGGAGTGAAGTAATGACACGTCAAATGAAGTCGTACAAATAAATTGATTTCAGTGGTTTCTACCGGACGCTGCCGATGAAAGATTCGGATCATTCGCGGTACGACATCAAAGCGCTGTACTGGGTCAGTGCGGTGACGTGGGCGTTCATATTCTATCATCTGTACTGGCAACCCGATACAATCACGGTGGGTTTTTTGTATATTATTTGTGGAAAAAAGGTTTCAAAAAGTTAGAGCATTGTTTGAAAATTAGTTACAGAAATAAGACTGAATCAGAAATAATGATAATTCTATTATACTTTTTTACCGTTTCATAACAATTGCAGGGTGAATGGTACTTACCGTGGGTGGAGGAATTTACAGATGAGGAGCTGGGCATTCCTCCTGAGGGCAGCAGTCAGCCCGAGTACTGGGGCAAGCATTTTGACAAACTGAAGAAAAGCGAATGAATTCTGATTGCAGTATATCTAGCTCAAAATATGACATTTGATAGTTTGTGTATGTATATTATATATTGTACTGTTTTTTTAATCAAACTAGCGCATCTTTTCTCAAATGAGCAAATTATAGATTTCAGAAGTTCACTCGTTTACTGATAACGTAACATAATACCTTCTTTCTCATCTGTATAATATGTCAATAAAGTCAAATAACTATCGATATAACAGACAAATCAACGGATTTTCACTTCAAACGCGATCTGCTTGAAAAACTTAAATACAGCTAAAGCATGTTCTGTTGTCCCTGATTTTATAACCAGCAAGTTCACTTTCCACCTTGAAACGTTAGTCTCACTAGGTGATGGGGAAACTTACTAGAGCAAATAAGTTTTTGTCCCCGAAAATAAAACCACATATAAAATAAATAACTAAACATGATTGGCTACTTTGCGCGTGTTCGACACTCATTGGCTAATTCAAATTCAGAAGCGCATGTGGTCCCACAACGAAAAGCGTGTCTTTTCGAACACGTGTAATTTGAACGCACACGCGAGCGTCAGAATTCACGTACACAACTGATGTGCATGAGTTTTGAACTGCCCGTAGGCGCGAAAACCCTTTTCGTTGTGTGACCATGTGTGCTTTCAGATTTGAATTAGCCAATGAGCGTCGAGCACGCGCAACGTAACCAATCATTGTCAGATATTTATTTTATACGTCATTATATTTTCAGAGACAATGTTTTTTTTGCTATAGTAAATTTGCCCATCACCTAATGAGACTAACGTTTCAAGGTGGAAAGTGAACTTGCTGGTTTGAAAATCAGGGACAACAGAACATGCTATATCGCTTTTAAAATGGTATAAAAATGCAAACCCTTTTGAACCACAAATCAAAACTACAGACATTTCTCTATTTATCGAAACAGGGTTTGCATTAGCGACTTCTCGAATAAAATAAACAACGAAAACAGTTTCACAAGAAAAATCGTCGTCTGGACGTTTCCATCTCATGTCGTTTCAGTACCCACTCGTATTCACCTTTCGAATCAAAAGTGCCCTTCTGCAGCCATTTGAGCCTCAACGTGAATCGCGGTCCCAGCTCCAACAGTGCCGCCTTCTCGCCCTCACGTTTGAACTCGTATCTGGACAAATAAAAAATATATACTATAAACATCCATATTTTTACCACGCTAAAAGTTTCAATCAAAGGAGCGTTATATTGCAGAAATAAAATGATCGTAATCCCCTAATAAAACGTAATCCCCTTTTGTCCTTTAACCTGTGATGTCGGAAGAAAATGTAATCGCGCTGATTGTGGAAAGTAACGGCTCGACGTCCCTTGAAGTTTGGGGATTGCGGAAACAGGCAGGCGAGCATGCGACCCACCTTGTGACCGAGTCGTGTGTTGAAGTTGTTAAGGATGATCTCGGGATGGTGCGAAGTGCTGGCACCAGTACGCTACAATGTCGTACAACAATAAGACGCCACTGTTAACTATGTATAATGAAAAATATACAATGATAAATATGTTATCTAATGAATATTGTAATAGAAGTGCAGTAAAGTGAGGCATTTTCATACATTAAAAAAATTGAAGCTATACGCATACCTTGATGTCTTTTGTGAACCGTAATGTGTTAATCTTGAAATAGGCTGTCGGACCCTCGGGTAAATGACAGATCATCATGCCGTCTGAAAGTTGTAACCGAAATTAGGTAACCAACGAAAACTTGATATTTTCAAATTATATGACTATATGAAATTATATTCATTCAACTAGCGCTTGTAGAAACAAATAAACAATTACAAAAAAGCGTATTAAATTTTTTTCACATATTCTAGTTTACTTGAATAAGTTATTAAGAAAACCATCTAATGCTCAAAATTTGGTGATCCCCAGAAAGTCACCGACTTACAGAGATATTATCTAATGAACATTTAGAAACAAGTCTAACTTGGTTTTGCCTGATCATCGTTGATCACGACCAGGTCCGTGTATCCATTGGCTATCGCTTTCTTGATCAACTCCTTCAGACCGTATTTCCGTCGGCCCAGCACTTTCGAATTGGGCACCACCTTACGCAGTTCATAACACAGCTTCCAGGCCGTCTGAAAACGTCAAAAAGCGTTTTATTCTAGGTTCCAGAGCAGGAAGGAATAAGATGGGTTGCACCAGTAATCAACTGACCAATCGCCCGTGTTCGGTGGTCGTAATGAGTACTTTTGGTTCGGTCTCTTTATTGAAGTACGTGGCGAACTCATCATTACGTTCATCAAACGCCACCTCTTCATCCTCCACGTCCACGACGGTTGCATCGTATTCTCGGGTGTTCTCCAACGTTCGGGGAACACCTTTGGGACATGCCTGCAATTCAAATTTGTTGCTCACATAATGTATCGTTTTCTTCCTTATCCAACAACAGATTGCTGGTTAAGATAACACCAAAGATGATCAGCTTTCGCTAAAACGAAATAATAAACTACATTTACCAACCGCATCGCCTTCCTTCTCGCGGATTTTCTTGGCCGACTCCTGGCGTTCTCGCTTGGCCTGCAGAATAAGTGACAATTTAGAAATAAAATAATGTAGATTTGTAGTACGAAGGAAAAGGAAAGTCAACTCAGGCTGCCGAATATGGTTACCACTACGTTTTCACATGCCGCATATCGATTGGGTTTATCAAGATGGCGAAAAAGTATCAACAAACCGCGGATTTCTCCAGTTTGATTTTGCGCCCGTTTTGTTCGTATTTCTGGCGACGCGAGTCTTTGCGCGTCATCTTCTTCTGTTTGGCCGCATTTTCTCCTGCATTCGGTTTCGGCATCTTGCAGTAAATGCCTGAAACGAAGATTAGTTCACTATGCCATATTGATTTCTGAATAAACGAGGAAAGTAATTGTATTCCAGTAGTGAAATGGTGGTTTTAGCCATCTCAAGAATATTCGCACTTGATTACATTAACCCTTTTTTATTATGGATTCAGTCATTATATTACTATTTTGGATTATAAAATATATTCGATGTTCCTGAAGATCGCCGCTGAAGGCTGGGAATAAACTGAAGGCTTGGAATCGAACCTCGGACCGTTCTTTTAACATCTAAACCAATACTTTGGAGCATTAAGGCTTATTTTCACTACTTGGCGCTCCTGTTTTTCGCTGAACTCCAACCTAACGGTGCCGAATTTTTCGAGTTAAAATTCCAAAAAAAATCCAGCCTTAAAAAATAAAAAATTCGTGAAGAATTCAAAAATTATAAAAATCAAAATTCGTGAAGAATTGCCAATGCCGATGAAAATAAATTCGTGAAGAATTTATTCGTCTATAAAATCGACTTCGGAGGAACTGGTGAACCTGAAGAATGGCCGCCGCACGCAATCGTCCGACATGGGAGTTTGACTTGAAGCAGGATAGTGCTTATTTTTTATTTTATGATGTCGTGAAGACAAAGAATGTGAATTTGGCCGGTCGTTTATATAAAAATTTCGTGTCAGTAATCCAGGCACATTCTTCACTCAGTCACGTAGAAATTCCGGTACTGAATCGATCTGATAATTTCTCCAGTTTTTGTTGCCGTATTGGATGGATATGGATGATTGAGGAAATCTTTGCCACTGTAGAATCGATCCCGTGGCCAGAGCCGCCGCCGAGCGTTGGGCCAGACGTGAGCGGAGATACAGACAGTGCCGTCACGCCGGTCAACCTGAGCGCACTATGGGATGAATTGGGCGTTCGTGAAGACGTCATGGGCCACAGATTTGGAGCAGAAAACAGGTGCAGTGTTTTTAATTCGGGTCAGGAAGTTGCCGAGTGCGGTGATAAGGGTTCTGGTACTGGTCGCCGCCCTTACACCTGTGCAGATAGTGAGGTGACTTCTGGATTGTCCGGTCCGGTCCCCACTATGGTTATTAAGGATAAGGATTTCAGCGTCAGAGAGTTTAGTAAGAAGGCTGTCGAGGTGAGGGCACGCAGTCCCGTTGAACCTGACACCCGTGTCGAGGTGAGGGCACGCCGGCCCGTTGAACCTGACACCCCTGTCGAGGTGAGGGCACGCCGTCCCGTTGAACCTGACACCCGTGTCGAGGTGAGGGCACGCCGGCCCGTTGAACCTGACACCCGTGTCGAGGTGAGGGCACGCCGGCCCGTTGAACCTGACATCCCTGTCGAGGTGAGGGCACGCAGACCCGTTGAACCTGACACCCCCGTCGAGGTGAGGGCACGCAAGCCCGTTGAACCTGACGCTCCCGTCGAGGTGAGGGCACGCAAGCCCGTTGACCCTGACGTTACCGGTCAATGTTTCGTCACGCCGTCCGCTGCAAGAAGACCGCTGGTGCAGTTTGATCAGGATATGAGCTATCAAGAAGCTCATCGACAACAAGAACAATTTGAGGGTACTACTGCTACACCTAATTTTGCGAGGCAGACGCATGTCACTGGGCAACGTGACATATATGACACCCTAAACTACACGATTCAACGCCTCACGCTACAACAACAAGAATCTACGCGACTGCTACTACAACAAGCGACCCAGCACAACGCTGAGACAGTTCTAGCTGGTTCGGGGTTTGAGAAGTTCGACGGCGCCCGACCTGATGATTTAAAGTCTTGGCTATTTGGCATTGAGAATCGACTGAGTCTGACGAAGACAACAGATGATGACGTGAAAGTGGGTCACCTAGTTAATTGTCTGACTGGCTTGGCACGCCGACAGTTTCATGAAGACCTGGTAAATCCCACATTCTACACAGCCGTCAACTACCTGAAGGAAAAGTACGCAGATTCAAGATATGACGCGCTAAAGTTCCAGCAGTTTCGCAGCAGAGTACAGCAACGTGGTGAGACAATCGAGTCTTATGCGAGAGATTTGAAACTGGCTTTCCCGTTTCAACAGTGTGACTCGCAGCAGTCTAATCTGATGCTGATGGAGCAGCTACAGCGTGGTCTTCAAGAAGCAGAGTACAGACAGTACGTTCAAGAACGTCTGTTAAACCCGAAGAAGTCTTTTGATGATGTGGTCAACAAATTGAGCCTAAAAGAATTGGCTAAAAACACAGCTGATGTTAAAGAGCGTGGCCGTTATTATGATAGTCAGCATCACGAAGCCAGAGTCAGGCTTACACGACATCAAGCACAGTCTGACAAGAAGACTATTCAGTGCTACAGATGCCAAGAACTCGGGCATTATGCGTCTACGTGCAACAACAGTCGAATTTCGCGATCATATTGTGAGCCGTATTTGAGTCATGAATACGCCTATACACCGCCGTGTTACTCGCACTATCAGTATGATGCGCATCCGTACTGGTATCAGCAACAATACCAAGGCGACTACAACAATTTGAGCGAGCTTGGGTATGAACAGATTGAGAGTCAGGTGCTGAAACCGACTATTGAGTACCCTCCTATGCCAGCGCAGCAGCAACAGTCAGTCACAAAGTCGGTGACATGCGCAGCAGTAGGTCAAAACAGCGCGCAGAAACTGCAGCGAATTGGCGTTTGTAGAGTGAGGTCAGTTAAGATAGCTAGCGCACGCAGCCCTATCTACGTTAATAGCCAAAAAGTACCTGACAACATGTGGCATCCAGACACAGGTGCGCACTGTAATCTGGTCACATCACAGTTTCTAGATTCGATTGAGGGTCCGCTGGATGAAAAACCATGTGCTGAATCCCTAACGTGCATCGATGGACTGAAAACTCAGTGCCGAGGTTTCATAAAGTTAGCTGTATCGATCGGCAAGCTGACTAAACAGATACAGTTTTACGTGATTGAAGAATTTCACGGTAAAATTGGCCTTGTTTTGGGTATGCCAGCGTTAAATGCATTTGGATTCAGTCTGAAGAATGACAATGGATTCGATCTGACGCCCAATATTAGCGCCGCTAACAATGAGAATTTCGTTGGTATAGCTAAATTTGCTGCATTAAAGAAGGGAGGAAGAGGCGCGAAGCCACTAAAACGTCCACAGAAGGAGCGCAAAAATGGCGTTTATTGGAAAAAGTTTGCAGGCGAGTGCAACTCCGAGAAGCGCGGACCAAAAGATGAGCGTCCGTCAGCTGCTGAAACGCGCAAAACTAACTACATCAGCACGCAAGTAGCGCAAACTGAGCGTGTTAAACCGCAGTCGCGCTATAAGAACAATGATTGCGCGCCGCAGACCAAACCGCAGAATGTTAAGCAGCCATGTCATGGATTGAAGTGTGCCAAGGCGCAGAGAATGCGTCATGAGGCTAGAAATACGGTGATGAAGCCGTACAAAGCGCTGCGCAACAACGTATCTGACTGGTCGAGATCAGATTATAGAGCGATGGCTAACAGCGAGCCGCGTTATGATCCACGCTTTCGTGTTAAGGAGAAGCCGACAGCGCACGCGTTCAAGGCGAGGTATCGAGGCGACTTCACGTAGCTGAATCGTCGTCTGCCGCCGTCATCATCATTACCACCTTAACCTATTTCAGACATTTAAAGTAGAACACTTAACTTAACTATTTCTGCTTAGGGTGATATAATTCTTAGTGCTTGTCTTAAACTTAGGTCAGACTAATCATTCTCATGCACGTACCGATTAATCTATATTTCAGGCCTTATATTACGTACAATGTATTTTAGTTTGTGATTTAATTATGTTTTCGAGATCTATTACATTATTAATTGAAAACATACATTTATTCTTATACATTAATTAGCATTCGACTATATTCTAGGGTGATCCTATTATAATCGAATTATCATACTATGTGATTCTTCTAGTCTATTATATTTATATCATAAACTTTAACCTTCTCTTATTGCTTTTAAAGAGGAAGGAAGTAGTGAAATGGTGGTTTTAGCCATCTCAAGAATATTCGCACTTGATTACATTAACCCTTTTTTATTATGGATTCAGTCATTATATTACTATTTTGGATTATAAAATATATTCGATGTTCCTGAAGATCGCCGCTGAAGGCTGGGAATAAACTGAAGGCTTGGAATCGAACCTCGGACCGTTCTTTTAACATCTAAACCAATACTTTGGAGCATTAAGGCTTATTTTCACTACTTTCCAAACTTCAACTTTGCTACCGGATCGGCAAACTTTAGATAATCAAACCAAAAGTTTACCCAGTAACGTAACTCAGTTAGAAACCCATGAACAAATAGTAAAATGAAACAAATGTAACAAACGATACGAACCGATGCACGGTTGACTGATTCATACAGACAATGGATAAAGTCATAACAAGCCCAATCAACACGACAATAATGATAACTTGTTTCATTCATGCAGATGCATCAATATGATTTCGGACAATTATTATGTTGATCAACTAATATCATCAAGTAACAATATACAAATTAAGCAACATTTGACGTAATAACAAGTGGGTGGGGTTTAGGTTATGAAACTGATCACAGTCTTCTAGAAATTATGAATGTTCAGATAAAACAATTTTGCATATCAATCTTATCAGACAAAAAATCTTGAATGTTGATGATAAAAACGTGTTTTCAACAATTGAAACCTGTAGTGAGCAGAATAAGTAAACAACAGATCCTATATTTGCACAACACAATAAATAAGTTCGTAATCTACACAACCGTAATTATTTACAAAAAGGCACTCACGACTCACATACAGGGTGGGCCAAAAAAAAGTTTGCGCGTTTGAGCAGTTCTTCTGAAAGTTGTATACGAGCTGTAAGATTGCGGTTTAGTGCATTCGATTAAACATATGTTTGTCTACAAAATGATGTCATATGACTGGGTTAAGAAGTTTACAGCAGCAGCGGCATAAGTTTTTTTAAATGCGCGCCAACGGATCATGCAAACGCTACCTGAGTGAGATCGTGTTTGTGTGCTCTGTTTCGCTTAATTCTTGCAAGTGTGTCGGTTTTAGTCAATTTATTGACTTTTAATGATAAAGAAGCAAAGTTTTTTGCCCACAGACTCCGCTTTAAACCATCATTTGTAACCGAAAGACCGTTTTAATGAATTCAAGCCGCCATGGTTGCTTTCTGTTGTTTGTAACCATGAACGATCTCTTGACAACAGTTTTGAGCGTTATTATCATTACATATGACTTTGATGTTTGGAAATGTTTTGTTTTATACATAATGGTTATGTTTCAGGCTTTATATGCAGTTCGTTCGGTTATTAATCATGTTTTTAACACAGGTTGAACGTAATTTTTGGCAAAATTTTTGAATTTTCTCAAATTGACTTGTAGAATCAGAAAAAAAGTTCGATGGAACTTAAGTCACACATTATTTTGTAGGCAAAAACATACTTATTCGAATGCGCTTTACCGCTGACACACAGCTTTTTCACAACTTTCACAGTAACTCCTCAAACGCGCAAACTTTTTTTTGGCCCACCCTGTATGTATATAACAATGTAACAGAGCAAAGTGAAATATTGGTTATTTTTCAAAACCAAAACTAACCTGAAAAAATATTTGAGACATATTTGTTGTTCGATTAAACACGAAAAGTCAGAGGAATAATTGAATAAGGAAAACAGAAGAAAAAATTAGTTCTAGCAATGCTATGACTTTCAATGAAAAAAATCCTATACAATTTTATACAAATAGAAAGTTACGTTGCTTTTAGCCAATAAACTTATACAACAACTCTTCAGAGGTTATAGTCGGCAGCAGCAGGTTAATGAATGTTATGGCAAGAGCTTATAATCAACTTTGAACTAAAGACACAAAAAGGTTCAGACAGTGATAATTTCATCATAACAATAGTAATCTAATTATTACTCAATCAATCAATATAATAATTTTTATTACATTTCTACTTACACCGATTCAAAACTCGATAAATATACATTAAAACAACATCAACATGAACATTGCTATGATTTCCAAGTCCACTTCTGGTATCCGCCATGCACTCGACCACTGAATGTTTTGTTGGCATCGTTTTGGTTGCGTCTACGATCGCGCGATGCGGCCGCCCGTCGTTGACTGGCCGACGTGACACCCACACTCGAGTTGGCCGGTAATGCCACACCTCCACCAAAGGTTGAAGAACGCTCGTCCACCGGGGACAGCTGCAGACTCAACGCACCTGGAGTCGTAAGTATGAGTCTGATTCGGTTACTTGTGGTAAGCCTTACTGTCGAGAAGATATCGTACTAGTTTTAATGCAGCAGACTACTATGACTCACACAAGTTAAAGGAACTACTCAAAATAAAAGAGCATATTCTCGAGTATAAATAGTCACAAAAGGAAAGGCTATAAACACAAACTGATTTCAGACAAGTTATATTAACGAGAAACATGTCTGACCGACCTGACGAGTCACCGCCGGCTGCATTCCAAACGGGACGACCGGCGTTTCTCACATCCGGACTGGGTGTGAGGTCGAACAGTTTGTCAGACGTTGACGACGTCGATCCGGATGAGTTGTTGGTTCGTGACCGGACACCGCCGTTATGAGATGAGGTAGAGGAGAGATGACGTGGGGAAGACAGCACAAGTCGTTGCATCCTATAACATAACAGTAAGGTAATTGAATTGATCAGGGGTAGCACTCTCCGAAACTCTCAAAAGTGGGGAGCAAGGTCGAATACAAAATAGATTTTTATGGGAAAATGGCGAAACAACTAAAACCAATGTAAAAAACTACCAAATTTTGTCAAAACCTCTGCATTTTTCTAGATTTTCGAAATTTGATGAGTGAAACGACAAACCCCAGATCACCGGTGGCATCAGCCGAAACGCCTCTGTGATGTGTCAAAGGTGGCTGGATATTGCCAATATATTGACCGGTGGGAGTGGGCACGCTAGTCTTGCGCCCTGTTAACGGTGATGCACCCGCACTCATTGAGCTCGTGGCACCTGATCGCAAACCGGCCGCTATATCGGCCCATGCACGAGAAGCTGCAATATCACGTAAATGGCTGGCATCGAAACAATTTCATTACTTCCATAAAGTTTTGAGTGCATTGAAGAAGCGGGCAGGATTTCATGACATGTAACATGCAGACAGATGGAATTTTGTGATGTGTGACGACAACCGTTATTATCCTGCTGAATATTGAAGTGTAATCTTAAGAAACGAACATATATTAACAAATAAGGAAAATTATCATAATTCTGCAATCAAATAGAATGTGAATGCACCAACGCGGAGTTTGCTGACTATCGATCTGAGACATCAGCTTGACTGGCGACGGCGATGTTGTGTTGTTGAGCACTGAGGCATCGTTTGCCGTTGTTCGAGTAGCCCATTCACCCTTGAAACAAACAAATAAACATTCAGCTGATATAAATTCCAATATGATATAGTTAAAAGCAGCACCTTATCATTGATTTGAATCTTTGTGAAATCACTGCAGGCCATTTCAAATAATAAGTGACGATTCGGACGCGAATTTAAACTCAGATATTAATGTGAGTTGGAATGGAACTTAATACTTGAATAAACACCTATATTTAATACTACAACACAAACAACAAACATTTTTGATGATGAATAAATAAAAATCTAAAACAAAATGTGCCACCTTAAGTTTAGGCGCACTGTCCACCGAATGCAGTCCGACATGCTGGTTACCGACGGCACAGGTCTTGCGCTTGCCGGCACCGGCGATCAGCGTGGCTGCAGGTCGCAGAGTCATCGGGATCACACGTTCCAACAGGATTCGGTCGTGACGATAGTCGGTAAGCGAGTGGTAAAGCCGTGTGTTACGCGGTTGACTCACCAGGTCGCTGAATGAGATCACCACCTGAAAACAAAAAAGAACTGTTGAACTTGAATATAACAAAAGACAGTGTTCACCCTGTTCAATGTTCATGACGTCAAGACCATACAAACTCACTATCACAGGGAAACTGGTACAATCTTTTAATGTAGAAGATATTTTTCGCTGCTATTTAGTGAACCAGAAATAGAAGAAAGCAACAAACCTGTATCCGACTCTCATCTCGCTGTTCTTTTTCACCATTCTCTCCAGGATGCCTCTCGAAGCCATTTCCCCCATTCACAGTCCCATTGTGATTGAGCACGATTCCGTGGTCATTGTCATTTTCGTCCAAATCGATCGGCGCATCCAACCAGTGAGTGAGCAGAAAACTGCAGTATTACTATTAGCTAAACCTGTAGTGCAATTTCAGGAAAAAAACAATACTACATTAAATTTCTGTCAGACTGTTTGATTTTATCATTGAATTGAAAATATTATTTATGAAGTCAGAATGAAATAGAAACTATAATGAAGTAATTTGAAAGAATACTAACGGGAAGTGGTTGCTGGCCACGGGTTCTCCGACCTTTTGAGCACCGTTCATTACTGAATGGAAATACGGTAAACAACTTAAACATAATATATTTATCAACTAATCATCCCATAATTATATTACATAATATTTTCGAAAACAACAGATGATTCTACCCAATTTTAACTCCTTTTTAACTTCATATCAAGAATACAAAACATATCGCCAGGACACAGTCACGCATTGTTTATTAGCAAACAACGGAAAAAGTAATTACCTGGCAAGTTGAAGTACACGGTAAGATTTTGTACAAGAGCATTGGCATCGAGTAGTTGATTAGCGTTTTCCATCACAGCACTCGTTTGTGGCTGAGGTTGACTGAACCAATTGTTGTGGTGGTGGTTGGTTTGTTGATAGAGGAGATCCGAGAAATAGGCGGACGGCTCAGACCAATCCGCGTCCACGTATAGCTTCCACCTGTGGCAAATAATACAAACTTGTTTCTGGTAGTGCGTGCTGGCACGCGGCTAACCTATTTTATTCACACAACAGCTTCATAGTACATGGTACCTTATACATTCAAATGAATAGTAATAAACTAAATCACAACCGGAAATAATGTGCTGGACTGCAAAAAGGTATGCAATAAATTATAAACGGAGGAAAAATGGGCTGAACTGCGAGAAAAAACTGGGGTTGACGGTAACCTGTATCGCTCGGTGCCAGGCACCCTTCTACAGTGCACTCCAAGTATAAATGTGACGTCAACAACTCGTTCCAAATGCCGAATCGGACTTTGCCGATATTCGTGTTCTCTAAAATACTAATACATTGTCGATGACGTGTGACTAATACATTATGATCGTTTACTTTCAATAATGAATAACAAGTTGATTTTCAATGCATTTTTGTGCAAATGTTGAGTAAAATATGTCAAATGGAACGAACACTCGCAGCTGTTTCTGACTATCGGCCAACGAGGGAAAGTTGCGCATCCGTTGGTTGGCTCGACACAACTCGCTGATGGCCGAACCGATCTGACGTCGATGACCGATCGACACAAAACCTAAAAAAAACTCAGTGATCACAAAGAATGAATGTATGAGGGAGTGAAGGCGTGACTTAAACTGCTATGAATAAAAAACAATACATACCCATATGACAGAGATCTGCGTCGGTGAGCAAAACAAGACGACGGCCATTGATGTGATGCTCTTTGATCTGAATAAGGCACAATATTGAGTCAAGCAAGTAGGAATAGTGTAGAAAGTACAACTCACCTTTGAGTGCAACACCGTCAGTTCTTCCTGCCGAATGTTGAGTGGTAAAGAAGACAGCCAGGCACAAACAGACTCTTCCGGCCATGTGCTCACGTCATCAGTTAAAACTAAAATTTACGTATTTCACCGTTTAAAACTGTCACAGAAATCATGATAGTTGTCTTGTTTCGAAATATGATACATCTTGAAAACTAAAACCTTCATAAAATGAAACGGGCCACCTTATAACAACTAAGTCATAGAGTACAAAGAACTAACTGTCCTGCAGCTGTTGCTGACTGTGAAACGACACCTTGTGTGCTTTCAGCAGCACAAGCTCCCGCGCGCTCAATTTCTCTTCTCGACGAGCCAACTCCTGCTCCTTGATCGACAGCTCCTGCTCTTTGGCCTGAATAAAACGTAGTCAGTCAAATACTACCGTACTCGGTTACTTCCAGTGTCACACAACACATCTGATCAATCGTGTTTTAAAGACAACTTCCTATGGTCACATACCTATTTGCAGTTTGGAAGGAGATGGAGGAACTAAAACATTGTCAGTACATACTAGAAAACCCAACCTTGAGTATCTCGAGGTGTGTGTCAATCTCACGTTTCCACGATTGCTTATCGACGCAGAACATCTCGGTCTCCTTTGATATGTTGTCATCGTCGGCAATGGCTCGTAATCGAGTGACAACGTCCGTGGATGTGGGCCGCTCGGATGGGTCAGCAAGCCAGCAGTCGTTGATCAGACTAAAATAGGGTATTGTACAGTCCAGCAAATAACAAAATATTATTTAATTACTTCGACTGACTACACAGTTTTTATTCAGCAAAAGAGAAAATAGAAATATTTTCATTTAAATAGAAGAAAAGCTTTGAGTTAAAGAAAAGTCACAAACTTGACAAGCGCAGTAGGACACTGATTGGGTATAGTGAGCCGAACACCCTGCTCCACGATCATGGTAGCAATTCGGTACTCGGTGAGACCCTTGAACGGCTGTTCCCTGGTAAGCAGTTCCCATAGAACGACGGCGTAGCTCCAAATATCAGTGGCCTCGGTGATTTCAGACTTCTGCGAGATCATTTCCGGTCTAAAAGTTCGGTATAAAACAAAACATTAAAGAGGCAGAAAAAGTACATGTTATATAATAACTGTCAACTAAATGAACGAGATAATTATAAAATATACGAACGACATCCATGGCACGGTGCCGGCCACGGTCTTATGTGCCGTTGTGTGTCGTGTGGTGTACACTTTTGATGTGCCAAAATCGCACAATTTACACACCCAGTCACCGTCAATCACCACGTTCTTAGACTTTAGATCACGATGGAGAATCACCTGCAACATGGTAAAACATTTTACATAATGAACCACATATTCATGTAATTAGACCATTGAATAGGACACACTAAATGACTTCCCCGTAGTGCATTATGCAGAAAACAATATGTTCAAAAATTGAATTTTTCGTGCGATAAAAATTTTAAATATGGAGTCACGACTAGGTGTGTTTCAGTTTATAAAAAACTGACAGTTTGTGTCTGAGTATGCAGATAGTTGATGCCCTCGGCAATGTCCATTGCCCAGCTGAGCACGTGATCTACGCTCAAATCATCGTACGATTCGTTCGATAGCAAGTCATATAACGAACCGTTTTCGGCGTACTCTGCAATGAAATGATAATCTGTATATGTTACGGTTAATATGCAACATATTTAGGGGCGGGAGTCGTATCGGGAGCCAAAGAGAAAAATACTTATATGACGATCCACATATGCAAAGTCTCCTGGCATATACGTATATGCTGATCCTTATATGCCGTAACCATGTTCAATTAGGAGTCTATTGACCTGACCTCTTGGACCCCTACTTGAACGACCCCTAATTGACCGACCCGATCCCTAATTGAACATGTTCCTATAGGGGTCCGACCCCTAATTGAACACCCCTAATTGAAGAACGGGATATGGGAAAAGGTGCTGTAATTTGACTTGGCTTGACTCGGCCAAGGTGGGTCCGCCCGCCGCAGCGCAGACGGATACAGCTTCGGACCCAGCTTGGGTCTGTTCAATTAAGAGTTCGGCTCCCAAAAGTTTAATACAGCCGTAAAGTTTGTTAGATTATTGATTTGGCAACTAAACCGGAGACAAAACAAGTTTAAAGGTTTCTGAGCTTTAACGCCTCACGATTTTTGGCTGGATTGCATATTTTGGGTCCGAACCCCTATTTGACCAGACCCCTATTTGACCAGACCCCTATTTGACCAGACCCCTATTTGACCCGGTCAAATAGGGGTCCATGAGGACAACAGACCCCTATTTGACCGTGGTCAAATAGGGGTCTAGACCCCTGATTGACCGGGTCAAATAGGGGTCTGGTCAAATAGGGGTCGGTCAATCAGGGGTCGGTCAAATAGGGGTTCGGACCCAAAAAGTGCAATCCAGCCCGATTTTTCACTCGTATCAACGCATTTTAATAAGACAAGACATCAACTAGCTAACAGCTTAACACACACCTGTCACGATACCGAAATCGGGCGAAACAGAGCACACACCGTAGAACTGAATGATGTTCTTGTGTCGAAGTAGAGAAAGAATTTTTGCCTGAAGCAAAGTTGAAGGTTAAAGAATAACAAAAATCTGTTTTTCAACATTACCAACTTCTTTTTCCAAAAGGAACACCCGCTTCACGGCCACTGTTAGCCGACGACTGATCCATTTGGCTTTGTACACAGCACCGTAAGCACCCGCACTCAGTGCTCCCTGAAAATCAATGGTACTTTCAATAAAGGTTTGAACGGACCCTTGTTGGAACGACATATAATTGAACGTTAAAGTGCAACCTAGCCAAAAAATGCTCACAGATTGTCGAATGTGAAAGGACTAACTGAAAACAGCAGGTCGTCACGATTGATCTCGGGCAACGGCAATACGTCCACAGCGTCTGCCATCGTTACACACTGTTGTTACAATCTCAAGTCAAGCATCAAACCGGAGTTTACTTTACAAGAAAGTAAAAATAATTTTATTTTATTTTTTATTTGTTAAATTTTAAAAAATGATTTCACGTTCGACAAAAATTAGTTTGTAACAATTTTCTTTAAAAAAACATGTTTGTGTAAAAATGCTAGAAAAAAGTTTTGACGACAACCAGAAAAATTGCGGGAACAGAATCGCGATAGGATTTTGGCTCCACACACGTCCAAATCCTGGCTAATGGCAGCCTTTTCGTTCTGTCCCCGTTTGTTTCGTCTCCGTTCGTTCTGTCCCCGTTTGTTCTGTCCCCGTTCGGTCCGTCCCCGCAGGAAATACAAAAACGTTTGGTTCGTCCCCGTGAATAATTGTTACCAGCAGCAATGTTTCAAAGTAATAACCTAATAAATCAGGTATAAGGAATACTATTTCGGAATCGTTTACAACTTTAATCATTAGTATGAGCTATAAGGGGCCTCAGAAAATTACAAACACACATTTTAACTTAAGCACTAAATTATTAACCAAGTACCAAAGGCTTCGTTTCCCCTAAAGAAAGGTGTACTCTGCATTAGTAAACTATTAACCAGTGTGCCAATGACCAGCTACTTTTCCCCTAAAGAAGGTATTATGCAGCTTGTACTTGGAAGAGCGTTTTTTAGTTGTGCTTAGGGGAAACTTTTTAGGTTTGTGCTTAGTGGAAATTTTTATGTTGGTGCTCAGGAGAAAGTTTTATGTTAGTGCTTGGGGGAATCATTTAAGGAGAAAATCTAATGATCACACATAACATAAACATGACTACGGAGCAGACAGCTTTGATGCCTTTTTTATATATGCAACAACCCTGGTTTCCTACTTAGTTTACGTGAACAGGGAAGTTATTCATGTGTCCCAGCTCAAGAGGGGGTTGCGCTACTTGTGTGGACCGTTACTGTCTGATATCTAAATCCGAGTTTATCCAACAATGGTGTAAATAGATTTGTTTATTAACAGTCATACATTCAGTCTCAAATCATACGATCAGCGTTTTCAGGGTATAGACAGCACTGTAACCAGTCAGCATAGAGCTGTAAAGATTACTTATACAAAGGTTACAATAGAAAAGGTAAAACAGTGATTTCACACAAGATCTGATTCTGCGGAACTCTGACTGGTCTCGACTCTGACTCTCAACTCAAATCTCAACTCTGCACTCTCTGACTTCTTGTTGATGACAATCTTCTTATATGCGGTCCGCCATCGTCTTATCGAAGCTGAAAGTATGTACAGGGTATTGTTTACATTAGGAATACGAAGTTCAAGTCAGTCAGGTGTATGCAGTCAACTAATCCTTGATACCGATAACCGGTGTCACCTGATGGCCACGTCAGCGCTCTGCCCGGACATGCAACATTGACATGTACCAATCGGTGCAGATAAGAACGCTAGCGGTGTTTGCTCCACCTACCTGTCCAAGACATTGCAACATCGGCAAGTACCATTTTAGAACAGATAAGGCTTTACAGCTACCGTTTGTCATCGTCTTTACGATGGTGTTTATTGAATTAGATGTTTTTGGACTTTGACTACATGACTGACTGATTATTGGGTTATGGTAACGACTGAGTTCTTATGTTGTCCAAGACAAGTTAGCTTACTGATAATACATCAATACAAGGTACAGGGTGATTGAAATTGCATGTTTGAGCTGTTTGCCTATGACTATGTATGTACCCCTTACATCCCCTGGGCCTGAAAATGAAGCCGTCCCTGGCTTCGAATAAGCAGGGTGATAAAATTTTAGTTTTTGATAATTATAGGATGGAATCCCGTCTTCATAATAGAATAATAATGAGAAAATGTAGAAATATTTTAATGAGAAAATGTAGAAATGTTTTGCATGTTTAGCATAAAACGGATAATTAGCAATTACGCCATCTTAATTTGTAATGGTTTTTGGGTTATAACAATAAAACAGGTCAATCAGGGGTTTTGACACCTCAAGACTGGTGGCTGAGTATGCATACTTAACGTAAGCCATCATGACAATTGTTTCAAAAATTGTTTAAAGTAATTACGAAAGTTTAAACGAGTTACCATAAAAGAAGAATTCTTCCTCCTGAGGAAGATTGAAGTTTACAGATTCAAAAATACGTTCTAGGTATTTCTTAACTTCCGATAGCAGAAAACCCGGAATGCAAATTTTGGGATGGGATGGATACCATACTTGCTCATGAAGATGGTCCCTTACATAGGTCATCCAGGCATCCTTTTCTGACGCCATATCTAGTGCCAACCTTGTTTCGGCATCGAATCCGGTCAGACGACGATGCACTGGGGGATGGAAAAGCTGCCAGCCGTCGTCCGAGTCCGACTCGTGCTCAGACTCCTGCAGCTGCGGTCGGGCCGGCACGTGGGTACATGAACTGTACATGTCCTTCGCCAGACGTCCATGGGCAGTTGCCAATATGGCCCAGTAGCGGATCGTGCTGATGTAACTGCAATCAATATACAATGGGGTAATAAAATCGCAGTAAGCTGGCTTAGTGAGGGCGGGGCAAAGAGGGGGCATTATGATATGTAGGAGACCTGTATTTAAATGGATCGGCCGTAAATTCCACCCCCGTTACTTCAAAGTGGAGGGTATCCCTTTGGGCGATAAATGGGCATTCGGCAGCCTTAAGGACCACCTCAGTCACCACGACACCCAAGCCTTTAGATTGTAACTCCGACCAGTAATTTTTGAGTACTGACCAGATAGGCAGGGCCTTAAAAGTAACCGTTTGAAAGTTAATTTCGGGGGAATGAGCATTTCCTCCCAATGAGTTTTGGTGCTCAAACAGAATTCGGGCCAACTGAGAAGGCAAACTTTCATCCCGGGGTTCCTCAGGGTGGGACTTGAGAATGTCAGATGTTAAGTCATAATGATCATATTATTCGACTGGCTCCGGTTTTATAACACGTTCAGTGGATAAAGTCAGGGTAAATTTACGCGGTGACATGAAAGTGGATGGATAACCCTTGACTGGGAAGGCCTGGATAACATACTTAGTTATATTGATGCACTCACCATCCTTACGAACATCATTCAAGAAATCGAAAAATTCGATAGTGGATAATTCATATTCATGTTCATCAAAGACCATTGGAGCGCTGATTTTAATGATAACCAATGAGAGACGGTCCGGGATTAACCGGTTAAGGAAAAATTGGTATTGTGCATCATCCATTTCATCCATGATCTCAGGTGTCGCAAAGCAACGAGCTGTTAACTTAGCACGTATGGTCAAGGGTCATGGACCATCGAATGGCATAGGTGGGAAAATAAGGTCTACGGATACAAGACGACCATCATGCATGAAAAGTGGCTTTTTCATGTCTTTGTGACCCAAATGTTAATAGCCATTGTCAAACCCGTCATAGTATTTTAGCTCTGGGACTTCGGACACTACAATAGCTAACAGGGTATGTATTTCGGGCCGTTAACGTACAACCCGTAGTGACATATTCTGTCGGTCTTGCATCTCTGTAACTGTTAAGTATTGTCTCCTCGACATCGTTCGGCCGCAGGTACTGGTTATCGATTTTAGTGACATCCATCGGCGGAATCTGTTGGTTACCTGTTTCTGTATTCATGTTTCAAAGCAGAAAGTTATAGAGAGTAAATTATTTCACAAAGAAAATTGTAACAAATTAAATGATATGAGTTTTTGGGGTATAACACGTAACCAAGGGAAAATGATCTGACGATCTAGATTCTTACTTGGCACGATAATAATTTACTGAAAATTGAAAAACAGAACTGAAATTGTTAATGAGAAGTTTTACTGGAAACGTTGAGAAAAGAACATTAAAGAGTGTGAAGTTTTTGGGTTATAGACACTTTACCAAGGGAAAAGGATCTGACGACCTCGATTCTTACTTGGCAAGTTTTATAAAGTTAGGAAATTTGAAAAGGAAAGTTTGTTAGATGACATGAAAGTTGAAGTAGGGAGTGAAATTGAAGGAAGTCCGTTAGTTGAGATGAAACAGACACATAATGATCGAAAATTAGAAGCTATCGTTAGTTATACATTTTTCCATCCTACGTAACCGAGCATTATTTTTGATACTGATAAGAGAGTGTACTGCTTTGGACTACAGGGATACCCTAAATATACAAGGTGGTAAACAACATAGATTCTTTTAAATTATGTATTGTGCGTCTGATAAAACCTGAAAATATGTATAGGGTATTGTTTACATTAGGAATACAAAGTTCAAGTCAGTCAGGTGTATGCAGTCAACTAACCCTTGATACCGATAACCGGTGTCACCTGATGGCCACGTCAGCGCTCTGCCCGGACATGCAACATCGACATGTACCAATCGGTGCAGATAAGAACGCTAACGGTGTTTGCTCCACCTACCTGTTCAAGACATTGCAACATCGGCAAGTACCATTTTAGAACAGATACCGTCTTTACGATGGTGATTATTGACTTAGATGTTTTTGGACTTTGACTACATGACTGACTGATTATTGGGTTATGGTAACGACTGAGTTCATATGTTGTCCAAGACAAGTTAGCTTACTGATAATACATCAATACAAGGTACAGGGTGACTGAAATTGCATGTTTGAGCTGTTTGCCTATGACTATGTACCCCTTACATCCCCTGGGCCTGAAAATGAAGCCGTCCCTGGCTTCGAATAAGCAGGGTGATAAAATTGTAATTTTTGATAATTATAGGATGGAATCCCGTCTTCATAATATAATAATAATGAGAAAATGTAGAAATATTTTAATGAGAAAATGTAGAAATATTTTGCATGTTTAGCATAAAACGGATAATTAGCAATTACGCCATCTTAATTTGTAATGGTTTTTGGGTTATAACAATAAAACAGGTCAATCAGGGGTTTTGACACCTCAAGACTGGTGGCTGAGTATGCATACTTAACGTAAGCCATCATGACAATTGTTTCAAAAATTGTTTAAAGTAATTACGAAAGTTTAAACGAGTTACCATAAAAGAAGAATTCTTCCAGGGTACAGGGTACAGGGTGACTGAAATTGCATGTTTGAGCTGTTTGCCTATGACTTACTGTATGTACCCCTTACATATAGAGCAATTATGTATTTATAAAAACAGTCGCGGGGACGAACCGAACGTTTTAGCATTTTCTGCGGGGACAGACCGAACACCCTCAAAGCTCGCGGGGACGGACCGAACGGGGACGGAACGAACGGGGACAGAACGAACGCACGCCCTCTACCTTGATCTATCCTTAATCTATCTCTTCATATAATACATCTTGATTAACCTAGGTTAATCTTAATAAGCCCAGGCAATTTTTGCGTTCATTTGTTCGAACGCTTGAGGGGTGAAGTTTTCTTTGAAATAAATGTGGGTTAAACTTAATAAAAATTTCACGAGTAATCGGTTGGATCATGCTGATCGTTGGGCCTACATATGAAAAAATTCCAGGTCCAGATATAGTTGACTTTTTACTCGTGATTTTCGGGATAATATATGAATGACCAATTACATAAATGGCCCGTGCGTTATACATGTTAATAGATAGTAGAATAACGGGCAATACTTGACATAAGATATGCATATATCGACTATAGTTAATCATGATAAATTTTGAAAATCAAGTTTTCGCACAAACGAACGCAAAGATTAACCCAGGGTAATCAAGATTAACCTAGGTTAATCTTTCTCGCAGTGTATTTTGATAGGAAAAAGTATCTTAGGTAATAGGTTAATCAAGATCAAACGGGATTTGAGTGAAGGCTAATCAAGATTAGCCATGGCCATACTTATACACGAAAAAAGATTAACCTGGGGTAATCTAGATTAGCCAGGATTTGGACGTGTGTGGGGCCTATGAATCTTTGAAACCTAACAAGTATGAAACGTCTGATTATGAAACAAAACGAGACCAAAAACGTCTCAAATTTTTTGAACGTGTTTACACCAACCCTTATTTTTTTTATAGATTCATACTTGCTGAACTACTGGATTTATTTTTTTTTTTGCATTTTTTTTTTATTTTTAATTTAATTAATAAATTTAGTTTGCACAACTATATAATTACGATGGTAGATGTTAACTTCAAGAATCGACTAAATTGCGTTCGATGTGGTGTGGACGATTTGTTTGATTATGAAGGTTGGTGTTTCAAAACGTCTTAATCGGGTCGGGAGCCTACGGCAAGCCTCACAGATAATAGGCTATGGCGGCTAAGCATGTGTTAGCTAAGGCTTAGACAATTGTGGAGGTTCACCATTGTTTTTTATCTGAGAAATATCCTCACTCTAATAGCAATCTACTTCCTCAGGTTGCAAGATCGGTCGCGGCACATACGGACATGTGTACAAGGCGCAGCCCAAAGTGAAACGAACTCAATACCCGGTCGATGAGGACCCGACATGGGGGTAAGTGTTATGATTCAATGCACTTGTATAGAAAGTATCCCCATGAGTTAAACTTAATCCAAAAGGTTATGGAGATTTATTGGGGCAGGTGTCGAATCGGGGGTAAAAAAGGCATATGCCGATACGTATATGCCGGCATATATGTATCGTATCGGCATATACGTATATGCCGATATGTATATGCCGAATGCGCTGTTGGCATATACGTATATGCCTTTTTCACCCCCGATTCGACACCTGACCCGATTTATTATAGATGATAACCAAAACGGAATGACTGATTCTGTTGCAGGCAAATGGAAGAAACGGTGGACGCCAATGGTCAGCCTAAAGTTTACGCGCTGAAACTGATTGAAGGCAACGGCATCTCCATGTCTGCGTGCCGGGAAATTGCGTTGCTGCGTGAACTACGGTTTCGTGGTTGATTTTTCGGCTGTTTGAATGGCTTCATAATCGAGTTGCGACAAAGTAGCAACTTTTTTTCGGCTCACTTTTTGATGTTCCAAAGTATATCAGAACTCTAAAGCAGAAGAAAATGTCAAAACTGTCAAAAAGTGTTTTGAAAATAAGTTACAACTCCGACTATAAAGGCACCATTGAGCAAATTTTCTTTCCGTAATAGCCACTGTTGTGTACATATATTATTTATTTCTACAGTCAGAATATATATTATTTATTTCTACAGTCTGAAAATTTATTATTTATTTATTTTGCAAATAGCAGCCATCCCAATGTAATATCGTTACAACGTGTGTTCCTCTCGCATCCGGATCGCAAAGTCTGGCTGCTGTTCGACTACGCAGAACACGATCTCTGGCACATCATCAAGTTCCATCGTGCCGCCAAAGTAAAGAAACATCCCGTTCTCGTGCCCAAGGTTATTGAACATCTGGTTTTGGGAAAACAACGTTAACTTTTCATTACCAAATTGCTTCAACAAAACATGATGCAATTGCAATGTTTATGGTTTGATTTGATATGATTCAAAAGTTAACATTTAAATCATTGGAACATGATTTTTAAGTATAATGACAAAGTTACAAAGCTAAGTTGGTTTGGTTTCGGCAAGGTTGTTGTTTATAATATGTATTAGAACGGAATACGAATTTATTTTCAGGGCATGGTAAAGAGTCTTCTGTACCAGATTCTGAACGGCATTCAGTACCTACATTCCAACTGGGTTCTACATCGTGATCTCAAACCCGCCAACATTCTCGTCATGGGCGAAGGACCCGAACGGGGGCGGTAGGTTCCGTTTTTTGGTCACACTGTTACATGCATATAAGATTGGCTGGCAACCGCTTTTGTTGGACTATCTAAACGTTTCTGTAAAACTTCGGGAAATTAAGATTTTCAGCGTGATAACTTAACTGCTGTATAACTTTTCAGTCTGAAAATCAGTCTATTCCCTTTCAGTCTGAAAATCACAGATATGGGCTTTGCACGTCTGTTCAACAATCCGGTTAAACCGCTGGCAGATCTGGACCCGGTTGTCGTTACGTTTTGGTATCGGGCACCCGAACTGCTGCTGGGCGCCAGGCATTACACCAAGGCTGGTACTCACATAGTTAATTTCGTTTATCATAACATACAACACATGAGGAGGAAAACCATATTAAGCAAGCATTCTCTGTTTTTTTTCTCATTTTACGAGAAGTTTATTTTACGAAATTATACGTTGTGTGTGATGTTAGAAACTGAATTGATAAATCATTCGCCACCGCATGTTTCATAACATTTATTTCTATGCCATTTTTAGGCCATTGATATTTGGGCCATCGGCTGTATTTTTGCCGAACTCCTCACATCCGAACCGATATTCCATTGTCGACAAGAGGACATCAAAACCAGCAATCCTTACCATCAGGTTTTGTGTTTAGAAGAATTTTACTAATGATATGCTATATATTTTATAAGGTATACATGAATGACAATAATGGCTTTATTTCATCATATAGATTGTTCTACGTTACAGCTGATTTATAGAAAATCTTTGCAGGAGCAGCTGGATCGTATATTTTGTGTGATGGGTTTCCCGTCCGAACGCGACTGGCGTGACATCACAAAAATGCCAGAGTACTCGAAACTGAACACAGATTTCAAACGAACGCAGTTAGTTTTGATATCCTAGTTCGTTGAAAAAATGAATTATATAGAAATTATGGTTACTATTGTGGTCAAAATTATTGTTATCCCAGCTACGATGGATGCGGTCTGCAAAAGTACATGGAGAAACATTTGCGATCAAAACTGGAGGGGCGTGATTTTCTGCTGCTGCAAAAGTTGCTCACCATGGATCCGTTGTTGCGAATCACTGCTGATGACGCTGTGGAGGATCAGTTTTTCAAGGTCGGTATAAGAATAGATTGGGTGGATTTAGCATCACTATATTGAAGCAAAGGGGAATTATTTATTCGGTCAAATCTGAGTACTGCGTTTTATGTCTTTCGGTGTTTCCATGACCGAACTTTTGTTTCAACGTCATTGCCTGTCAGTTGGTTCAACTCTTTGAAATATAGTATTAGTGGACCTTGTTGATTTCAACATCGAAGTTGTCTCAGCGAACAAGCCGTACGCGGCCATAATCAACCCTGGATGATCCGGGGGAAAAAAAGGGTAAACGAATGCTTGTTTTTAGGATGATCCGAAGCCAACAATTGATGTGTTCAACGGCTGTAAGATACCGTACCCGAACCGAGAGTACCTGTCTGATGATGACGCCGATAACGACAAGTCCGACAAACGACCGGCCACGGCACAGGCCCAGGTAAACAAAACGTATTCAGCTTTATGAAGATGAATTTTGGAATTTAATACAGAACACGAAAAAATCATGACTCCAATGAAGTACGTGGCAATAAAAGCATGTAAATAATAGTTATTCCGTTTCATTAAATAGGTTTGTCTGCCATTCAGGTCAATTCGTCATCCATGTCCGAGCTGAACCAGCCATCACATAAGAAGATGCGACGCGATGACAATGGTTGGCTGATCATTATGTAAACTAGAATACAATTGCACAAAATTGTGTACTTTCGATAGTTAGAATATCGAATTCAGTAGCATATCAACAGCAAATTTGTTTCTCAAATGTATTGTAGTAGTTTTTTGCACGATAGAAAACAACTAGTCTTTGTGTGAAATGTATTACTGTTGAATATTGAGTGGATTTCAGATACAAGACAAAGATATCAAGCTTATCCATGGTACCAGTATAATAGTTATATGGATCCCAGACAAGCTTATTATCAAAGATACCAAGACCAAGACCGCCCTTATTACACTACCGGCTGGTGGTGCTCCTTTTAAATTTATCGTTTTTTCATTTCAGGATTTTTTCCAGCAGTGATGAAAATTGGTGAAACTGTTATTATATTACAATTTTATGGTTTTCATAACGTTTCTTTAATCATACCGTCTTAGCATTATATGAATTTCATCTCAAATTTAACCTGAAATATTTAAGTAATCCATAGAACTTATTTATCACTCCCTAAATATGATATAATTGACTGTTAATTCCCGTAATATGCTTGAAAGAAAATAAGTAGATAAATGTGCGTTGCAGTGCCGTCAACAAGTTCAGCAAACTCATCCGTGTTTTTGGACGGTGTGGGCATGTCGATCCCGGCACCGATGCGCTTCCCGATGCGTGGCCAACAGCAGTCGTCCAATGATGGCATGATGATGCAGAAGATGATGCAGGTCGGTGGTATGCGTTGCACACTTTCTTATCTTAGCCTTTATAATTACATCCGTGCATTTCCACTTTTAAATGTAGTGTAGTGTCTGCGGTTTTCTTGATGAAGTCTGGAAAATAAATTCTGTTGCCTTGAAGTTTACGTAAATGTGATTCTTTACAGAACATGCAACAATTTGATCCATCGTTCCCTAACAACCAGTGGGATAATAACAAACAGATGGATCAACAACAACAACAACGACAACAGCAGATGAATCAACAACAACAGCAGCAGATGAATCAGCAACAACAGCAGCAACAACAACAGCAACGACAACAACAACAACAGCAGCAACAACAACAGCAACAACAGCAGCAGCAGCAGCAGCAACAACAAGGCAACATGAACTGGGGAGCATGGCATTAATTTTCTACTCGTGGTAATCTTCTGATGTGTTTTGTACATACATTTCTACCTGTCTCATTATTCTTATTGATTAACGGGTCTCGTGTATGAAATAAAAGAAAGTTATACAATGACGGATTTATTCTTTCTTTATTCATGTTGAATGGTTGTGTTTATACACATCTGATAAATATTTTCCTATGTCTATTTTAAAGTGTCTTTTTGCGTTTTTTACTATCTGATGTGATTCTAGTTACCGCATGGATAATGGCGACCACAGCAAAATGGAGCCAACCTCGTCACTGAATCGTATGAGCAGTATTGCACCCGAGTGCAACCAGTTAAAACACGCGTTCGTTACGTTTTATTCAATAGTTTTCAATCGTCGAATAATTTTAAAATGATTTATGCTGGGTTGAAAGATTTGAGAATTACATGGCATAAGCAGGTAGCTCTGTTTTGTTAGGCTGTGGCATGTTAATTTATATCTGCCTACTTTTTCCCCGGACATGAACGTATCTCATAATCATGTGTTTTAATTTGATTCGGCTCATATTTTTTCGGTTAATTACAGCTACGACGACTGTTTCCACAGCTGGTTCACCGCTCGGTTTCTGAAGGGTTCTGGCCAATCTGGTGATCCGTGCAAACAACTCTTCGATAATTACCAGACCTGTATGCGTAAGGCTAGAGTTTCCGCATGTTTATGTAGAATTTAACTGTACATTTAAACTTCAAATGTTAAATGGGTTTTCTCGACAGCCTGTTTAACCTTTCTGGTATATTTGGGTAATCTTTTACTATTGACTAATGCTTGTTTCAAGTTTAAGATTTGTCAAGCTCATGGTATAAACGCGTTTTTTTCAGTCACTCTGTAATGTGTATTCTCCAAATTTTCAGGCGTTGGTAGAGAAGGGTTTGACACTGGACGAGTTCGAGGCGCGTGTGCTCAACACTGACGACGATAAATCCAACACTAATCCCATCAAATAAATTGTTGAAAACTTCAATTATTCACATTCATATAAAACTGCCAAAGAACACGCGAAAAACTGCAATAAAGCCAAAATGGACTCATCAAAGGCGGAATCGTCGAGATTTGATAAACTCGAAGAAACGCTGGAGACATTCCAAGAAAATGCCCGGCAAATCGCCGTGATCGCTGCTGATTTTCAGCCGAAATCACAGGAGTCGCTCAATCAGAAGCTGCAAACACTCGTTTCTGGATTGCAGGTTTGGGTGTGTCTTAGTTTTTGTTACTGCAAAAATGAAAGATGAACTGTCCGGCCAGAAGCATTAACTGAACTCATATTCAATCTCACTGGCAGACTAGTCAAACCTTCAAGGGTAGGAGAATTTTTTTAATGAGGAAAAAATGCAGTCTTAAGGTCGTTTTTCTACATCTTAAAGAACAAATTCTACTTTTTAGAAGTGCCAAAGAGAGGGAATTTCATTTCGGTCTTCACTCGTCCGCTAGTGATCAGTTACTACCGCAAACGCAAACTTTGTTTTACAAAAAAATCAGGAAATTAACTTTCTCAGGAAATGGATGCACTGAAGAACAACATGTCAGACGTGCAAGTGCCGATCGAACTACTGGAGCTGTTGGATGACGGTGTCAACCCACACATGTACACCAAACAGATGATTGAGCGAACGCTGCACAAAAACAAAGCTGTTAATGGCAAGATCCAGCTATACAGGTTCATTATCGTTTCTATATAGTGAGAGCATGTAGGTGGAGTGGAATGTGAATTGAAGTTATTTCGTCTGTTTATGGTTGTTTCAAATTTCTTACAAATTTTCAAGACCTATTATATACGAGTCAACTTAATGAAATTTGGAAACAATTGATAAGTGACGTTAAATTATGGGTTGTGCTGAAAGTCAGTTTATTTACTTTGTAGCAAGTTGCGTGCTCACCTGCTCAAGGAGTTAAGTACCCAGATGCCTAATACCACTCGATCCTATCGCACGTTGAGGGAACAGAGATCCGGCACGGCTGAAACCGACAGAAAAACATCAATCAAGGGTTTGTTTTTTTTTCATGTAAAGCAAGATCATTTTGCTAAATTAATTTTACTTGTTTTTTAAGAAGTGAATAAATGGTTTTGGTTTCATCAACATAAAACTGTAAACATTTTCAGACGAGCCGAGCAGCTAACATTGGGTGAAACTGTCGATGTTGGTTGGTTGAGCTCTCGATTCACAACAATTGTGTCGATCGGTCGTCCATTTCCAACCCATTCAGCCAACTATTCTTCTTGTGATTCCATCTATGCGGTGTGCAATGCCGGTTGTGACTTTTTTCATGAAATGAGTCTTATTAGAGTAAGCCGACCGAAGTATCGGAACAAAAAGTGCATCACTATGCATCTATCTGAACCACTATAAATGCTCACCGTAGCGCCTAGCTTGCTATATTGTGTATACACAACTATAAATCAATTGATTGCATGGTTGTTGCTCATTAAAAACTTGCCAGTTTTATGACGATATCTCGTTAAATTTGACGTTTTTTATGTTAGACAATGAGCAACTAATCATTTACACCTTGATTATTTTTTTATTGTTTATGATTTAGTGATTGCTTGTGATTTATTCAAATTTGTACAATGGATGATTACTAACGAAAAAAGATATCAATAACTAATGTTTCGAAAGTTTGGAGTTCATTATGCACCACGGTTTACATCGTATCGGTTTTGAATACCTCAACGGTTGACGTTGTCTACTGAAGATGATGCCTTCATTTATTTTGTTGTTTAATTAATGCAATCATTTCGCACAGCTAAAATTGTTTAAGCGACGTGCATTTTTGTTGTTTGTTGGGTGTAATTTGAGTCTTCACATTTGGCTTTTTAATTTACGTAATTTATATGCAGAGAAGAATCCTAGAAATGAGTGTGCCGATTCGGCTGCTGTTCCCGCGGCCGACGACCAGTCCCAAGCCCAATCTGCACATGGTCGATAAGATACGATTCGTTCCATTCTGCCATGAGCTCAGGTTGTGGTGGCCCTGGCATACCAGGAAGTCAGAAGGTTGCTTTACTCGTTTCCTATGAGTTTATATTATTATTTTCGTGTTTACTGCATACGTTGAATTTTTTACTCAGTTGAACATAACTTTTTTCATGATTTACGGTACAGAAAAGTAACTGTCCTATTGGTTTTGTTATGGATGTTACTTTCGTTAGAAACAGAAAATGTTTCGGCATTCAACTGTGTTTCATGGTGTGATTCTTGAATTGTTTTCTGTAACATAACTACTTGAAATGTTGAAGGAATGCAAGAATTTGTGGACACGATGCTGCCAACGATTCGTGCCAACAACCCGCATGTGCTGTTCACCATGATCAAGTCGGACAGCGACTGCGATACCAAGATGCTCGCCGTGTTGGTTGACTAGGCAAACATGCAGCCCATCAGAACTGTTAAATAGTAATTGTCGGTGTTTGATAAACGCAGGCCTTTTTATGAGTTTACGCTAGGTAGAGATAACTAAAGTGGGATTACGGTAATCAACTAGGATGGTATTATTCTTCTGTTCATGACCCGAAAACCTCAATAAATATCATTGATTATTAATGCAGGTACGAATGGCGTCGCGTCAAATTCACTCCTATACTTGATTATCGCACGGCACCTCAAATACTCGTCCACGTCGAACGTTTTGCCATCGGATCGGATTTCCGCGAGAATCGCTGTATCAATCGGAAAACACCGCGCGCGTCACATCTACGACGCGAGGAACATAAAGGACACTGGGTACATCATGTCATGTCGAAGAAACACAAATCAACGTGGTACGATGAACCCATGTTCAAGTTTGACGACAAGTGATCTATTCTTTGATTCAAGTGGTGCGGTGGTCGGTTTTGTTTAGTAGAATAGTTGGTCGGGTATTTCCCGGTACACCTTTTGTGCGTTATGAATTACCGTAACCAAGAACCACCTGACGATGTGCAGATCTATAAGATAACTGAAAACTTGCAGACCATACATGTAGTAATCTGCATAATTGGATAATTCGCTTATCACCCAGATGGGCTGTTATGAGAATGTTCTGCATGGTTTTCTACTTAACACTGGAACTAGTTATTTTACCCTCCTTTATCTCGTCGATCAGTTTTTATTATATAGTTTTGCTCAAAACTGTTACCATGCTATTCTTGGGTATTCAGATTTAGCTATCATTATATCCGCTTCATTATTGAATAAAAAGAAATTAACAGTATTCGAACCACATAATAAGACAATGAATTCTGCGGTAACGGTAAAAAAATTTATACTTTGTACGTTTTTAAAGACAACTTCAGACAATTAGATTAGCGAATAAAAAAACTTTGATATAACATGTTTATTTGTTCGGTAGGCCCTATATTCACAACAGTTGTCCTGCTCTCATCAGGAAATGGATGGCCACTCCAACTTCAGAAATGGAACCAAAACCATGAGCACGATTGTCAGTGGTTATCGTAGTTTGCTCGCCACCACCTAACACAATAGTCGAGAGTGGAACCTTAATGCAGGATCTTACTGATAACTTGACGAATGAATTCAGTTAATGATAACGAGTTACCAACGAACATGTAAAAAATTACCCAAAAAAGTGTTTTGTTTGCGGAGCGGAGACACGAAATGACCAGTGTTCAGCTCAGTCACTCACTAAGTCGATCATCAATTAATTGCGTCACTCATCCAGTCACTCAGTTTTATACATCGTATTGATCGTCATCATCGAGCTCAAATGGTCAGGGATTTGCTTACGATTCTGCTATCCTTAGATGAAAGGCCAAGGTTTATCGGCGTCCATAGGTTTACTACCGTAGCCAGAAACGTGCTTCGAATACAAAGAAAATATGTCGTACGCGTTAATAGACCGTTGTTACTCATTGCTATGTTACATTACAATAACAAAAAAGGATGATCTATGAATTTGAGTTTAGCTATCCGAAAACAGAGTATGAAAAATACTATTACTCACAGTCACGTATACATTAAACGCTGTATTCCTATCGGTGACCTCGCATAAATTCAATAACTAAATCATTTGCCTCACCCCCACATTGTTCATTGCTTTATGTGATGAAAAATGAATGTTTGAACAACATAACTTATGGATTATGTTTACTATTTTTCCCTAGTAGGTCTACTTCAGCTTCAGATGCTGCTTTCATAAATGAAAGATATACAAGTGATTTGAAACAGAAGCAGTAGGTTAAATAGAACTGAGCGAAGTAGAAGTATAATTTTGCAGTAAGTAGTTTTAATAGATAAAAATGTACATTTGAGTAAACAGTGGATGTTCACCTAAGCCTGTATAAACGACATGATACATTCGTCTATTTTTGACAATTTATAGACAATAATGCCGTCAATCAGCACGGTAATGATGGCCCTGCTGGCGGCCATTAATTCCATCGGATTCCTGTACTTCCGTGCTGGTGAAACACAAATTAAAACACCGATGGAGTTGTTACCGGAATACGACTACATTATCGGTTGGATTGAAATCATATTTTTGCTTGATTTGTAAGAATCAATTCTGTTTTTAATCGTATTCTCAATTATATGCCTCCGTTTGAAAGCTCGCCAGTATGGCCCCTTTTCCGTAAGATATGCCATGAAATTAGTCGAAACTCATGAAATTAGTCGAAACTCCTGCTCCATATTTGCCTGACATTACTTATGATGAGATAGTTTTGAAAGACGTGAGAAAATATTCGTCTGTCCAAATCCAGTCTCCTAATAAATTGTGAGTACTATAATAATTCATTAATGTTTACTATAAGTATGTAAAACTAAATCAGGTCCAAAATCGTTTGGTTGGCTGTCGTTGCACGACTCACTTCACTCAATACACCCATCAAACTTTATACGATCTGAATGCACTGGTCAATACAGTTTACTTGAAATATTATCAAACTTCAGAAGCATTTCAGTTGGTGCTGGTAGTGCTGGTGCGATTTTGGCAGCTCGATTGTCCGAAGATGCAAATACGAGCGTATTGTTGTTGGAGGCAGGACCTGCTGAGTATAAACCGTGGTACCATTACATACCTGGTTGGCCAATGTTGTTGTTGTTGTTGTTGTTGTTGTTGTTGTTGTTGTTGTTGTTGTTGTTGTTGTTGTTGTTGTTGTTGTTGTTGTTGTTGTTGTTGTTGTTATTAATGTTGTTGTTGCTGTTATTTTGAAGTTGATATCATTGTTATTATGTTCCAGGTCTGACATCATTGCTGCAGCAGACCGAAATCGACTGGCAGTATTTGACGCAGCCGCAAGATGATTTTTCACGTCGCGCAGCAAACCAGGCAAGTCGATTCCACGCACAAAACCTATTCATTCACTCACTCACTCGCTGACTCACTCATTCACTCACTTACTCGTTGACTCACTCATTTATAATATTCATTTCAGCGCACAGTATGGCCGCGCGGCAAGAAACTCGGAGGCAGTTCTGATCTAACGTACATGATCTGGAATCATGGAGACACGAGTGAGTACGACCGATGGGCCAGTTATGACGGGTGTAGTGGATGGGCTTACAATGATATTAAACATTACTTCAGGCAAATGGAAAGTGTGCTATTCGAGGCTGATCAAAGTCGGTTGATATAAACTCTCACTCACTCAGTCAATTACTCACTCACTCACTCACTCACCAATTTATGTATAATACTTACCCAAAACTAAGCTGCTCGCGGCACAACGGGTCCTTTCGAAATCACCAAATCATTTGCCGGTACGCCATTAATACTGGCGATGATGGCTGAGGCCCAATCTCAAGGTGTCAAAGTAAACGTCGACTATAACACACCGGGAAATCATCAAGGTAACTTTGAGATTGAACTTACTATTTGACAGATTAGTTGAGTGGCTGACTTTTTTTACTGAGAAACTGAGAAAGTCCTAACTGGCTGACTGACTGACAGACTGACAAGAGACTGACTGACAAGTGAATGACTGACAAATAACTGGCTTACTGACTACAGGTTGGGGAGCAACTCAGGTGAATATTGATAGCCAGGCTGAGCGCGGTGACACGGCCACGGTCATGCTGAGACCAGCAATGGGTAGACCTAATTTACATGTGGTACCATTGGCACATGTGAGAAAGGTCTGAACACTCACTCACTCACTCACTCACTCACTCACTCACTCACTCACTCACTCACTCACTCACTCACTCACTCACTCACTCACTCACTCACTCACTCACTCACTCACTCACTCACTCACTCACTCACTCACTCACTCACTCACTCACTCACTCACTCACTCACTCACTCACTCACTCACTCACTCACTCACTCACTCACTCACTCACTCACTCACTCACTCACTCACTCACTCACTCACTCACTCACTCACTCACATTCACTCACATTCACTCACATTCACTCACATTCACTCACATTCACTCACATTCAGTCACATTCACTCACTCACTCAAACATTCACTCAATACAGGTGATGTTCGATCGCACATACGCCAACCAAGTACCGGGTCAATCACCCCGAGCCATCGGAGTCAGCTACGTCTGGAACGATGGGGTAATCCGATATGCATGGGTTAAAAAAGAGGTGGGCTTATGCAGATAACACATTTTCTATTGGTTCATTAATTCAGATTTCTTTGATTTTAATGAAATAAATAGATAGATACCACTTTCACTTACATCCTATTTTCTCTTGTTTTACGTATGAAATGAACGTTTCAATAATAATATGCAGGTGCTGTTGACTGCGGGTGCCGTTAACACGCCTCAGCTGCTGTTGCTATCGGGTGTCGGAGATGAAAAACATCTAGAACAACACCAAGTCTCACTCACTCACTCACTCACTCACTCACTCACTCACTCACTCACTCACTCACTCACTCACTCACTCACTCACTCACTCACTCACTCACGCACTCACTCACTCACTCACTCACTCACTCACTCACTCACTCACTCACTCACTCGCTCACTCACTCGCTCACTCACTCACTCGCTCACTCACTCACTCACTCACTCACTCACTCACTCACTCACTCACTCACTCACTCATTTACTCACTCACTCACTCATTTACTCACTCACTCACTCACTCACTCACTCACTCACTTACTCACTCACTTACTCACTCACTCACTCACTCACTCACACACACAGATCCCACTGGTGCATCACCTACCGGCTGTGGGTCGTAACCTGCGAGACCACACTGGTCTGCTAATGACGTTGAGCACGAATCAGACGACGGCGCACGGAATCACCGATGTCATGGCAACTAGAGATCCGAGGGTGATCATCAGTGCTCTGGCCGAGTATTTGATGCGTAAAACTGGTGAGTGAGTGAGTGAGTGAGTGAGTGAGTGAGTGAGTGAGTGAGTGAGTGTGTGAGTGAGTGAGTGGGTGAGTGAGGGAGTCATTGTAGGTCCTCTTGCAACGTCGGGCACAGCTTTACTCAACCACCAGACTTCTGGTATACTGCCACCAGAGTACCAGTCTGACATCCAGGTGGTCATGTTCCATCTGGACATCACGGAAGGTGGCCAGAATGCTTATCTGCAGGGCATGGACCCCGAGGTTGGGCCCATGTTTTTTTATTAACAATCAGTAATTTTTCAGTGTGAGGGAAAAAAACAGTAAAGTTTTGCATTCATGTGAAATGTACATAGTTACTTTTCCCCATTTTCTTAATTGTATCGTATAAAGATCATTCCAACTAATTTCAAGTTGTCGTTCAAATCGTTTACAGTACATCGGGACAGCATTTCAAGACCTAGAGGGTCGAGCAGTGTGGTCATCGTTGGTTGTCGGTCAACACCCTCGCAGTACCGGCTACATTAAACTGGCTGATAATGACTATCGCAGTCATCCGGTGATCATGCCCAATTACTTGAAGGAAGATATCGACATGAAGGTGATGGTGGCAGGTCAGCGAATCATCTATAAAAATCACTTTTTGATTGGTTTAGTGGGATGATTGTATTGTGAGGAAGTGAAATAAAATAAATGAGTGAATGAGTGAGGTGAGGACGTAAGTGGGTGATGTGAATGAATGAGTGGGTGAGTGAGTGAGTGAGTGAGTGAATGAAGAAAGAGTGAAGTCGAGCTTATGTAGTAGTTGAACTTCAGTTAATTGGATAATGAATCCTGTTAATATTGTTTTTCAGCCGTTCGCTCATACATCAGTCTGCTGCATTCATTGCCCCAATACGATATTCAATGGCATGGAATGTTGGTTCATTCTTTCTTCAGAACATCCAGATTGTCTTTTTCATATACGTGTTGCGGGATGTTTCAAACCCGAAGCTCACATCACTTTCAGCATTTTCTAACGACCTGGATAAAGTTTAACTTGTTTTAGATTTTTTTCACCTAGTTTTAGATTTCTTCCACGTTGTTTCAGATTTCATCCACCTCGTTTTAGAATACTTGCAGTCCACAAACTGAAATTGCAGATGCAACGGCACGTACTACGATGGCATGGATGGATCGGATGCCTTCATCGAGTGCATGGTTCGTGATGTCGGCATTACCGTATACCATCCCATGGGAACGGCAAGCATGGGCGCCGATACACGTAATTCGGTGGTCGATAACCGGTTACGGTAGGTTGATCTGTCTTATGTCCGATATACGTAATTTTGGCAATCTGACTGTATAGTAAATTCAGATTTTCTTGTCAGTTGAAATTTTTCTACGCGCAAACTTAAGTTAGCGCGTATTCAAAAGTCCCCAAGTATTTTTCCACACGCCATTCGGAAAACATGTGAACGCTGTGCCAAAAATATGGCAACGGTTCCATAAAAGTTGTTTTGTTTAACAATAAACCCCGACTAAGCAATATAGCACTATACTTGTAGGCATCGTAGCAATCTGACTATAACAGATACTTTATTGCAGAGTGCACGGTGTAACTGGTTTGCGAGTGGCCGATGTATCGGTGCTGCCCGATTCATTCGGAGGTAACCTTCAGGTGCCGGCTATGCTCATCGGGTGGAGGGCTGCCGACCTGATTCGATATGATTACTAGTAGTGATTACTCATACAATTGATTTGCTGCCCACAGATTTAAACCACCTTAACAACCGAAATTTTTTAGAAGTTGAGCTACTTGGCTGGGTCATATTTATTTCGTCCGCTGTGCTTTCATTTACGTATAATTTATGACCATGTTAAATGTTAATTTAATTGTCATTGATATTATATAGCGAGTTTTACAGTTATGTTAATTGTTAAATATGTTATGTAGATTTTTATAAATAAAAAAATTATATTTATTGGTATATGAGAAGAGTACAAATATGAATCACGAGGTTCAGAAAAGTATGATGAAGGCAGTCTGCTATTAGATTGGTTCAATAGACATCACAAAGTTGTTCATAGTGGCATTGGCAATTTCATTTGGCGAATAGTGAATGGCACAAACAATAAAAAAAACAATGAATGAGAAACCAATAAATACACAAGCTGAAGAAAATAGCAATAAAAATAAATGACTGTAAAACCCCGTATTAAAATGATGTGGATACTACCCTATTACCGATATCACCAGTGAAAATCACCAACAACAGGGAGTTCATGATATTCCATGATTCCATGATGATTTCATGATGAGAATATTCATGATCAATCCATTGGAGATAAAAAGTTTTGATTTCCGAAGTTATTCCATGGATTCTCACCACCAACAAAAAAAGAAGTTATTATATGCAAAAATTACTCAATAAACACTCAATACAATGCGGCAAAAACATCGTTCTTCAGAAGATATTACGGAATGTCCGTTATTTCAGCCGTGATTTGGAATTAACAAAAAATAAGTAGAATTCTAATACAGAAGTGAATTTCAAAAAATTATCAATGACGATATCAGATTTTATGTGTGAGCAAATGGGCGGCCCGCCAGCCAATCAGCATAGCGGGTGCGTTCGTATTGGCACCGAACGAATCAGGCAGCACAGACACATCAGCAACTCGCAAACCCGTTACGCCGTGCACCCTATATAGATAAAACCACTTACAAGTTCACTGATTAATACAAAGCACTGGCGAAACTTTGTCAAAGAAGGGGGAATCGGCAGCTTTCAGGCCGTTTTACCTACACCTTAGGGAACAAACTCTACCATACTAATTGAAATCCCCAAAGAGGTGGGAAATTCACTTTGCCCACCCCTTCTCATCCGCTAGGTTAACAAAGTAAACGCCACAACAACCGCCACAACAACATTAAGTCGAATAGGTTGGATTTACTTACTTACTTACTTTATTACATACGAATATATAAGTTCACTTGATTACTTAATAGCCTAGCGCTAGCCATTAATCAGGCCACTTTTTTGAGAAGCAGCATTATTTAAGGTGTCGTAGACAGGTATGATTCTGTCTTGTCATTAATTCAGTTCTATTAATTTCCTCTCCTTCATAGTGCAAAATATAACGATAGTCGATATGTGTCACGATTACGTTGATTGAACTGTTAGAAAACTCAAATGATGATATGATCCAGATTTTGAGCTGCAAAATTACATTTTATGTGCCCAACCTCAATTGATTATCGACGACCGACTCTTGAATGCGATCACCCATCCTGGCTGTGCCATGAGGATGGTATATGGTAAGTGCCAATTCCCGGGCTATACACTCCAGATACGCATCCGAGTTCTGATCGTTGGTGGTATCGCACTTATTATGCAGTCTCACATCGTACTTGGCCATACTTTTGGCCAGGTCAACATAGGATCGCATGCCTGAAACGTGAGTGACAAAACATTACGTACTAGATCTCAGTTATCTACTCACTGATTATTTAACACACACTGTCCATAGCTCATACTTTTGTATTTCTTTAGTGATGGTTGAAATACTGTTCAGTAGAAATATACCACTTCTTGAAAGCGTCCCGTTAAAATTCAACCGAAACCAGAGAACGATTCAACCACCAGCATATCTCCGATAAATCTCGAATCAGACACTAAACAATCGATACAACTTACTTCTCTTGTGCCATCCCACAAAAGAATTGAGACATACATAACTTCAGCAATCTCCAAAAAATCACGATCAGTCAACCAATCGCTCCCCCAAACAAAACGACAATTTCCCGTTCCTTCCACTCACTCAATATTCAATAACGGACTCACCTTTCACTAGCACTTGCATATCAATCGATTCTGTCATATAATTGGCCTGTATAATCGGATGATCTGAATACTTGCTGGTTTTGAGTAGAATGTGCCCCCGACTCTTCGGATGCTGTAGCACCACCACTCCAGAGAACATTGAACGTCCGACTGTGTCACTCAATGTTTTCTTTATGAACTGAAATTGAATTAAATAAATATATGAAATCGTATCATCCGCATCGAGTGAGTTATGGTTAATTATTTTCTTGTCAGATTCATTTTGTCTTAACATCAAATTTTTACTGGGACTTCTTATTTACTGAAGCCATCAAGATACACTAATACCATATCGGAACAGTGGTCGGCAGGTCGCTAGGTTGAAAAGAAACACATAACTTTAATGAATTGAATGAATCCAACCTCGGGCAAAATGTTCGATATCCATGCGTTTTCACCGCCCACACTCACATCAAAATTGAAGAAATTTCCCTGCAGATCTGACTTATAAGCAGCCGGCAGCAAACCGGACGTTTCATGACCGATCAGTGACATGCCAGCCGAAGCGAAGAAACCTGCAAAAAACATGGAAAACTGATTATTCTGAGTAGAAAAAAAACGATTTTTACCTCAATCAATTTCAACATTTAATTCACAAACCGAGAATAATAAAACAATAAATAATATAAAAAACGGACCAGTTCTGCTGACCAAATACTGGAGGAATTGTGCGGCCAGTGAGCTGAACGTGTTCAACTTGTCCATGCCGTTGTGTGCAGTCGTGTCATTGGTACTCAGGTACAGTATCATGGCAACGTGCTCTACAAGATTCTGACCCACCGCAGGCGAATCTGCCACCACCGGAATCTGCAATAACAAGTGAAACAAAAAATAAAAACACAATATCAAATCATTGATTAGAGGATACTCACATGTAAATACGGTGACCGTGATTTCACTATTTGTGATTTTGTATCTAACTTTGAATATTCAACTATCTGAATTCAATTTGATTTTGATAAGCAACATTATCAGTAACAACAAACTAATCACTCAGCATAACTAACATTGTGTTTAACAAGATGCTCTCTGTTGCCAATACCGGACAGCATCAGTAACTGAGGTGTGTTGACCGCACCACCTGTTAGGATTACCTGAAGTGTGTAAAAAACTTCTATAGTCAATATAAGCCACAACAATCTAATCAGAAAGATTTGACGCATTGAATCACTCAAGATTTAAAAACTTCTATGACATTATTGAACGGTTGGTCAATATTAATTAGACAACTTGATTCACGTTGAATGATGTTTGTTGGATAATAGAAACATCAACTGGAAGGGATTGAAAAAACTCATGCTACCTTCAGTTCGGCCCTACGTTAAACCTTTGTTGATTTGAACTAAAATAATGAGTTTTCCATGATGAATCAACCTCGTAATTAATGAGTACACGATGCAGTTTCCCGCGCCACATGTACTCCACACCCGTTGCCTTCGGCGTCTCTGCGTTCACGTCAAAGTTGACCTGCAAACTTGATACTCGTTGCCCCAATCTTTGAGAATGAATAATTTTGTTCAATCGTATTAACTAAATGAATAACCGATAAACAGAAATTACAAATGAATGAAAATAAATGACCAATTCACCTACCTTAGTAACATGTGCTTCTGTGACCACATGCAGGTTGGATCGCACCATAGCTGGTCTCAGCATTACGGTGGCCGGATCGGCACGTTCGTTACGATGGTTCATGTTGGCTTGCGAGCGCGACCAACCTGATATAAACTCATATAACCCAATATTTATTGCAATCACAAAGGTATGAGCACGAAAGAAATTATTCAACTGAACGATTTTAAATACGACATTGCGACACTAAGCACTTCTTCAGGTGGCTTATGAGTAAGACTGAAAAGTATCAGTTAGCGATCCAATCAGCTAATGATGATAAAAATGAATATATAATTAGCAACTGTGAAATCTGAGCCAAACTTCCAGTTCAGAAAAATAAATCGGATCGGTAAACACTGAGTGGCACAAAAATAACCAAAAATTTAGTGGTTTCGTGATCTGGCGGGAGCTAAGTGGAAGAAGTAGGGATGAATAGTAGAGGAAAAATGAACAAAATGTAAGAATACTTGATCAACAAAAGAAAAACAGACAACAAACTTTGGTGGTTTCCGGGTGTGTTGTAATCGACGTCGACTTTATGTCCTCTGGCAGCCGCCTGTTTCAGGAACTCATCGGCCAGCGGGGTGTTGTCCAGAGCGTACTTAATGGGGATTGGACCGGACGTGCCACGCGCATCTCAAACAAACATGGCCGTCAAACTCGATATTTTCATGTCCCTCCCACCCAATAAATACATATACAAAGCTTGGCTTACGGCTTAAGTATTTATGATGTAGGAGTAGGATAACTAGACTGCCTCAAGCAAGTTGATCGAATTCACCTATATATCGACAATAGGCAAGCTTTCGCTTGAAATCAACTCGTATTCTATCGGCGTTCCTTGTTCAACGCACCTTTGTCCGTGTCGAATAGCACACTTTCCATGTCCTTCATATAATGTTTAAGATCGTCATAAGACCATCCACTACACCCGTCATGACTGGCCCATCGGTCGTACTCACTCGTATCTCCACGATTCCAGATCATATAATTAAGATGCGAAGTTCCGCCCAACTTCTTACCACGTGGCCAAAGGACTCGCTAAAGTGTGTTACTTTTCTCCATTTATACAAAGTGAATAAATTAACCAAAAGAGATAAAGTCAATCAATAAAACCAGCACCAATCAATCAAATAACCAACCTGGTCCTTGACTCCCTTAGCCCAATTGTCTTGTGGTTCAGCTGAGTACTGCCAATCGACTTCGGTTTGTTGCATCAGTGCGACCGCACCTGAACTTAATCATCATTAAGAAAAAATCTGAAGACTAATAGATACTGAATCGTTTATAATAGATAAAAACAAAAGGCTCGTGTATCAGACTACTGTTAATACATGTGAGTGACTGACTGGTTGATAAATAATTAACTGATTGATTGACTGGACTGACTGAGTGACGGACTAACTAATTGACTGAATGATTGAACAACTGACTGATTGACTTCTTAACCTACTGACTGAATGATTGATTGATTTATTGGCTGACTTTTTGAGTGGCTGACTGATTGATGTAGTGACTACCAGACTGACTGATTGATTGATTAACGACCAGACTGACTGATTGATTGAAAGACGACCAGACTGACTGATTGATTGATTGACCATCAGACTGACTGATTGATTGAAAGACGACCAGACTGACTGATTGATTGATTGACCATCAGACTGACTGACTGATTGATTGAAAGACGACCAGACTGACTGATTGATTGATTGACCATCAGACTGACTGATTGATTGACCACCAGACAGACTGACTGATTGATTGAATGACCATCATACTGCTGATTGATAGATTAACCACCAGACTGATTGATTCATCGATTGACCTCGAGACTGCTTGATTGATTGACCACCAGATTGATTGATTGACTAATTGATCGATTGACCACCAGACTGACTGATTGATTAACCCCCAGACTGATTAATTGATTGAATGACCATCAGACTGACTGATTGATTGATCGATTGACCACCAGACTGACTGATTGATTGACCCCCAGACTGATTGATTGATTGAATGACCATCAGACTGACTGATTGATTGATCGATTGACTATCAGACTGACTGACTCAATTAATAACACGATGTATTTTTGGATAGGTAACAGATGCGATCGGGGAATTTCCTGTTTGTGCAACAAAACAAGGAAAGGTTGCAAGGTTGCATGCAACAAAAAACAAACACACGTTCCCAAAAGTAGTCTCAGGCATAGTATGGTAACAGGTTATAACTGACGGATTGCGTTGTGGATAGGCATGAATAATGAAAACCAACCTGGAATATAATAATACCACGGTTTATACTCAGCAGGTCCAGCCTCCAACAGCAGTACACTCGTGTCTGCATCCTCTGACAATCGGGCTGCCAGAACCGAGCCAGCACTGCCGGCGCCAACTGCAAGTATTTTTTATAGCAACCTAGCACAAATTTCTAAACATCAATTTTCTTCCAGTGTATTATTCAAAAATTCTATCGAGTAACCTTACCTCTTATCATACATCAGTCTTACGGCAAAGCTGAAACCAACCGATTATGTAATCATATTGTGGATTGAGATCATGCGGCGTCTTGATCCGAGTTTCGGTCGAATAATAGTAGTAACCGACCGCAGCTATTACAACAGCGATGGTTACCGTTTGTATAGTTGACATACTTAGATATGTTTTTCTTTTTTAGTTCATTATATTTTGATTTGTTTAAGGGTGCATTCAAGTTAACTTCGACCGCTAGGTGGGTCATGAAAATAGTAACGCTAAACTTTTTGAGTTTTTGGGCTTAATGGATCCGCTAAGGCCTATAGATCATATCTGTAGCTCAAGTTTATGAATTTTCGGAACATTCCAATTTTGGCGACATTTTTTGTACCGTTGGTAGTCAAAAAGTAGCCCACTTTGGGGTGATTTTTCAATATGCTCTGGAATGTTTCAGAAGCTGATACTATCACAAACGAATCGCCGTGCATCAATCTATCTGTGGTTAAAATATTTTGGGGGTGCTCTTTCCTCTAAAGTGCCGAATTTTCAACGTACTTTTCGAATCCGTGCGATCTTTGCCACACGTAAACGACAACCACTTTCAGTCACAATCTGTTTCGACTAGCGTGTAGTTCTGTCAATCTTGAATTGCCTTGGCCAAATTAATGCTTATTATTGTTTGTATATGAGAATTTAATAATGATGAATAAATAAAATAAAAATAAAATTAAAAAAACATTCTCAAAACTCATTGGCGCAAAAAAACATCGAACGGCAAACAAATTTTTTGTTGTTGTAAAACTGTACCCTGTTCATCAGTTTTCAAATGAAAACGAGAATGCAGGTTAAGATGCGATGCACGTAAGCGACGACCAAAACATCATGAAAATTGGGACAAAATGAAAATTTGAAAAAAATTAGATTCGGATACAAAACGACTCACTTGACTCCCGTGAACTCAAAAATGTCCTTGCTTCACGTTAAAACCACGTAAACAGGCCAAAATTCGCATCACTAAATGGTGCACCCTAATTTCCCTATACAAATTAGGCAAAACTTTAAGACCGATTTTCTCATGTACTTCCGAAAAGATCGGGAAACCAAACACCTCAGGTTGAAGCTGAGAATTTTCTCTACAAAACCTGTCTAACAAGCCAATGCAATTTCGACTTTTTTTCAACTACCGTAATCCCAAACAACAATTATTTTTCAACTACCGTAATCCCTGTGCAGTCATTAACGAAACATTAGGTTTTGCCATGAAAAATTTGTTCCGTGTGGATCATCAGAAAACAAATATTTTTACTACAAAAATACTAAATTATGACTCGACAGAAAATCCCATCCTATCCGCCCAGTCCGAAAAGTGGGGGAGAGTAAAGCCGGGTAGAGGGAGGGGGGGGAGGGGGGGTAGAAAAAAAAATTTCGCAAAAAGCCCCGTTTTTGCTCGTTTTTGCTAAAAAAAATCTTTTATTATGAAGTATGAACATTACATGAACCGGTTTTTACAGGTTTTAACCAAGAAAATTGACCCAGAAAACGTGTTTGTTCGAAAAAAAAATTCACAGCCAAAACTTTTTGAAAAATGAGCTTCAAAATCGAGGTTTTGAAGCCGTTTTTCTCAAAAATTTCGAGTCGCGGGGGGGGGGGGGGGGGGAATGGGGTAGGCAACCTAAATTTTTGTCTAGGGGGAGGGGGTAGGCTGCACGCCGACCCTGAAAAGTGGGGGGCCCCTACCCCCCCCCCCCCCTCCAGCGGCCCACCTCTGATTACTTTTATTGGACAGAATCATATTTTAGTAGTTTTGCAGTATAGTCGATAATGAATTACTGTTCCAAAAAGGTGCGTGAATTCTCGATAAACAACCTAATGATTTACCGTGCTTTAGCTTGTCGATGAAAAAATGTCAGTCGACCCTAAATTAGTTTTTATTCGCAATTCTGTGATTTGGGCTGTTTTCAGAATTTTTTTGTGCAAACGAAAGAGAATTAATTTTCTCTTTCAATTAGTGTTAACTTTTTAAAAATTGGTCCAGTACAGCTCGAAAACCAAATAGGAGAAACGAATATTTCGTCGAATGCCAGTGCTGCATCGACAGCGGAGTTCAGTGTGAAACATCAAATTAGAGTTTTTCGCGCGTTTTTCGTGGAACAGTCAGTAATTCATCATCGACTATAAAAATAATTGTTTTCTGATGATCCACACGGAACTAATTTTTATGGCAAAACCTAATGTTTCGTTTATGACGACACAGGGATTACGGTAGTTGAAAAATAATTGTTGTTTGGGATTACGGTAGTTGAAAAAAAAGTCGAAATTGCATTGGCTAGTTAGACAGGTTTTGTAGAGAAAATTCTCAGCTTCAACCTGAGGTGTTTGGTTTTCCGATCTTTTCGGAAGTACATGAGAAAATCGGTCTTAAAGTTTTGCCTAATTTGTATAGGGTAATTAGGGTGCACCATTTAGTGATGCGAATTTTGGCCTGTTTACGTGGTTTTAACGTGAAGCAAGGACATTTTTGAGTTCACGGGAGTCAAGTGAGTCGTTTTGTATCCAAATCAAATTTTTTTCAAATTTTCATTTTGGTCCAAATTTTGGCTGACTTTTACGTGCATCGCATCTTAAAAAACAACACGAAACCTTTTGGTTGTTAACCAAAAAAGACAAAATTACAGAATGGGCTAGAAAAAACGACGATTATTTGATCTTACTCAGAGGTGACCGTGTTCAACGTTTTTGGTTGACGTTTTCACCATATATTAACAACACACAAACTTAGTTTTCCTGAAATTTTTCAATGAAAGAACAACGAAATTTCTTGATTCAAGCATAAAAGTCAGAAACACATGTCAACAAGAGACATACAAAATTGCAGAACCAAAAAATAATCAGTGAGACAGAATGACAGACTGATAGAGACAGACATACAGAAAGGCAGACAAACAAACAGAGGGACAAACAAAGAGACAGAGAAACTGACAGAAAGACAGACAAACAGTCAGACACACACATAAAAAACTGAAACCCAGACAAACACTTAATTATATCACAAACACTCCATCAGACAGACAGACAGACAGTCAGACACACGTACATAATTACAGTACAGACAATAATCCGGAAGACCGACAGACACACAGTCAGTAACACAGTCAGTGGAACAGACTGACATGCAGACTGACACAGAAACATACAGCAGATAAAATTACAATACAGACACTCATCAGACAGCAGACAGTCAGAGAGACAAACAGGATTACATTACATACAATATTCAGTCAAGCAGACAGTCAGTCAGACAGACAGACAGACAGAAAGGCAGCTGAACAGACAGAAATAACCGATATAGTCGGTTCAGACAGGCATACACAGAAATACACACTCAAACATAAAACCCAAAAATTTTCCTCGAATTTTTTGAAAACACGAAAATTTATTTGCACATACAAAGGAGGGTTACGAAAGCTGCGCGGGCCTAACGCGCTTGTCCTCGGTCCCGCTCGGACAAGCCAGCCTAACGATAGGTAATCGGGAGTTAACGACAGTAAAACTTGATATGGAATATTTTCCTGGTGGACTTGACGCAGAGAAACAATTTGTTAACAACACATGAATAGAGTTGGAATGAGAATTATATTAGGATCTATGTATATATAAAAAAACTCATATATGAACTTATATATGATTATGAAAAACTTTAGCGTTTTTGTCTAAATTAATGGCTCGCTCGTTTTTACAACAGCTATGCACTGCCATATCGTTTTTTTATTAGTTATCATTACGATGATATTTGTCACTGAAACATGGACTTATGTTGTTTTGGAGCCCTTTTTATTGAAATTCACCATAACCCGCTTAATGAGAAAAACTTCATTCAAATTTTTTGGTTCAGAAACGTGTGTGAATAGTTTTGATTAGAATAAAACTTCGATTGAACTTCTGTAAGACCTAAGACTCTATGACGGTCATCGTAAGATTTATTTTTAAATGGTTTTCGACTCTCATGTTCGAAATAAGAAATTTAGTTTTTCATGACAGATGTTATAGTGTTTAGTGAAAATGACAGAATATTGAAGAAATTTTAGTGGCTGTTGTAAAAATGCGTTTGACGTTTTTTGGTTGCACTTGCACAACTTCACTGCCTAGATCCACAATTCATACTGGAAAGTTCAGGAAAACTAAGTTTGTGTGTTGTTAATTGTTAATATATGGTGAAAACGTCAACCAAAAACGTTGAACACGGTCACCTCTAAGTAAGATCAAATAATCGTCGTTTTTTCTAGCCCATTCTGTAATTTTGTCTTTTTTGGTTAACAAACAAAATGGCCCTGTGCACGTATAAGCTTTGGGCTTAAAATTATAAGCATAGGGCTTATAATTTACGTGTTAAAGTATATACCTCAGTTCAAATTTATAAGCCCTGGGCTTATAATTTATAAGCCTAGGGCTTATAATTTTATATACTTTAACACGTAAATTATAAGCCCTGGGCTTAAAATTATAAGCCCAAAGCTTATACGTGCACAGGGCCAATGTGTCGTGTTGTTTTTTTACCTGCAACACCAGGGTACAGTTTTACAACAAAATTTTTTTTTGTTTGCCGTTCGATTTTTTTGCGCCAATGAGCTTTGAGAATGTTTTTTTAATTTTATTTTTATTTTATTTATTCATCATTATTAAATTCTCATATACAAACAATAATAAGCATTAATTTGGCCAAGGCAATTCAAGATTGACAGAACTACACGCTAGTCGAAACAGATTGTGACTGAAAGTGGTTGTCGTTTACGTGTGGCAAAGATCGCACGGATTCGAAAAGTACGTTGAAAATTCGGCACTTTAGAGGAAAGAGCACCCCCAAAATATTTTAACCACAGATAGATTGATGCACGGTGGTTCTTTTGTGATAGTATCAGCTTCTGAAACATTCCAGAGCATATTGAAAAATTGCCCCAAAGTGGGCTACTTTTTGACTACCAACGGTACAAAAAATGTCGCCAAAATTGGAATGTTCCGAAAATTCATAAACTTGAGCTACAGATATGATCTATAGGCCTTAGCGGATCCATTAAGCCCAAAAACTCAAAAAGTTTAGCGTTACTATTTTCATGACCCACCTAGCGGTCGATAGCGGTCGAAGTTAACTTGAACGCACCCTTAATATGTAATTTTGGTGCGTTGTGTTAACGATATCCGTGTGTTGGAAGGTGTTTACAAATCGGGACAAATGACAAGACAAATTGAAAAAGTAGTACAAGGGAAAAATACTATCGTCAAAAAAAACTTTATTTACTAAGTAATTGGTTTACACAAATCTGATACAATTGATCAATCAATTAATCAACAATCTTCATCACTCGGTTACACAGTCATCACACAAACCTCACTCACTCACTCACTCACTCACTCACTCACTCACTCACTCACTCACTCACTCACTCACTCACTCACTCACTCACTCACTCACGCACTCACTCACTCAATCACTCACTCACTCACTCACTTGCTCACTAACTCACTCACTCCCTCACGGCCTCCTTTACCCACTCTTCTTTACTTCATTCGCTCCCTTACTCACTTACTCATTCAAATATTCATTTACTTACTAACTCATTCACTCACTCATTCATTCACTCACCCACTCACTCACTCAATCACTCATTCACTCACTTACTCCCTCCCCCTTGACTCACTCCCTCATTCAACCACTCAATCGTTCACTAATTTATTTACTCACTCACTCACTTAATCACTCACTCCATCCTCACTCCCTCACTGACTCACTCACTAACTCACTCACTCACTTACTCACTCACTCACTCACGCACTCACTCACTCACTAACTAAATAACTGACTCACTCACTCACTCACTCACTTACTCACTCACTCACTCACTCACTCACTCACTCATTCACTCACTCACTCACTCACTTATTCACTCAAAAATGTCACCATTCGGTTACTCACTCACTCCCTCACTTGCTCCCTCACTCACTCACTCTCTCACCCATTCCCTCACTCACTAACACACTTGACCACTCTGTCAAACTCTCATTCACTCACTTACTAACTAGCTAACTAGATCACTCACTTCTTCTTTCAGTTCAGTCACTCACTCACTCAATCATTTACTCATTTATTCACTCACTGGCTCGCTTAATCACTCACTTACTCCTCACTAATTCATTCACTCACTTACTCACTCACTCATTCACTGCATATGACCTTACTATTCCTCACAATGTTTTCCTGAATCATTCGGTACTAATTCCAACCTTTAAAAATTCATTTTTTTAATTTGTTTTTTTTTCAGTAGTTATTTTCCCACTCGCAAAATAAAAGTTGAATTTTGGATTCAATAGTTTGTATGGCAAAATAAGGGTGCCCCCTCTTTTAACTATTCAATGTTTGACTATGTTTTATTAGTGTTGAGTGAGTGAATGAATGAATGGTTGAATAAGAAGTGAGTTAATGAATGAATAGTTGAGTAAGTTAGCAAGTGGAGTGAGTGAGTGAGTGAGTACAAGCCAGTTAGTGAATGAGTGAGTATGAGTTAGTAAGGGAGCGAGTGAGTAAGTGAGTAGGTGAAGGAATAAATGAGTGAGTGAGTGAATCTGAGTGAGTGAGTTAGTGAGAGAGTGAGTGAGGGAGTGAGTAAGTACGTGTGTGCGAGTGAGTGAGCGATTTGGTGGGTAAGTGATGGAGTTAGTGAGTCAGAGAGTCAGTCAGTGAGTGATTTTGTGAGTCGCTGATTGAGCGACCGAAGAAGTGAGTGAACAACGGAGTGAATGAGTGATTGAGTGAACTTTCTTTTGTTTGAATAAACTGAGAACTCATCTGAATGAATATTCAAAGTCAAATTAAAGAAAAGAGCCCTGATGAAAAAAGTTATAGATAAAACTGCGTTGCTCATCCGCTCAATGGCGCTTTGGAATATGGGAACTGTCCCATATTCCAAAGCGCCACGTAGTTAAAAGCGAGAACTCCCAAAATAAGACATGTCCTATCTTGGATTTGAATGGCAAAATAAGACAACGGATTTTACTATGGCAAAATAGGACATCCATCATTAACACAAAACGCCGTAATTTTTAAATTCTGAATTGGATTGAACCCAATGATGTTGTATCCGCACCGCACAAAATATTAACGTCAGTGTAAAAGTTTTCTCAGTATGAAAATAACAGACAGACAGACAGACAGTCAGACAGACAGACAGACAGACAGTCAGACAGACAGACGGACGGACAGACAGACAGACAGACAGACAGACAGACAGACAGACAGACAGACAGACAGACAGACAGACAGACAGACAGACAGACAGACAGACAGACAGACAGACAGACAGACAGACAGACAGACAGACAGACAGACAGACAGACAGACAGACAGACAGACAGACAGACAAACAGAAATACAGACATACAGACAGACAGACAGACAGACAGACAGACAGACAGACAGACAGACAGACAGACAGACAGACAGACATACAGAAAGACAGACAGACAGACAGACAGACAGACAGACAGACAGACAGACAGACAGACAGACAGACAGACAGACAGACAGACAGACAGAATACAGGCAAACAGATATTTATTCTTACTATCCTATGGCGGCAAGCGGAATTGGCTTGCAAATGTGTGAACCTCTGAGTGAGTGAGTGAGTGAGTGAGTGAGTGAGTGAGTGAGTGAGTGAGTGAGCGAGTGATTCAGTGAGTCAGTGAGTCAGTGAGTCGGTGTATCAGTGAATCGGTGAGTCAGTGAGTGAATCAGTGAGTCAGTCAGTCAGTCAGTCAGTCAGTCAGAGAGTCAGTCAGTCAGTCAGTCAGAGAGTCAGTGAGTCAGTGAGTCAGTCAGTGAGTCAGTGAGACAGTCATGGGGTGGGTGAATTAGTTTTATTTGTCATGGTATAAAAATGTTTTTATCTTGTCTAGGCATCTCAACTTAGCTTTTCACACGTTATCTAATCACTTTATAAAACTAAAAGTAAGAATAAGAAAAAGATAATGTGTTGTCTGCGTCATCATATATGTATGCACTGCACTGTGTAACTTGAATCAAAAATTATAATCACCTGAAATACTTGGAACATGACTTTGTAAAAACTGAAAAAAACCTGAATTTTAAAATCATTCTCTTCACTAATGCTGCTCGCAGTTTTAGGAAAAAAATCAAGGGACGGCCGCTAGGCCGTTCCCTTAATATGGTTCGATTAAGATAAGCTTTTTTGCGAGTATCTCGACCTAGCCTCCTCGTATCGATTTCTACTCTGTTCCATCGGTTTTCTCGTGCGATTCTACATCTTTTTGGCTATTTTTAACCCCGTAGGAATGAATTTTCATTTTTCAGGTTCAAAAATGATGAAAATGCGATTTTCCGTTTTTTTTCCTCATCAAAATTGGTGTATGGGAACTGGGTAAGACCTGTAAAGCTGAAAATTGGTACATAGGTCAAGTTTGTGCCCAGAACACGTTTTCCTGAGTGTCACGGAGATCGGACGAAGCTTTTCACCATTTATGAGGAAGTTTATGAAAAAAATGTCAAAAATCGCAGGCAAAATGGAAAAAGAATTGTTGTATGAGCGATAGGGTAGTCCGATCAAACTAAAATTTTGACCGGACGTGTATCACACATGTCGAAGTATGTTCCGCTATTCAATTTATCATTCTGCTCCAAAACACAAAAAAGCGCAGCGGGTCTATGAGGAGAAAAATTTAACAAAATTTTCACAAATGCTCCAATACTCGTTTTGAGTTGATTGAATCGTTATGAAAAACTGCCTATCATTTGCGGAATCAAATTTCAATATGACCTCTCTCCAATACATTTTCCGATAAAATCATCGGACTTTAACAAAAACTTGAAGAAACTGATATAGAAAGTTTCAACGATTTTGCTCCTTCGAAAATCAGATTATCTCAAGATTTAAACCCTTGAGACCCATTGTATTATCTGAATGTCTAGAATGGCTGAAGCTGTATCGAATGCAGAAAAGATGATTCTTTGCGTATTCTTAAAGAAATATTTATGAGCCGCCAAAAACCGGTGAAAATTCAAATTCACTTGTTCACGCTGTTTCAGCCACATTGGATTCCAAAATTTTCATTTTTACAGAAACAGGATAAACTTCATTTTAACAGGAGGTCTAGAGGGAGTAAATTTCTAATAAAATATGTTTTTAAAACTTGATTAGTAATTATAAATAAATTTTTATGATCCGTCAAAATTTACAGAAATAAACAAAATTAAGTCCAAATTTATTTTCAAAGTAATTTTTTTGAAGTAAATTTTTTTCTTTGTTTCTATATTTGTACCAATATCCATAAAACACCTCAAAACCTTTTTATAAGTGGTCTGGAAGTAAGAAAAAAAACCAAAAGTAAAATGGTATATAGCGTTCGCTGTTAAGTCCAGCTCGGCGCTAACCTAATAATAGTCAAATTTTGAAGCTATTTTCACACTAGATATAATGATACGTTTATGATTTGAAACTAGGTTTGATGTCGCGTATCAACTTTTAAAATATTTTTCGTCAAGGTAGTCAAGTGGATAGTGGGTTTGCAGGTTAAACGGGTGATGCAGGGTTCAAAAACCCTGAAAATCTAAAACAGTGAGAGTGTTAATTTGTTTTATTTTTGATTTTATATACTTTTCCCAAACTTCAACTGTCTATTTTAAATATAATTAGGCATCTTTTAATTCACTATATTACCAATTCAGGGATTTTTTCATCATTTAAGTTATGTAATGACTCATTTTACAAAAAAAAGAGGGGGCCCGCAAACGATCACTGTTCACAAATATTATTGTAATTCAATATTCGAAAATCGAAGTTATGAAAGGGCTGAAGTTCATAAATCTTATGAAATTTTTTTTAAATCATAAAGCATTTTTGTTACATTAGCACATATACATACATGTAATTTGTTCACACATAAAAAAGTTTTAGACAAGCAACTAAAAATGCCCTGAAGGCATGGGGAGTAACGAATATGGTTCGATCCTGACTAGTCCAATCGTGAAAAAGTATGAGACAAGAAATTTTATTCTCATATTTTAAATAGTCTGATCGTGAAAAAGCAGGAAACAAGATTTCCGATGAATCACGAAAAACAGTTTGTACTTCATTAAGTCAAGAATCATACCAAATTACACGAAACATATTTGGATATTTGGGACTTTTCGGTGAAACCAAATCTCTTTATTTCGTCTAGCTCGTTGTGAGCATGGATAATTTTACTTCGGTTTGTGTGACAAGCCTGCCACGAAATTTTTCATTTTATTTTCACTCAAAAATAATTGGATTTCTTTAAGATACTTATGTTTCAAATTTGAATACCAGCATTTTGAATAAGGATAAATCTTATCACAACAATTGTGAAAAGTTCCAAATATGTTTCGTGTAATTTGGTATGATTCTTGACTTAATGAAGTACAAACTGTTTTTCGTGATTCATCGCAAATCTTGTTTCCTGCTTTTTCACGATCAGACTATTTAAAATATGAGAATAAAATTTCTTGTCTCATACTTTTTCACGATTGGACTAGTCAGGATCGAACCATATTCGTTACTCCCCATGCCTTCAGGGCATTTTTAGTTGCTTGTGCATATATCATACGGTTAAAGTGAATATTGGATCAAAGCGTCATTCTTATCAGCGTAAAAGACCATATATTTTCTCTACTGATAGGAACTAAGGCTCAATACTGTGAGTCAGAACTTTATTTGCCTATAAAAACACGTATTCAGACTCTTCAAAACTTTTGCACACAAATTGCTTCTGGAACTTCATAGTAAAGGTATTAAGTATACATACAAAAATTTGACACTTGTTTTCACTTTTTACAACATGTAATAAACCATGGTTTGTTTTATTTTACCGAATTCCATCTACCTGGCTGGATTACAGGCCCGATCCGATTGTATATCAAGAAGAGTTCAGGAATATAAGTTAATGACATTGCAGATAGCCTGATACATCAACTGTTGTGTCCTGCGTCAATGATGAACGGTGCAGTCGGAGAAGAAGAGGGGCTGAACTGCAGTTATATCGAGAATTAGTTAGTCCGTTGGACAAAATTTTTGACAATTAAGAAACACTGGATAATTAAGAGATAACTTTCATTCATTTATTGTCTATTTAATCAGATATTTACAATCGATCCTCTGCATATGTAATTTTATAGTTCTTAAGCAGTTTCGAAGCAAAAAATTATGAAAAAAATTTCTGTGCACCGAATTTTGATAACAAAGTAGGTCATGATGGCAACTTTTAATCAAGTGTATTTGCATGTCAAGAAAAGAAGTTAATGTTAACACCAACGTTCACTTATGTGGATAGTTAACCTATGTAGCAAGTTATTCGACACAATTTTTTATATCTGCCAACATTTATTTCAGCTGTCTGATCACCCTAAACCAAGATACACTTCCACGAATACTTGTGTTCGGTGATTACTGCACTCTGCAGCGATATCAGTTTTTCGTGGTCTACTGCTTGCTGGCACCAGCGGTTGGCGTGTGTATGTGTGTGAGTGAGTGAGAGAGTGAGTGAGTGAGTGAGTGAGTGAGTGAGTGAGTGAGTGAGTGAGTGAGTGAGTGAGTGAGTGAGTGAGTGAGTGAGTGAGTGAGTGAGTGAGTGAGTGAGTGAGTGAGTGAGTGAGTGAGTGAGTGAGTGAGTGAGTGAGTGAGTGAGTGAGTGAGTGAGTGAGTGAGTGAGTGAGTGAGTGAGTGAGTGAGTGAGTGAGTGAGTGAGTGAGTGAGTGAGTGAGTGAGTGAGTGAGTGAGTGAGTGAGTGAGTGAGTGAGTGAATGCCAAATAGAGTGAATAAGTGAGGCGGGGAATGAGTAAGCCAATATAACCATTTTACAGACCCTATGTATTCTGAGCTTCTGCTTCATGCAACGACGTCAATCATCTCGATGGAGCCACATCTGCGACAATCGTCCTGGTCTGGCCATGTAGGTGATCAAAACATAGATCATGTAGTATTTTAGGTTTTGGTTCTGATAAAAACCAGTGTGATGCCCATGCAATAATGGCGTATGACTAAAAAATTTTAACTCAAAGTGAACGTCCGAACCAGAAAATACGAAAGTTATTCAGATGAATTTGCATAGACCTAAATGAGTTAAAGGTTGGTCAGGGTACAGGGTACTGTATCTAGTTTTATAAAAAAAAATCTTATAACATTTTACTATACGATTAAGAATTTGGGCTTGTTTATTAGTACCGCATATTGTCCACATGTAGAGCGAACAGTTGAAATTTTCGGTTCAGTTTGAAGCGCGCTGAAATTTGAATGCGCGCCAAAATGAATGCGGTAAAAATTTCGGAGTAACGATAAACTCTGACCAGACTTTGCCATAATATTTTTACAGTCCAATATATTTCCTGGAAGAGCAGCACGATCGTCCATCCATCGTGGCTGCATTGCTCGTCAGCACTTCAATGATGCTCAAAACAATATTCGGCGAGAGCACATTTGTTTGGAAGCTACCTGATAACTTAAAGTTCCTGAGTTGTTAGTCCGTTACTTCGATTTAAAAGGCATCAGACATTCAGTTTTCATGGTCAGTAGATATTACAGCTAATTGAACAATCAATCAAAATGTGCACAGTTTAGTCACAAATTTTTTTCAGACTAATAAAATTGCTAATATCATAAAATATCTACTTGACCTTGAACTTTGTTTACCGACCAATATTAAAATTGTTTAGCCGTGGTACTGTTCGCTCAATGTCTTCTAATCGGTCTGATCATCTATCCACTGGTCGGAGCGATCAGCAGTCGACGACCACTCGGCTATTTATTGGGCACCCTGTACACCTGGACGCTCGGCAGTGCACTAATCCTCTACAACATACCCTGCACCAATCAGGAACCGGTTGGCATGTCACAGACAGTTCACTTTTGTTACATTAAGGTATTAAGGTAGCTTTCGTCAAGTTTATGTTGTATTGCAAACAAGCTTTTGCCCTATCGTAGAATATAGATTTTTTTCAATTTCTAAAAAGCGTTTAAATACTGTAAGTATACTGTAGGAATCCTGTATGAATACTGTAAGACTACTGTGAGGATACTGGAAGATACTGTAAAAATACGGTAAGAACACTGCTTCAGCAAGAATACATCGACTACGCTCTGCAGCAACTGCCCTTCATACTCAGTGTCGTCTACATATCAATTCGTCTGCCGTACAAGACTTTCCAAGTTATCGTAGAGAAATCGGTCTCACCTGAGGTTAGAGATTCCCTTCTATGAATATGCGTTGACTGATATTTTGAATTAACCGTGGAAATCAACTTTTAACTGAAAATTTTCATTTTGAGCAGATTGCCAGTATCTGTAAATGATGAGATTATGTCGCTTGCGTAGTCGTCTATACTCTTGCAATCTAGGGTGCCCTCCTCAAAAACCGATGCTCTTGGTTCGAAAACTGACTTGAAACAGAAAACCTATCACGTGGCTCTGGGCTTTCTGCCATCTTCCGTCAGTTTATTCAACCTCTCAGGCCCCGTTAAGAAAACACAATTCTGATGGGCTGTTGTGTAGTGTGCCATGATGGCTTCAGTGATGCAGGAGTCCCTGATATATCGAAAACCTAAATCGAAGTCGAAAGCCGTGTTTGTAGTTGTTCAAGTAAACTCTCGTTTTACATGCAACTTGCAGGACTACGAGCGCATCGCCCATCCATACCAGATCGAGCACACTCGCTCAGTATTCGTACAAAGCAGGTATACTTTTATTTTGTATATATGTTAATGTATATATTATTTTATGATTCCATCCATATGAAAGGGTGGACGAACCAAACCACCAAAGGAAGGGTAATCTCTTTCCCTCCCCTTCTCGTTCGCTAGTGCGACTATGTAACTAGATAAATATGTACGTCAAAAGTAACTGAAAATCACCGCTTTTTTTGATAAAATGAGTAAAATTACAGCATTGAGCACCTGGACGGTCGAATGGACGATCCGGATGCAAAGCCAGGCATGGTGTATCGGGTACGGAGAAACCTGCGATCCATACCAGGTTCATTTTGTTTTTATATAATTATAGGGTGGTCCAATCGTTTGCCAACACTTTGAAGCTGAATAACTTCTGTCACAGGATTCCGATACAATCGACAATTTCAGGGATTCTGTTTCACATAGCAGCTTAGGAAATATAAAAATCTTAGAGATGAGACATTCACGTCGGCCACCAAACAACAATGTATGGAAAACTATGATGATAAACAAGAACAAGGCATTTCAGGCTTCCGAACGTCGATGGTGGTGCTGTTGGCTGTTTGGATCAGCGTGGTATTGACTTACAATGTTGGCATTACTTCATCATTAAAAAAAATTCACAAAAATATTTTCTGTTAATATTACAAGCATAAATTTTTTTGCAGTTCATGGTGTACATGATTCAAGAATACACAGCTCTGATCCGGTTTCTGGAAGAAATCATACCCATGTTCCTCAATGGCACTATTCACGATGACTACAACGACATTGTGTTAGAAGTACAGTTCTGGGTGAGTCTCACTCACCCACTCACTCACCCACTCACTCACCAACTCACTCATTCACTCACTCACTCACTCACTCACTCACTCACTCACTCACTCACTCACTCACTCACTCACTCACTCACTCACTCACTCACTCACTCACTCACTCACTCACTCACTCACTCACTCACTCACTCACTCACTCACTCACTCACTCACTCACTCACTCACTCACTCACTCACTCACTCACTCACTCACTCACTCACTCACTCACTCACTCACTCACTCACTCACTCACTCACTCACTCACTCACTCACTCACTCACTCACTCACTCACTCACTCACTCACTCACTCACTCACTCACTCACTCACTCACTCACTCACTCACTCACTCACTCACTCACTCACTCACTCACTCACTCACTCACTCACTCACTCACTCACTCACTCACTCACTCACTCACTCACTCACTCACTCACTTACTCACTCACTTCTCAGGCCCGATCGGCACATTGGACAGTTGTAACGGCGATAATCCTGGCGGGTGCTGTAAGCGTGCTGAATCTGATGGCGATGTTGAAGAGATACCGACGTCAAATGCTGTACCTGTATGCCGGGCAGTTCAAGGGCATTCCCAAGTATGCCAAGAAATGGGCACCGTATTCCATCATTGTTAGTCTTTTTTTAAATCGATAGATTTGCTAACATTATAAGTTTTTTTAAAAACTCTCAAAATTACCAGTGTAGTTTGAAAGTTGAATTTCGATCAATTATGGAAGAGCAATACAGTCGTCCCTGAAACATTGAGTTGTGCTTTAGGTTCATACCGGACACCAGACGAACTGTAATTTTTACAATTACTTAGTCGATAAGTAGCGTGCGCATGACAAGGGAGGCTATGGATAAACCAGATTACCGTCTTACAGGACAAATCGTGTCGCTTCATCGGTTACCAGCTGGGCTATGCCACATGGGGTTTTTTCATCCAGGCTACGGTTAGTATTATATAAAATTTTTGATATACATCGAAATATCTACAGATATTTGCCATTATGATGTGCGCGGTGTATGCCGGAGTTATGGTCCTTTTCCGGTACGGATTCATTCGTGAAAAAATTTTCTGGACTACCTTGTCGGATGAAGCACTGTAAGTCTTACTCAAACCAAATCTTCGACCAGAGTGCCCGAGTAATCGACTCTATCACTCACTCACTCACTCACTCACTCACTCACTCACTCACTCACTCACTCACTCACTCACTCACTCACTCACTCACTCACTCACTCACTCACTCACTCACTCACTCACTCACTCACTCACTCACTCACTCACTCACTCACTCACTCACTCACTCACTCACTCACTCACTCACTCACTCACTCACTCACTCACTCACTCACTCACTCACTCACTCACTCACTCACTCACTCACTCACTCACTAACTCACTCACTCACTCACTCACTCACTCATTTAGCCCAGTGATCATCTCCTTGATTGTACTGACTTACGGCCAGAAAATCATTGTTTATTTCTTCTTCACTCAACAGCGACCAGATGGCCGTCGAACATTTTTCTTGAACAACAGGTAAATCTTGTTTTTATTTAGTTATTTTTGAAGTTATTATTATTATTGTTGTTGGTTGGTTGGTTGGTTGTTGTTGTTGTTGTTGTTGTTGTTGTTGTTGTTGTTGTTGGTTGGTTGTTGTTGTTGTTGTTGTTGTTGTTGTTGTTGTTGTTGTTGTTGTTGTTGTTGTTGTTGTTGTTGTTGTTGTTGTTGTTGTTGTTGTTGTTGTTGTTGTTGTTGTTGTTGTTGTTGTTGTTGTTGTTGTTGTTGTTGTTGTTGTTGTTGTTGTTGTTGTTGTTGTTGTTGTTATGGCAACGAGTTTGTTTGCAGACGAGCATTCTACAACTACCAGTTTCTGCTCATCTTTGCCAACCTGCCACTCGGACTTGTATCGTGTTTCATCCGAATCATCAAGGCTTCAGGTGTTGGCTTGTGGTTGTTGCCAAGAATGGACTCGAGCACCATGCCTAGAATGTTCGAAAAGATGGACACGGGTCAGTTGATTTCCGGCTTGTCTCTTTGGATTTTAGTAAAACTTTATAAAAATTTGTAGGCAGTGTTCTATGTCCTGTAAGTAGTATAAAAATTGTTCAAGGTTTTGCGGCGTACGTGTGCATGCTTTCAATGGAGAACGCGCATTCGAACCCGATCCTGCTAACGGCTTGTCAGATGCTGCACGAGACCGCCCAGTTCTACGCGACGGTCGCGCGGCAAAGTACCGAGTTCAAGTTGGTCATTCCGACTTATGTAGATTTTCTGACAATACATAATTGAGGAAAAGAATATAATCATAAGTTTTTTAGTTCCAGATACATGGAATTTTGCTAACATTTCAAATTTCAGAACCGAATGGGCTTCAATACGACAGGGTCAACACACGAACCCGTTGAGATTTCGTATTGTGAGAAATCGTTGGCATTTATGGATTACGCTGGTTAACAACCCAGTGGCTATAAAATATCGCGCACATCAGGTTAGTTGGGATTATCCATGAGTGGGTGAGTGAGTGAGTGAGTGAGTGAGTGAGTGAGTGAGTGAGTGAGTGAGTGAGTGAGTGAGTGAGTGAGTGAGTGAGTGAGTGAGTGAGTGAGTGAGTGAGTGAGTGAGTGAGTGAGTGAGTGAGTGAGTGAGTGAGTGAGTGAATTACGTACGTATAACGTCGCCTAGATGGAAGCTGAACAGCAGAGACTGGAAGAAAAGAAACTGGCAGTGGAGAACATCAAGCAACTTCTTCTGAAAAAAGCAGAACACAAGAAAGAGGAAGCGAGCAAGCATTTGATAATCGAATGCTCCCATAACGAAATCGATCACGGACATACAAACGGAGTTTTCAAGAAAGAGATCGATATTGAACGATTCTGATAAGGGTATATCATTGAACTTTTTAGTTGTTCAGAAACGTTTTTGCCAACCTTTTTAGCAACTATGTACATTGTTCGTAGAAGTATTATAGTTTTTGGCACACATTCCAGATTTTTCCCGACCACACCGATATTGATGTCTTAAAATACAAAATAATAGAGCAAAAAATAATGAACGAATCCAAGAATATATTTATATTAATTCTCAAATTTCTCCTATTTTATGTGTCCATAAAAAAAATTTCACGTAAAGCACGTCAATGTTATACCATACAAATTCACACTTAATTAATTTACATATATAGCTAAATAAATTCGGAATACACTTTATAATCTTTGAAAATTATGATGTAAAATTATACGAATTTAAATTAAACATATCCAAGTAAAAAACCTCCCGACTTTTTAATGGAATACCGTTCTACTCATTGTTGGACCACGCATATAACTGGCTCCGATTTTGAATTTGCGCATAATGAAACAAAAATGTCATTAAAATGTTTATGATTTATTGGGACAGAGACTCGGCTTGCAGACAAAGGTGAACTGGAACTGCAGTTCAATGTAGGACTGATCGCAGCAGTTGAAGTATTCCTCGGTCCTGGCCAGTGTCTGTGCCTGCAGCTGCAGTCCTGGGTGCGCACCGTACTGCGACAGGTCGATCGGGTTGGACGTGCGGAACACCGGCGTGATTTGCTGGCCTAAAATGGTTTTTTAATTGAAATTTGTTATTTTGTTCGTTATGTGGTAAACCACGTTGCACCATGCCCATGTAAAAGCCAAGTATCAGTAATGTAATTTTGTAAATAGAAGACAGTGAGCAGTAGAAAACGAAGTGCCATGGTTCGAAAGTGGTCTGCGATGATTGGACAAAATATCGCATGTTGTTGATACGTGCATTCATCAAGTTTCTGATGTCTCATTTATTATTATTCATCTCTATACATTGTAGTTGCGAACTTTTCGTGAATGAAAAATTGTGTGCTGGCCGGTGCGTAATAACTTATCTTTTTCAATTTCTTTCTTCTGTTTTCCATTACAGGGATTGTGTGTTATTTGCTATATGTGTTTTTAATGTTATGAATGTTATGTTATATATTGTGTTTAATTACATTTTGCGTGTGTTTTGCCACCAACCATCATGTGTCCAGCTGCCCAACTTGAAGACGCACTGGAGTCGTTGATTGGTTGTGTCCTTGCAGTGTGCCGTCACCCACTTGACTGGCTGTACCCAGTACACGTGACCACCGTGTGACAACAACAGTGGTGAGGACGTGCTCTTGCCGATCGCTCCTTTCGGTGCTTCGGCACTAAAATTAAACAATCCATTACTGGTAACGGACAGCCAAGGATTGTTGAATGTAGTCGTGAACAACTAATGTTCTGGTTGGGCTCTGAATGATCTAATGCATAATTTGCTTAAAAATCGACAGACTTACTGACTACATACATACATAAGTGGAGACTTGAGATGTTTATTATTTGAACTATTCTTTTCGGTATTGCACTGTAAGGTGGGTTTTATACTAACTGAAATGATAGGAGTTTGTTACTAAGCAGCATACATGTTATAACAGTTATGTTAACAGAAACACCGCTAGTTTTCTACGGTAGAAATAACATTCAGCGAATCTATGTTCCAGACAGTCGTTGCGTACTCAAGTCTTGGCATAATGTATGTGGTTAGTATCTTCGATCTGAACGATATAGTATTGGTTTTAAAACAGTTACGTACGCATCCTGAGAATCTGGCTGCAGATGAGGCAATTTTGTTTGCATGTGCTTTGAAGGAAAGATCTCTATCTATTTCTTGTTCTTAAGTTAGATAGTCTATTATTCCCCCATTATGTGTGTCTATTTATAAATTTACTTATTTTTAATTTAAGGTTCAACTTATATCAATCCGCCCGTGTACTTCTAATGTAATTAACGATAGGCACCAACGAGTTGTACAGCCACAAATCGGGTGTCCACACTTTATCGGACCAAACACGGATCTGGGTCAGGTTAGCGTACTCCTTGGGATGCCACACCAGCCAGTCGTCTTGCCACGTCTAATTAATACACGAAACACAACATTATTGTCAAGTTTTCGTTTATTTCTGTGAACAGTTTTGAGAGTTGGCAAAAAAATTTAAACACCAGTTTAGTAAACATTTCGCAAGTGCCTAATATATCAAGTAAAAACTGTAAACGATGATGTGAAGTTATATTTATTTTTATTTATCATTGAATCGTTAACCTGATGCAACCATAGTGACATCTGCAGTTCATTGGTGTGTTGATCCTGCAAATGTACAAATTGGTTTTTACAAAACAGCACTTTTTAAAACGCTGTAAAAAAGTCCAATGAGAAGCAACAATGCTATATCTCTCTACTTCACAAGGCACGATTCTGATTTTTTCATAAGTTTTTCAGCAGGCAGATTCTCTCGAAAAGCTATGTAATTATAATCTACTCCAAAATCTATGTTAAACAGAGCAACCAACGTAAAGCATTGATACAGCGGTGATGCCGACTTCGACCTTGACTGATTCGTTGGAGTGTTTGGTTGGCAGCTGTTCCTCATCGTACTTGTCCAGCAGGTTGTTGAGCAGGACTGTGGACGGGTGTTTGCGTTTGCAGTCAACCTGATTCAGGCCTAACAACACACCAATCACCAGTAATGATAATAACGAATTCATGTTTATTGCTGAAATGTTGTACAGATAAACCAAGGAAAACTCACAAGCTTCGAATATTCATATAACTGGTTAAACTCATTCGCAAAATGTGTCTTGACGACAAATAAATGTTTATGTCAGATACATAAACAAGCATATAGTAGCAACAAATCCACAAAATAGCAAAAATACATAAAAAAATCATGGTATACGTACATGTACATATAATACATTAACCGGTGTATTTTTATTCTCAGATCCCACTGTTCTCATATTAGTGTAGAAAATGTGGGCTCTGCTTACAACAAACAATCGGAAGATCTGAGCGGTGGTATTTTTTCTTCTATGGGCAAAAGTTTCGGAGCAAATGACGATGAAACATAGCACATCAACTTTAATTATCTCCGGTTGCCTGTACTCATTGCAATTCGGTTTCTGCTCACATCTATCCAGTCTGATAATCGATCAATAAAAACCAATGATGATGAAGGGCTCAAACTATTTTCTAAAACCTAAATAGGAACATAAGAAATTTTTTGAAACAATCAAGTTTGTGCTACAGCTGTATTACGAGTGTTTTTACCTTCCGTCATTGGTCTGACGTGTTTATCTAACTTTACAACACTGCTGTCGCGGCACTTCTTTTTCCAGTGATCAATGTGTCGTGGCCTCTAACGACTCTGTCCACCGAAACGTGTCTATTAATTTCTTATTCCTGTGTCCGATTTTTTTCTCGTTTTCTCAGTCTCCAAACGGTTTTGTGTGACCTCCTATATTGGTGGCCGGCTGTTCATAGTATGGATGGGTTTTTGGGATTAAGGGATTCGTATTTTCGACTTGACGAGTACGTGCGTTCGATATTTCAGTATTTTTATATAAAACCAGTACTCAAGCATCCCGCATAGATAGGTAACTTCTCAAATTGAATTTGCCAAAATGTGTTGTTTTGAGGTTCCACACATTTTCGAGAAAACACACTTTTTCAAAAGGAAGTTTTCACTATTACTTATTTTTTTCCCGTCTGCCAAAAACAGGAACTGACTGGACTCGCTTCTTTTGGAGAGCTCCAGATGAACGTCGTTATAAATTATGGTAGGTCATTATAGGGTGTTCTCCTCTTTTATGACTTGGAAACAAATGCGCCGTTTTTTTACTTAAACAAGATGTCCAGAAGTAATGACGATGTGACGTACATCACTTAGTAACGGCTAGTTATTTAAAATTACATAATAAAGAATCGCTATTTATGGATGACCAGACTTGTAACTTGGCATCGTCTTCTTTTCGGTGTTGTTCTTGTTTACCAAGGCTAATGTCATGTGCAAGCTGTAAGGAAATTTTTTTTAAGTTTCAGATTTAAGAAAAAACTCAATGAAATTATAAAAATTTATGTAGAACATTTTTTTGCATTGCGTTAGTAAAGACTTTCATAAGAAAACCATTGCCACCATTTATTCACACAAGCTTTCATTGCTACAACAACTGTAAAACAAATACAGTAGCACCACATAATAACAGGTAGATAGAATGAACAAGTGCGTTTCACAAGATACGATGTGCAAAGCTCCAAATAGAGATCAGGTAACGTAAAGCAAGTACAGTGTATAATATAAATATATTGAAACATTCAGCTGTTCGTAATTATTAAATAATAATAACACTGCCACAGAAAAGAACGCTGCACAATTCAATCTGCTGGTATTCCGCTGCACCATCTAACTTTATGCGTAACTGTAGCAAAAATTAATGACACCGGAATATTTTCCTGCGAAACGGGGCAGAGTCGAACGATGCTGAATGTAGTGATAAATAAATGAAACAATAAATGAGTATTTTTCATGAAAACTGTTGTTTGAGAGTGTGAGCCGCGGGGTTCCAGTCCAATTTTAGATGCGGTGGTGCCGAGCACTCATATTTGAGACACTCAAGTGGGTAAACCGTCTGTTCGATGGGTCCCGGCACGAAATGCAACGGATCGAAAATGTGCGAGTTCTCAACCCAGGAATCGGGTAGTAGCCACTGGATTGTGGCCGTGCATTGGCAGTACGTGTCACGTTGGATTAGGCGCAACTGCAAATAATAGAATAGCTATAATTAAACCACTGGGCAGATGATTTCATTGGATTTTGTTAACTTAGTTCACAAGGAACCTTGCAAAATTTAGGCAGGCGATTTCATCAAATACATTTATTATATCGAAAACTTCCCGAATACGATCAATCAACGATCGCCTATGTTTTTTCAAATGAGAACTGCATTGCGCAACATAACAGGCATTGTTTGACTGAAGTTCTAAGTGTAAATAAAAAAAACGCCATTATAAGTGCAAAAGTTTTGCAACCTGAGCGAAATATATCTGTCCGTTGTCGATATCCTCAATGGACACCAACATCACCCACCGTTAGTAGTCGATCGCCTACGTACGCATGGCGATACCTGGAAACAGGGGTGGGCCGCTGGGGGGGGGGGGGGGGGTTGGGGGTGGGTTTACCCCCCCCCCTCCCACTTTTCAGGGTCGGCGGGTAGCCTACCCCTCCCCCCTAGACAAAAATTTAGGGTCGCCTACCCCCTCCCCCCCCCCCTACTCGAAATTTTTGAGAAAATCGGCCTCAAAAACCTCGATTTTGAGGCTCATTTTTTCGAAAATTTTTGGCTGTGAGAATTTTTTTTTGAACAAACACGTTTTCTGGGTCAATTTTATTGGTTTAAAACCTGAAAAAAACCGGCACATGTGATGTTTTACTACCCTATAATAGAAGATTTTTTTTAGCAAAAACGAACAAAAAAACGAAGCTGTTTTGCGAAAAAATTTTTTCCTACCCCCCCCCCCCCCCCCCCTACCCGACCTTACCCCCCCTCACTTTTTGGACAGGGCGGGTAGGACGGGGTTTTCGGTCGGCTACCCCCCCACCCCCTGCAAAACGCCAAAAAACCCGGCCCACCCCTGCCTGGAAATTCAATCATATCAATAACAAATAAAGAAAGTACAACACATAAATCACAAAATGATCTTCATTAATTACAAAAGCTAAGATAAGAATTTGAGTGACTAAATAGTTACTACAATGAAACCACAAAAGTATAGATCAGTTCGAACCGTTCGTGTGGTCACGGTTTCAGTGGTGGACTTGACGGGCTTGTGGCTCTTGAATGTGGCATTGCGACGACTCGATGACGTGGCTGCCGAGGTCTTGGTCGTGCGGACACGCGTTACATTCGTGGCTAAATTCAATAGTTTTGGTTGATATGACCAGATAGATGCACTTTACCACTGATGAAACAACAATCATGATATGACACACGAGTTGCGATGAATAGTTAAAAAAATGAATAACAAAAAGTACCATTGGGTTGGGGACTACTGTTGCGAGAGTTGCTGGCACTGCCAGATTGACTGCCGGCCTTAACTCGGTTAACGGCTGCAACACGACTTGATGACCGTAACATGACTAAAAAAATTAAAATTATAAATGTGTTCCATCCATCAATATATATAACATTGATATAGAATATATTGCAATTTAAACTAAAATACGCATACCAAAAATAATTATGATGTCAGAAAGTGACAACCGATGAGAGTTTCTTTCCTATCAAACCAGTTTCAATAATTTTTACAGTGATGTGCGTTTTATTATTTAGACGAGTTACTGAATTAAGTGCATGACAACGAATATAACATAATAAATATACAGATAGTGAATGAATATGATTTATCACATTGCATCAAAACTCACAGTATTGTCAAAGGAAAATTGTTGACTCCTATACATAAATAATAAACCGAGATCGTTGTTGAAAACGGGAGACCAGGAAATTAATGCATAAATCACGATTTGATTGTATGTGATTGATTTAATACAACGGTTTCTAACCAATAAACATAACACAAAAGATTGAAAGAATTGAAGGATAATGTTACACGAAATGAATGGCGATCATGTTTCAATCAAACAGCAGTTGCCTGTTCACCGTTCTGGTGATGCGGCGTGGAGTTGTTTGACTTTGGTGAACTACCAGTTACCTGGAAAAAAACATAGTTTTGATAGCATAACACTTTATTACTGGCTACGGATTCTCTATATTTCTTTGTAAGAAAAAATTCAAGACACGCCTGGTTATTAGATGCAAGGCATCAGTTGAACAATCGAGTTAACTTGGAGGAACATTTGCACAAAAAAATAATATTATTTTTTATTTTCCATAGGTATTCGATGAGAATTAAAATGTCATACAAATACATGTATCCCAGCCAACCTGCAATGTTTTGATGTTCTCGATGTGTCTGACATGTCCTTTATTGGCCAGCCATGCCTCGAATCGTGCCTTGAGTGCCTTGTCCATCTGGGCGTACAGATCCGGTGGCCAATCACGTTGCATGGCCAACAGACGTGACTGTACTGCATCAACACGCGACTCGTAACAGTGACGGTACGTGGCCGGTAGGTGCTGAAACATTGTTACTATTTTAATTATAACTATCTCAAACCAGAAACTTGCTTGAATGCGGCGAACCTCATGTTACACAGACATAACCAAAGTTACATAGCAAAAGTAAAGTTAACAATAACTGTCGGTGCTCGAAGTTCACCAGAATAATTATTAATGTTTATTCTATTAAAAACCGATTATGCTTATTTAGTTGATTAAGTTTACGGTTATGTCTAAATGATGTCCCACCTGTCTAAATGACTCGGGTGTCATGTTCTCGTCCGGAATGGCGAATGGCACGAGTTCGGAGGGGGAAATTATCTGAAAAAAAAACAGAAAATAACTTCTCCTATCAAAGAGTTTTTCACGCAAAATTTGCAAGAAAAAGAAGAAATGTAACTGATACTCAAACAAAAACTGGAGTAAAATCTAGGACGTACCTGCATACAGCTAGCGGAGGATCTCTGACCCAAACTGTTGTTGCTATTGTTATAACTGCTGTGGGGCTTGAATTCACGCAACAAGATTGGTGACTTCCAGGCATCTGATTCCAGCGGAATACCAGCTTCGTTCAGGTGTTGGGTGAACGCCTGAACTTATTAAACCTTGTTGCGATCAAAAAACCATTCCAATATCAATTGACACAATCATACAACTCAATGATAGAAATCAAAACAGTAAAACAATGTTCATCCTAAAAGCATAACCCAACCGAATAGTTGGTGTTGTATGGTCCAACACGAATGCGATGGTTGTGTGGGCCGAGCAGCAATGGCACCTGAACTGTGTGCACGTACAGGTTCAGCCTGCAAATTGTCTTCGTTCCGGTCACGAGTTGCAAATCAGTCAACGATTCATGATTACTTTAATGGTAACTACTAATGAAAAGTAAGATAACATGTGATTTACAAATCATTCCACGAATAAGTTCACTTCAATGGTAAACGGTAATAAATGGTGATCTTGAGTTAACCTGTCACATGCAACGACCATTACGGTGTTTGTGGCAGCGATCACCGTGCATCCGGTGCAATGTCGTATCCTGAGCACACCGGCACACGCACCGATAACGATCACACAGTCATGACAGTCCTCGATTGCTACCAGCTAAAACATCACAATGTCTCATTTACTAATAATACCGAGTCCCAACTCAAATCAAGTAAAAAGATACACATTTTCACTGATTCCACTTACGACCACACAACACCACTCTGATACGGTTGTAGTGTAAGCGTTTTGTTTACTTCGGTAATAAAATAAGTAAGTCTTAATAAAAAACAGCCAACCTTGAACTGTGCGAGCAGATACACATGACTGTTTACGCAGTTCTTCACGCGCAGATGCAGTCCGCCAGTGAGACTGGCAGTCTTGATGATGGTCTGTTTGCGCAGGGCCATCATCTGCACCAGTTGGCGACCGGGTGGTGCCCGCGATTTCTCCATTCGTTGCTAGAACGAAGTTTTAATATGAAAGAAATATTCATAGTGAATGTTCATTTGGATAGACATATTATTTGTGAAATAAACATTCAAAATGAGATGTTTTTTTCATTATTGAGACTACACAGTGAAGCTACGATAATAGAATAAAGTTGCACCTTTTTAGTTGTACGAGCTTCGAAGCTAACTAAAATTGAATCAACGGCTATGTTTTGCACTGTGTAATGACAACCACTAACAACTGTCATGTAGTTCAGGTCAACAAGAGAGCAAGTGAACGCAGAGGCTAGTCACTAAATCATTTTATACAAACCAATTTAACACGCGACAAATTTTTTTCTAATTACATTTACATATATAACTAAGAATGCTTACCTCATCAACGGTGGGATTGAGAATGAGCTTGTACGGGTCGTACTGCAGCATGAGCGAGCGCAGATGGCGACTCACCGTCGAGACGCATAACTAGAAATATAAGTATAAACTATAAATGAATGAAAAAGCAAGGCAGTAAGCAAATGAATGAAAAGCATTTTTGAATGTTCACTGAAAATAATCATTCATTAGGTTACATTACATTAAAATCGTCTTGTGTTCTTAATAAAACCGTTATTCCAACCTTTCGTTTATCAGGCACACATTTCTCCATGCAGTCAGTAAAGCTCATCACCGACTCGGGCGCCGGACTGCCGCTTATTGAATCCACATGGGCGCCTGAAAATGTTAAAATGTCAAAAAGAACACAAAGATATAAAAACATACATATAACCCGCTGAAACAAGCTCGAATTACAAATGGATAAATAGTCCATGTTGCAAATAACAAATGAACTTAATGATAAAAAGATCTACCCACCTTCAATCCATAGATTCAGACTCTTCAGCACTGACAGTTCAATGACACGATCGTCGAACTTGTCGCCAAACAGCTGCTTATAGCAGGAAGGCATACTGCGGTAGTCTTCGGTCGGCAGTTTGTCCTCGTGCTCGCACAATATTAGTAACATCAGGATGGTGCTAAATGAAAACGAAAATTTCAATTATATAAAGTACCACAATAACAAAGCAAGTCACACAGCGCGCCAACATAAATCATGTTTAGAAATGCGCAAAGCAGCAGTAATACCACGAATATGCCAAATTAGTAACTAGAGATGTAAATCAATGCCACTCTGTATAATAAACTCACTGTTATATCATCCACTGTCACTCTCTGTCTCTGGATAACAAAGATTACAACCGTAACAAAAGTAACTGGTGTATCCGACCCAGCATCCCTATAGCCAACCTGTCACACTTGACTGAGCAGGTATGATAACTTGATAAGAACTGTATAATCTCTAACCAGGCTGTTGAATTTCTCGGACATAAACTACATATAATTCATAGATTCTGAATCATAATACTTACAACCAACAATCACTCCAAAACTAACAAACAATAATAACCAACTCGATATGATCGCAAACAAATGCCTTGACATTCAATTCGGCATGATTCCTCTCCGACGCGTTCATGGTTCTTGGTGACAGCAGCAGGTTGTCCTGTTTTTTTCAGTTTTCATTGGGTTGATTTGCATAAAATCGGTCTTACAAGTAACGAATTACAAAATACACAGAATTATTAAGAAGGCAATTTGATAAAGTTACGGACCTGACGACTGTTCAAACCACTGGATGACGTCATCCGACTGTTGGTGGTAGGCGACGCACTGCGCGATCGTTGAAGTGGCTGCCACATTTCCGTGCTGTGTGAACTGCCTGAAACGTTGAACTACTTTCAGAACCTTGTTTATTAGAATCAGGTGAGCTTCTGTTACATTAATCTTACTACATAATTTAAAATGACCACCAAGCCTCACATACAGTAAAAATTCGTGTTCTGTAAGGACTCGATATTATTTGGTAAATTCGACCAAATCTTAGCCAAATCGACCACATCAACCATTTTACACTGTGGTTCTGTGTCACTGGAATTACCTGATATTCTCAAATTTTCAAATCCTATTTGTGAGTGACCAAACACACCACGATGATGTTCTCAATAAAAAACTCTCCCATAGTGTCACGAAACTTGCAAAGACACAATTTACCTAGAAGAAGTAGATTAAACGCATAAAACCCAACGCAATGATGTGTCCTTATTGGCATTCTGCAGCAGCACGTACAGCAGGAACGAGGACAGCGGGACTCGAACGTTTGTCCAACGAGCATCCGTTGCTGGTAGAGGCATAGACCCAGCCAGTAGATCGTTAACTGATTTACTGCAATGAAATGTAACTTATTTTATATTTATTTAGATCAAATATCAGAGTGGTAGATGACTGAGTGAATTAAGGACACAACAAGTGTCTAAAATTTACTGCGTTAAGAAAAGAATCCAGCAGAGTTTTTTGTATTCAAATGATGTTGTAAGAAGGGGAGTTGATGCTGTTGCAGCTGAACATGTATCAAACTAGAAGAAATTCTAATAATTAACGTAATAAGTCAAACAAGTATATAAATTTAGTTATGTACATAATGGTTTACTAGTTATATCCTAATAAAAGGTGAATGATAAAACCAAACGGACGTGTTTTGACTGCCAGCCAGTGACGCACAACGCAGATACCCGGTGTAGTAGACCCAGGCCAATGTCGGCGAAAAGTTGAGCTTTTGTACGACGATGTAGTGCCATTCAGGGTAGCTGAAAACGCTCATATATAATCAACATAATTGTGAAGCACTTCAAATTTAGATAACTGAAATCAAGCAGGTTTTTTTACTCAGAGGTCGCGAAAAAACTTTCGAAACCGGGATCTCTTTGGAATCAACTCAGCTCAGGGAGTGCTGATTCATAGTAGATAGAGAAACAATAACATTAACGGCATTATATTTTATGATCAACAGTCAACAGACACGCATTGACTCTAATTAACTGTCTCACCCACCTGATTGTCTTGGAGCAGTTGTGTTTGTTTCGGTGGTAAGCGGCCAGTTTGAAGATGTGGGGAGCATCCAGATCCTGTGGCACAAGTGGCAGTAGACCAGTGATCAGCATGTCACCACGGGCCCACAGTTTCATGTGCTCTCCTGAAATCAATGCTATCACTTAGGAGCACAAGAATTAAGACAGTACACCCTGCCTTACCTAAACGACAATGATGGTGACTGCTTAATCAACTGTTAAGATACTGAAAACTAATAAGAAATCATAGGAAGATGGGTGTAAACTAAATTGACAGTTCAAACGAATGCACTAACCATTGCTTGATTGCCTGTTGTGTACTGGTGGAGTGCGCGGCATTGCGATACGATCTGAATCATAATCGAGATTTTGCTAAACTGTATTTACAAGGTTATCATGAGAAATACGTTAGTTATGGATGATAAGTGGATTAGGATAGTAAGATTTTTATGATCTCACAGGCGGATGACCAATGAACAAGTAGCGCATCGAAGCTCCCATCATTCGAGTCGGTCAACTGACAACTGACCGGTTTTTATTCGGATAAATTCTTCATGATTTTTTGGGACAACCCAAAAATAACAAAAATATAAATATAACAGAAACGAAGACACAGTAACATGTCACAAATAACAGAAAATATTTAGAATATAAAACATAGAAATTTGTCCATTTTGTTATCTCAATCAATCAATGAAAAACGGGTGGATTAGAGTCACACGAATAACTAAGTAAATCACGATTCATCTGTCGATGTTTTTGAAGCATTGAGAGATTTTCTCTTCTTTGAAGCCACACTTTCATCCCTCTTTGACTTCTTTTTCTGTTTCAAATCCTTGTCTAATCGATCAGTTTTTCTCTGTAACGCTCCGATTCTTCGTTGATTATCGTTGGTACGCTGTTGACGTTGACGTTCGATAGCAACATCAACTTCGTCAGGATCCAGACCTGCAGAGTTTACACTGTCATTGAATGAACTCTGATCATAGAATAGAGAAAAAATGGAAAGAGAATATTAAACCATAAATTACTTTGAACAACCTTCAAGAATCATCTGCTTTCGACGGTTGACTTCGCGCTTTTCGCCGAAATTCTCGCGATCCAGTTTGATCTAAAAAAATCGTACTGTTTGCATGCGAATCCTCTCAGGCACTCGAGTCGACATTTATCACTTTATTAAGCTGATCTACACTTCTTTTGTACACAGCTTATTTAAACATAACTAGTTGTTTCGCCCGATATTACAGTGAAAATTAATAAATAATTATTATAATAACATTAAAATATAGTTTTACTCATCTAAAGTGTTTTAATATAATAATATAGTAATATCAATGTAGTAATATGCTAATTTTATTACTGTAAAACCTGCAATCCTAAAACAGACAGATGACAAACCTCAGCCTCGCTGGTATGCAAATTGTATTCAATCAAGAACTTAAAAGGTCTCCTTTGAATGGAAGATACTTCTATCATAACAGCAATTTTACACGTAATTATTGGTTTCGCTAGATTTTTTAAAAACGCTATTCTGAAACCTGACAAAACCGACCTCAGCCTCGCGCTTGGCCACCAGCACTTCGCTCACATAACGTGTAACGTTTTTGTCGTTCACCTTGAGCTCAATGAGTTTACTGCCGATCTGCGACTCGATGGCCTGCAGCAGCACCAAATCGTACTGCGTCACAAACGTGATGGCACTGCCGAATCGGCCGGCACGCGCCGAACGTCCGATTCGATGAACGTACGTCTTGGACACGGACGGCACGTTGTGGCAGATTACCAGATCAACCTGAGATGTCAGATTAATGACTTACGGTCAGGTCAGTCAGTTGTTTTTCTCTGATGAAAACAGGGGACGTTAAGCCGATTTCTGAGCAGTGAAGAGCAGTGGTGTCCACTGGTATCAGGGGTGGACTGAGCTAATTGAACGCTTTTTCAGCAAGTTTTAAAGAAATAGCGTCGTTAAGTTGCAGGTCATTTTTAAAATTTTTAAGAACAGTCCCACTGACTGGTAAGAAAAGCAAAACCGGCGATTCCAATAAAAATTAAGTGTTGAACCGTTGGAATGTCGAGTCCTCTAGACGCCACATCCGTACACACCAGAATGGGAATGCGATTGTCACGGAATTTGGTGAGCGCCGCCATGCGATCGCGCTGTCTGATCTGTGAGTGCAGTGAACCCACTTTGAAACGTAGTTGGCTGAAACTATATTACATTATTTTATCAAGTTATGGGCATCAACTAAACAATTAGGAATATGTATACTAACAGAGGCGGGCCGCAGGGGGGGGGGGGGGGGGGGGGGTAGGGGGGGGTTTACCCCCCCCCCACTTTTCAGGGTCGGCGGGTAGCCTACCCCTCCCCCCTAGACAAAAATTTAGGTCGCCTACCCCCTCCCCCCCCCCTACTCGAAATTTTTGAGAAAATCGGCCTCAAAACCTCGATTTTGAGGCTCATTTTTCAAAATTTTCTGGCTGTAAGAATTTTTTTTCGAAGAAACACGTTTTCTGGGTTAATTTTCTTGGTTAAAACCTGAAAAAACCGGTATATGTGATGTTTATACCATATAATAGAAGATTTTTTAGCAAAAACAAGCAAAAAACAAGCGTTTTATGCGAAAAAATTTTTTTTCTACCCCCCCCCCCTACCCGACCTTACCCCCCCCACTTTTCGGACAGGTCGGGTAAAATGGGATTTTCTGTCGGCTACCCCCCCCCCCACCCCCTGCAAAGTGCCAAAAAACCCGGCCCACCCCTGTATACTAACCAACCAGGCATTTAAATTCGAGAAGAATTTCCAATGAAATGTCAACATTATACATCCTCTGACCAAGTCACGGTCATCAACTCACAGAACAGAAATGTGTATCTAATAAATGGATCAGACATTCAAATTCAAGAATAATTTTAAATGCTTTCCTAAAATAAGTTTGACTGAATAACCTGAACATGCCGGCAATGGCTTCGCATTCACGGCACGTGTGACAGAACACCAGCACTGACGATTCTGGGTTCTTCTCGATGAAATTTTTCACTACGTAAACCAGGTAAGCATCCTAAAGATAAAAAGTTATCGGTATTAAAAAAACATCGTTTATATAAATCAAACTTTCAAATATAAAAATTAACAAATCTGAACCTCAACGAACCTTGACATCGGCCGGGCACATCACGTATCGTTGTTCCAGGTTGTCCACGGTGCCCAGCGCCACATCTGATTCGTGGTCTTCGTAGAAATATGGCTTCGTCACCGATACCTGATAATTACATTTTAATTAAAAATAAAGAATTCATTAGTGTCCAGTTGATCTCAAAGTTTTATAAAACCATTTATATCTGTAACCTGATGCAGCTCGGTTAATGCATCCGTGATCGTAGCACTGAATAGCAGAGTATGACGTTCCTTCGGTACGATACCTGGAAAATTATTTAGGAGCGGCTTGCTGTGTTTGATTTTGATTATCAACAAAAAATATATTGCGCATCAATCATGTAATGTTATTCGAAATGCTAAATAACATGTCAATATTTAAAAGAAAAAAAAACATAAAACCAGCGTAGAACAAATTGAAAGTCAGTCAAGTCATTTGTTGAAAATGTAAATACAAAAAAAGTTAGTCGTATAAATTAATTACTAACCAAAAATAGTCTTTAGCTGATCAGTGTATTGACCGGCCAGCAATCGATCGGCTTCATCGAGCACCAGGAACTTTAGTTTGGCAAACAACAGTGGGAACGTCGACTGATCGCCTCGCGTTTCGATGTGGTCCTTGAGACGACCCGGGGTGGCGATGACTACGTGAGGACGACGTTCCAGTTCACCACCCTGTACAACAGTTAGGGTAACACATCAACTTTCCACCCCAAGCTATCAAATTATATATGGTAAAGATAAAATTCAATTTTCTACGCCAGTTCGTATTATTGGTAATAAACATTGGTTGGTGACATAATTTAATCCAAATCCATAGATTCTTTTGAAAAATAACTATCTTTTGAAATACGAACCTAAATACTGAATAGCCAACCTGAATGACCATATCTCGTCCACCGGTGACCACCGAACACTTGATGCCCAACGGTTTGCCCAGCACGAGAAACTGCTCACCAATTTGGAACGCCAGCTCTCGAGTCGGAGTGAGAATCAGCGCGAAAATACCATAAGGATCTGCTGCCAATGTCTGCCAAATGTAAAATTTGGAAATATAACTTAAAAAAATCAGTGTTGTTCATTCAGATTCAAACCAATCGAATTAGACAATCAAACATCACCATGCTGATTTGTTTCTTCTAACCTGTAAAATAGGAATGGCAAACGCCAACGTTTTTCCCGTACCCGTTTTGGCACAACCAAGTACATCACGGCCAGATAAAACCTGAAAAAATTCAGTACAAGACACTATATCGACAACGACAACATATAACAAGTTTTCATCGCGATTTATAGAACACCACATGTTGCCTAGGTATAATATACAGATTAAATTCAAACTATATAATGAATCAAATCAAGTTGTAACCAACCTGAGGTATGCAATTTGCCTGAACGGGTGACGGTCGACCGATGCCCATCTGCGAACACTGCGCCACGATCCACGGTTGCACGCCGATGTCAGCAAACGTTCGAGTTTCAGATGAGGGAATCACCTAAAAAATAAAGCGAATCATAATAGTAATTGACTTATCAAGCAGACCAGAACTATCGACTCCGTGCCTCCATGACTGATCCTCTAATTGGCTGAATAACGCAATGAATGACTCATAACATTCGCTCCTCAGAGAGCCACCTTGACATGATCTTGTAATTGCATGTAGTTCCAAGTTTCCAAATTATAATCAGAAACTGATTTTCAATAAACTATAAATTTTAATTTGCTGTGTGGCAACTTTGTCAGTCAGTTTTATACGTCCCCGAAAACGTTCCTTGACAAGTCATCCGCCGTTCACCCGACCCCGATAATTGAAAAAAATCAACTGACACCAAAAAAGTAATAACGAAGGAAGCCTGTATCTTCTTATTCACTGTTAAAAAATTTACAGATGGTTTCATTGGTATAGTAAAATTTATAGATGGTTTTTTACCCATAGTATTACAGATCTGGCGACCGAGATCTAAGTGAGGTCTAGACCGTGTACATTCAGGGGCCTTAGAACTATAACACGTCGCCCAGAAACGATCAAGGGCTAGACGAAAGGTCAAAGCAACTCAGATCTGGGAACAGATGTAAGTGACGCCTATAATAACAGTCTTTTATGGGCGGGTTGAAGCAAATACCTCCAATCAATATATATCCGGATATATATGAATATATCCGGATACATAATCATATTGAAATATATCCGGATATATAGCGAAATTGCAATATATCCGGATACTTTGATATATATGATTTTTGCGGCAAATATATAACCTGATACATTTATATATATCCGGATATATTTTTGTATATCCGGATATATTCGAAAGTTAGTTTTTGCGGATTTCGTCAGCTTAAAATTTCTCAGCTTTTAACATTTGGTGGGCTCATTTGATTGTTTGTATGGCTTCGGCTTAGTCATTAGCACAGACTGTTCGTTCTAAGCGAGATCGCCGAGTATGAGGCTAAGGGTTAGTTTTCAGTTTAGGCTTAGGATTAGGCTTAGGGTTTGGGAAGGGCTTGGGCGCGTAGCGCCTGAGCCCTTCTCCAAAGGCTAAGCCTAAGCCTAAGCCTACACTGAAACCTAAGTTTTATGTCCCCGCCTTGGAACGTTAGCACCGCGAAGCGGAGGTGTTCAGCGTGGTTTCTCTTGTGATCACCAGCCGAACCATTAGGCAGAACTATATATAAATTAATATATATGTTATGTTATATTTGTATATATCCGGATACTTTCAAATATATCCTTGACAAAATATTCTTGCCGAGTTTTTTTTTATATATCCGGATACTTTGATATATATCCGGATATATTGCAATTTCGCTATGTATCCGGATATATTTCAAAGTATCCGGATATATATGAATATATCCGGATATATATCGATTGGAGGTATTTGCTTCAACCTGACCTCTTTTATTACAAACAATAATACAAATCTTCACTCATGCTAACTTTTGCTTGAATTGGAGCTGATGATTGTGCCTTTGGAAGCAAACTGATCGTCCGTTCCGAGTCATCTGAATTTGTTGATTTGTTCCGATTCTTATTCTTCCCATTTCGTTTGTCTGATTTGTTCCCGTCATCATGTTTGAACTTGAGATTCAGCCCTTTCTTCTTGTGCTTCGACTTGCCATCGCCGCGTCCTTTCTTCGCCTTCATAATCAATAATCTAAACAATCAAAAAAATTTATTAGAGCCACCAAAGAATTTTTATTTAAATTTTTTTTATTCTGAGTTCAAATCAGAATTGTGGAATATGCGATAGAAATTTCGTTCCAACGAAGAATTCGAATTCGCGCGCAGGATTTTGACTCACTGATTCACTCATTCATTCACTCAATTACTCACTCACTCACTCAGTCACTGACTCACTGACTCACTGACTCACTCACTCACTCACTCACTCACTCACTCACTCACTCACTCACTCACTCACTCACTCACTCACTCACTCACTCACTCACTCACTCACTCACTCACTCACTCACTCACTCACTCACTCACTCACTCACTCACTCACTCACTCACTCACTCACTCACTCACTCACTCACTCACTCACTCACTCACTCACTCACTCACTCACTCACTCACTCACTCACTCACTCACTCACTCACTCACTCACTCACTCACTCACTCACTCACTCACTCACTCACTGATTCACTCATTCATTCACTCAATTACTCACTCACTCACTCAGTCACTCACTCACTGATTCACTCATTCATTCACTCAATTACTCACTCACTCACTCAGTCACTGATTCACTCATTCATTCACTCAATTACTCACTCACTCACTCAGTCACTGACTGACTGACTGACTCACTCACTCACTCACTCACTCACTCACTCACTCACTCACTCACTCACTCACTCACTCACTCACTCACTCACTCACTCACTCACTCACTCACTCACTCACTCACTCACTCACTCACTCACTCACTCACTCACTCACTCACTCACTCACTCACTCACTCACTCACTCACTCACTCACTCACTCACTCACTCACTCACTCACTCACTCACTCACTCACTCACTCACTCACTCACTCACTCACTCACTCACTCACTCACTCACTCACTCACTCACTCACTCACTCACTCACTCACTCACTCACTCACTCACTCACTCACTCACTCACTCACTCACTCACTCACTCACTCACTCACTCACTCACTCACTCACTCACTCACTCACTCACTCACTCACTCACTCACTCACTCACACACTCACTCACTCACTCACTCACTCACTTAATCGATAACTCACTCATTCATTAGAGTAAGACTTTTTACTCACTTCTAAAATAATTTTACCACGTAAAAGAATAGAATTGAGTTTTAGTAAGATGTGTGATGAAAATGAGATGAGATGACCTCCGAACAGCCGACCCCCTTCCCGCAGCATTCCACAATTGTCAGGGTGTAAGTGACTTGGCAATCAATTAAACTCGGTTGTGTGTAAGCCGGCATAAACCTGTTGTGCCTCCATAAACACCCTCTCATCAATGTGTGCCATTCAACATCACATTCCTTCTAGTTCTACGCACATCTCGGTCAGTCCGTTTGTTTTCCACGATACCGACAACTCTGGCACGTATGAAAGGCACTGGCACCATCGGGCTGCCTTCGATAACAAGTCTGTCTATTTGAAAATCATGTGAAGTAAACCCAATAACGCTAAATTGAAAGATTATGGATCTGAGATGGCGTTTCACCAAGAGAACATTTTTAACTAAAAAATAATGCACATTCACCAGTTTGATCTTTTCGCACGCCCACGTAACAAAAAAACGATTGTCCATCCTCCTTGTTGCTTATGGCATTGGCATAATAGTAGTTTTGAACGATCGATTTCGGAAAATAAATTATGATCAATAAATGTCTACAAACAGTAACATTCAAACAGACACCGAACTGCTCATCAACATGCATGTACAGATCGGAGAATAAAACAGTCAAATCATTATATATGATCATATCAGAAAGTTTTTAGGCATTTCCATCAGTGGGAAACAAACTTCCAGATGATCTTTACCGCTTTTCATTAAAGCCTTTCGATCTTTAACACTATTTTTTATCTTGATTAAAGTCAACCAATATTATTTACAAGTGTCTTTGTTCTGCTTACCTAACCTGGTATCAAAATAAACATCAATTCTGGGACGTTCAAATCGTTCAATAATGGCTATCTAAACCGATTCGCAACACATCTCTGCTTTATGTTTATGTAACGACCCGAACCGAATCGAATGACTATGGGCCAGTCGTTTGACTTATTACTTTCTTTGTACGACTTTCTCAGCGGTTTTTCAGCCGGTCAGTCTGGTCATAAATAGCGAGGTTACACCAAGACGCCAGCTCACTATGTTTTCTCGTCATTCAAACTTTACTTGTCTTTAAAATTAAAATTTGAAATACTTTAACGGTCTTGACTTTTTTTGAGCGTTCATCTTCGATGAAGCGGCTGTTTTTTCATTCGTGTAAACGATTTGAACATTTGTAAACTTGCGACCGCACGCGGTGGCACGCGTAAATCGGACAGACCATTCAGACTGTGGTCAAACACTTCAGATTATGTATGTACCACTGAACTTTGAACACTTCATCTCGCGGCAATAAAGCAATACATAACATAACCGCAAATCAAAGATCTTCACTTGCGGAAACTTCTAAGGTATAATCACCCATAAATCGTCCGTCACATACAATTACATATGTATTCAACATGGCAGCATAATATACCTTAAGTTATGTTACATGAACATGGTGGTTGAAAATTTGCTACGTTATGTTACGTGTTACGTTGTTCACGTAGATCATCAATGCACGACTCCATAACAAGTTGTTTTGGTAAGTATGATGGTACCAGTGTTTAGTGCATGCCACGTTCATCAATCTGATGATACCCGTCTCCCAAGTGTTCATTCATTTACATTCTACGATAGCACTTAACTGAAAACCATCTAAAAACCATTGTGTTTTCAGTTTCGTGTCAGGTTCATAAAAACCATAACAAGTGCAAAAAGATAGTAAGCAAAGTTGTCAGTGATGCAAAAAGCAAACCGGGACATACATACAGGGTGGGTCTAAAACACACAACTTTGAAGGTTAATAAATCAATGAATGAAAATCAGATTGAATTGCGGTTTCATTGTAACTGCTTTGTCTTCGAAATTTATCACTCCCGTTTATAATCAGAAATGTCCATGTTATCAGATTTTACGTAAAGATTTCCTAGGTTATTAACCTCCAAATATTTGTGTGTGTTTTTATTGGCCTACCCTGTATGTACATATGTAAAATTCTGAGAAATCTTATGACATAAAAACCATCGCGGCACCACAAGAATGTTGATGTTGAACGGTTTTTTATGTAGTGAAAACGCGTTGAACCGTCAACCGTCATCGCCCCCGGACTTGCGGTTGTTTTCTTACGCGCGACCTCTCAATTGTACTTTCAGTAACACGACCAGTCGCCATGTCATGTCATGTCATGTCGTGTTACATGGTGTTACAAGACACTTGGCTTCGTAGGTGCCACACATTTATGAAATTAGAGTTGATCGAGATGTACACAGTTTGTAGCTGAGATCTAACTTGCAACCTTCCATGAAATCATTAATCATTTGGTGCTTTTGAAGCTCAGCATACAAAGCAGCAATATGCAGCTCGAACTAAAATCATATGACGATACCGAACACTCATGTATAATAAATATATTATATGTATTTTGGTATTTTAATAGAATTGATCCCAAGACCGCTAGAATATATAAATAAAACTACTACAGTATTGACATTATGCTTTACAAGAAGTTGCATTATTCCGACGGTAAAGTTTTTGTACCGAGGCGCCACAGGTTTGAAAATAAAATTTTAATCTGATCTTGTGTATTGACATATATTGACTTATACGTAGCTGACACAGGTCATTTTTCAATTCAGAAATTTTGTTATCTCACGTACATTGTAAGAGTTATATTTATGTAGTAACGGTTTTTTTGCAAGTACTAAAAAGTATTAAGCAGTGAAGAAAGTCATGCATTGGTATTATATGACAAAACGTTTTCCAGTTTCAAGATGAAATAAATGGAACGAGCATTTCTCCCATGGCACTTCAAACCTGTTCGATGAAATGTTTCGTGTTTCGTGAAATCTGAACGTGGGAGAAAATTCTGTACCGAAGTCTTGTCGGTTCACTGAACGGGTTTGCGATTGACGTTAGCTGGTATTTACATAACATTTGAACGTTGTATGCGGCCAACTTATCATAATCGAAATGTATAGCGACTATTTGTCGTTTGTCGTTGTCGTTATTGTTGGTTGTTACAGTGTTCATTATGTCGTTTTGTTTGCATAACGTGAGAAACAGCAACACACTGAAACTTTATATATATACATACAGGGTGTCCCATTTAAAAATGAACGTTTGTATTTGCCCTAAAAACCAAAATTTTTATTCGATTTTCAAAATTTTTGCGCCAAGTTGTAGACAATTCTTGGAAATTTCGTTTATTTTTTTACTTTAAAAAATCGAAGTCACTAATCGGTATTTATGGCAAATTTCCTAATACCCCTGTTTTCGGCGTTTTCACATCAGTTAGATGACGTTTCAATGTGCAGCATGGTAACGTAAGTTCAACATTTTGGTTCTATTGTGACAAATAAAGGTAACTGACTATATCATTAAAGCTTGGAAAACGTGAAAACCAAATTGGTGTGAACATAACCTAACCAACTGCTGCCTGCCAGTGCCCTCCTTTGCGCGGCAGCACACAGTACCGCAGTTCAACATGGCAACCGTTAGTTGACGCCTCAAAGAAAAGTCTGACTATTCCACAGTTTTTTTACAAAATTTTAATCATTTTTTGAGTGAATAACACACGCGTTCTAGTTTCTCAGTGATAAAACACGCTAAATTTCACTCGGGTTGCCTACGCGAGCGCATCCCTGCGGTTGTGGTGTTGAACTGCTGTGTTGTGTGCTGCCGCGCAACGGTGGGTACTGCTAGGCTGCAGTTGGCTATGTTAGGTTCATACGGTTTGGTTTTAATGTTTTCCGTGTTATAATAATACAATTAGTTACTATATTTGTCTTGACACATAAACGAATGGTTGAACTTCGTTTGTTATGGTCATTCTGCACATTGAAAATTCAACAACTGAAATAAAAAAAGCCAAAAACAGGAATGTTGGGAAATTTGCTATAAATACCGATTCGTGATTCCGATTTTCAAAAATAAAAAAATAAACAAAATTTCCAAGAATTGTCCAAAACTTGGCGCAGAAATTTTGAAAATCGATTAAAAATTGCGGTTTTTAGGGGAAATACAAACGTTCATTTTTAAATGGGACACCCTGTACATATATATATTGTTTTTTGGTTGTCTTGATCACAGTTAGTTTTGAATTATACGAATGGTATTGGTAAACTTTTCTGCTTGACATAGGATACAGATAATCAACGTACATATTTCAATTGATCGTTCAACTCATATAATATCTGGATGGTACATAACTCAGTCAAATACAAGGTCTTATAAAGTTCACTGAATTATCAAGCCAGATTAACAAACTATTCAGTTGTTATCAAACTGTATCATACTTTCATACATAACAAGTCCGATAACGATTTGTGAACGCACCATAATTTTTTGGTTGGTTGAAACAGTAAGAATCCGAGCACGTAGAGCAGAGATCGCGTCCTTGGACCAGTTTCTACTGGAACAACATGGTTTATTTGCTGGTTCGTCTGTCTGTTCGACTGATCCTTGTCAATGGAGCGTGCGCACTCCTTCCCACCCTGTACATACATACGTATTTAGAAAATTACTTGCAGAGGTCAAGGGTCTCAGACAAACAGACAAAGCTAATAAGATAAAAGCAGGTTTTTGAAAAACTAACCATCGTTTCGAAATGAATGGCGGCCAGATTGATTAGAGTTCAATTATGTACATAGATTCACTAGCTATTTATTGGTTATTCAGTATATTATGCACCAGTTTATTATTGTAGAATGTCCTTTTACGTGTTTTTTTCACTCCGGTATAATATGATTGTTGGACGTGTTCTATGTACCTTTCTGCGAGCACGGATGCGTCCTTGAACCAGTTTCCATTGGAATAACATTGGTTTATTCATTGGTTCGTTCTGGTCTGTTCGACTGATCCTCGTCAATGGAGCGTGCTCAATCCTTGCCACCCTCGACGTACATATTTAGTAGAATACTTGCAGAGGTCGAGACCCCCAGCACAAACAATGCTATTAACATACGAGCAGGTTTTGAAAAACTTACCGTCGTTTCGATATGAATGGTTGCCATAGGATTGAGACTTAAATATTCAATGTGGTTCCAACGTATGTATCTCTATCGATGTATGTAAAACACTGTTTGTTGGCTGTGCTATCCATTCCAAAAGTTAGTTACATACATAATAATGAAGATACAGTACATAATGAATCAGTGTATGTATTCCAGTGGAACTGATCTATACGTGTCTCTTTCAACTCTACTTCAGTATGATTTGAGTGTTGGATAAGTGTGTCTTTAATTAAGACTGTCTGTGCCATGTCTACAACGCATGTCTTTCAAGTGTCCGACATTTTTACGTTCGTCTGTCCGTTTTACGAGACTGTCTGTCATGTCTACGTTTGTGTCAGACTGTGAGAACGGCACTTGCCCACAGACATCTGCACCGATACGATATATACTCACGGACATGTATACATATGTATGTACTACGTAAATGTAGACGAAACGTTGACCCCGGATCGGTTGACTCTCGAGTGTGCGAACTTTTAATACCCGGTTGGCTGGTTACCCGGGGTGGTTGAACATCGACCCCAAACTCCTCCTCCCTGGCGCCCCCTATCCCCATGGTGGGGGTTATCGCTGTTCAAACAGCTGCTGCCGTTGTTTTGCCCTCACACTCACGATCAAATCACTAAAACACTTTAACAACCGGAATCTGGATAGAATCGTGGATATGGCCGTTGAAACTGTTTGGCTCTCGTCAACAAATCGCACTCACTTCAAGATGGTCTGATATCTTCTGATGCTCACTTGCGAAACACACGCATGCACTTAACTTTTTAGATATGATCTTGTTTGCACGAAGTTTGGATAAGTTCATTTATAACCTACAGTAGTTAGAGGAACAATAATTGTTAATCCATTTGTTTGTATTCAAATTTTTTTTCTTAAAAAAATACCAGTATTTTTACATAGGAACATCTGGTTGCCGATGACTAAGCAGTTTCAAACTCAATTGTACGGTATGTTTGTTTTTTATTTTGCAGTTGCAACTTTCAATATTGTTCCTGTATGTTTGTAGAGTGAATCATAATTGTGATAAATCCCAGTTTTGTTTTTTTTTTCGTATGGGAATCATCTCACGGTTGATCATGCGTGAACAAACTATATAAATCATTAGATTTTGATAATGTATAGTATAGTATGGAACACCTTGTAATCAAATCATAAAGGTTGTAACGGAATACTAAAGTACATTATACATTGTAACGACAACTTGTATGATGAACATACGTATTACAGTTGGTTAATATTTACAACTTGTTTTTATGAATTCCAAAATATAAGCACGTGTGGTGTGTAAAATTACGATGTTCCACAGCTTGTATTACGTCATCATTTAGTCTATAATATTACAACATTTCGAACATATGTTTCGACCTTTTCAGAGTTTTGGACCTTTTCAAGTTCTGGTTCGGCTTTTCATTAAGGCTGAGCGTGCTCAAATGAAGACTTATGCTTTTTAGGATAATAACTGTGATTAATGGCAAAATAGTGGTTCATGTTTGGCAGGGTGGCAAAGTTTAACTCGTTTCAAGCTAGCCAGCCGCTATTAAAGCACATAAATCATTACCATTGTCTTCGCATCAATGAAGCATCGAGTTTCGTTGCGGGAAAACGATGTTATTCCCTTGAAGTCGGCAAGTTGCCGTCATCAGTCTTTCCGTTCCGGGTTCAGGAAAACAGCGGGTTGAGATAAATTACACCGTAATGTTGTTTTTCATCTTATCCGCTTGGAATGATAAAGTTTCATGTAGCGACAATGTACTACATATGAGTATGTAATTGTTCTGCTTCGAATTGTTTCAAGTACCAGAAAGATTCAGGATGATCATAAGGTTTATTTACCCTCCGTTCAAAACAATATGGTTTGTTTACTGTTCCTTTTTACTGTTTGTTTGCACTTTAGCTGAGTATTTCATAAGAAATATGTGTAGACTTCTCCAGGTGAGATATTGACGTGTTTTGCAATCCCATTTGTTTTCACGGTTTGTTCAACGTCATTCGTCATTCATAACCGGGAAACAGCATTCACCTTTCCATCCCATAAATCGCGATGCATTCCTTCCATTATAGAGAAGGTACGTTTGTACATAATACTTTATTATATACTTATGTACCTTAATGGTCTATTTAGCCCTTTTAAGTGGGGTATCAAGAAGTTCACTATAAATCTTTATTCAGTCGATATTTGTTAAGAGAATGCGAAAATACAGATAAATTATTTATGACCTGAAAAAGTTAATCTATGTCACCCATAAGTTCATCATCAGCTGTAAGTCTTGATTTAAAACTTGTTAACCTTTACCCAGATGCCGATGCTAATTGCCTTCAGTATTTATTGAACCCTTTCAATTCTGAATGCGTTCCGGATGTTGGCTAACTTGAATAACAACAGTTGTATACATAGGTTAAGAACTGAAAACAAAGACTTACCGACTGGTTGTTTAAAAAATAATCTGAGGGACAAAATATTCAAAAGGTATATAAACTCGAAATATTATAAGGAAGGCAGATTTGTTGATTTGGTCAACCCGAATTCTTAAACCGCTCTAGAAACTTTCTGTACTAGAAGGAAGGCAGTTTTGACCATTGAAGAACTTGTTATATAATGTATTGTTTTGAGCAAAATCACCTCAAAATGTGTAAGAATACTGCGCGTTAGTTGTTTACTCCGACCGTGTTTTCAGGGGTTCCATCAATTGTTTCCAAAAATAGTCGTAAACATCAAAAACTGCCGAACGTGTGTGTGAACCTGGACGTCACTGGTCTGTTTTCCCACGTCATTCACATTGTGGATTGTGGTACTGATTTAGTGCCAATTTTTCAACACGGAATAACAAATTTTGTATATTTCTTTTTTTCATAAAATTTTCTCATGAATAATGATTTTTAATCCAATTAAAGCAAATTAAGTACACCCTTAGAGCGCTACTGGTATGAAGCTACAAATATGTATGTAGTATTTTACTCAGTCTCCGTCGTTACTCGTTCGTATAACGGCAATGGTTCGGCAACAAAACGACACTCGGCATTCCAATTCACGACTCGGAGCCATTCAAACTGGTTGACTAAAAATTTGTGGGCAAAACTAGAGCTATCTATCATTTATAATTCAGAAATATGTGCTATAGTAATTATAAAACAATGAATGTTTTCTGACGTCTGCCTTTTTCAGCTTCAGCGATCGTTAACTATACGTTTTTGAGTACGAATGCCGCCACCAATTCGTCAGTTAAAACCAAAAAATTCGTAATCTGCCACATTTGTTTCCGTCGGCTCGAGACTGGTTTCCATCCATCTTTTTGTTTTGCCGCCCCACCAGCTGTACAACATCATTTCACACAAACAAGTATATGTTCGTGCACAGAAGAACTCAAGCTTAGCTCAGAACCGATTTCTGTAAGCTACTTCATTCATGTTCCTAAATCTATGCATCTGGCCTGCGAAACTGTTTCTTATTATTGATTCCTTAGCATTCTTGGAGTTGTATCATAAATAAATCCTATTCTATAGAATCGGCACGCGAACGTCAGAATATACCGTATATGCTAGTTCAGGTGCAGAAGACCAAGTTAGAGCTAAAACTGGCTTTATAATGCGATTCGAGGTGTTGCCCCGCAGTTAGCATAATAATAAGTATAGGCTTCTGACGTCATCCGAGGACAGAACTTGCCATCTGTACGTACTTACGAGTGGACGCAACCAATCGGTCACCTTGATTGTTAATCGGTCAGTGCGCCGCATCAGCTGTGGCTTGCGAACTTGCCGCATCAGTGAACGAGGAAAGAACGGAAAAGTGGCATTCCCCCTTTTTGGCAGCTCCAAAAAGTGACTTTTGCTCTTTAAGGTGTAGATTAAATGGCCGCAAAATTGCCGATTTCTCCTCTTTGAATATGTTCCCCTTTCTTTGGAGTAATGGCTCGTCCGCCAGTGACTTGCCGCATACAAACTTGGTGTGAGAAAACTTTTTTCGCGGTTCTTTTATGGTAAGTTCAAAAGCGTAAACCTTGAAACGTTTAAGTATGTTATCGTGGCCATTAGTTAGGTTGGTAGATTTAATCAATTTGATAGATTTTCGTTTTGCAGATATTTTAAGATGAAGCTATTCGCTCATTTGTGGATGAAGATTTCTTCGGAAATGTTGATTTGTTCATTTAAATTAGCAAAGTTCATGTTCTCTTATTCCAACGCCACCATGACAGCAGATGGGTGTTTTTGTCAGATGACTTTTTATCAGTCGGAGTTGTCGAATTAGTTTATCACAAACATAAACATAAATAAGTCGCTTAGGTTGCCTAAAACGGTAGTTAGTCTAAATAAGTTATATTCGTTATTGTATATATGTTATCAAGTGTGCAATATGTAAGTACTAACAACAATAACGGTATAGATGCGATTGTGCCGTGACACCTGGCAATGGGGTACAACAAGTGCACAAAGACATACGATTCTCCCGCTCTAGCGTTTAACGTGGAACTTTTTCCTCAAAGGTGTAGGCAAAATGGCTCCTTAACAAACAACTCCGACCTTTTTGGACCGATTCACTTCCATTTTGAACGAACAGGTTGTTCGCCGGTAGCGACTAGCGAACGAGAAGCAATGACAATCAGACTTATCCCTCTTTTTGAAGTCTCAAAAAGGTAATTCATTTTCTGACGTATGTAGTTAGAAATTATTCTCATA
>OZ038445.1:19589510-19624510 GCA_964036265.1 Daptonema setosum
ATTGTCTTAATCAACCAGCAACACAGTTAACCATATAACCAATTCTAAAAAGACACTGTCAGTGTAGAATGAGCCGTAATCGAGAATCTCCACATAAAATAACAAATGATTTTTTACAGAATTTCCGGATTTGTTTACATAACAATTGGTGCACATGAACATTTACAGGAATTTTACTCTGCAGAAACTCATTATGTGTATGTGCATGGATTGTATACTTGGAAAGGCACTGTTGCATGACGTACGGACACTCGGAGCTGCTTCTCAGTGACTCTAATTTTGTCGTGAGCTCAGTCGTTACATAACTGTTGAGAAAAGAGCAGTCGTGTTGTCTATTAACGCTCGGAACAACAGATGAGTGTCGCCTCTGAAACGTTACTTGCCGCGTTTAGACCAGCAAATTTCTGCTTTTTAAAAGTGATGTTTCATGGGTGAAAGGTATGAAATAAACTTAGGATTGCCACTACGTGCACAAGTACAAAACTACTGCAAAGTTGTTATGTGGAAGATATGTACGTATATCAACATTTCTGGCTGCATCCGAGAATTAGGATCCGTTTCCTCATGTAGGGTGATCACCCTATTTGACGTCAAGTAAGGTGATCACCTCATATGAGAGCACCTTATATGCATGATTTTTTTATCACCGCTCATGAGTGTGAATAAGTGAGCACCGCACATGAAAAGCACCATGAATGAAGTCACCATATATGAAGTAGTTTTAGATTACCACTCATGCGTGTGAATCACCGCATATGAGGCTAAATGGGTTTTCATAGTAGGTGATCACCCTACATGAAAAAAAAAATTTTCCATTGTCGGCCACGTGGCTCAATTGGTTAACGCGCTACGCTCAAGTGAGTCGTGGGTTCGATTCCCGCGGTCACTGATTGAGACTGGCTGCCCTGGTGGTGAGGGGCGTTAAAGACATCGCACTATAAGCTGGTGTGTTGAAGATAGAAGTATGCACACCAAGCCAGGATCACTCATCCTCCATCCCTTCGGGGTCGCAAAATGAGGAGCAGGGCTTTCTTCCTGCGTTACTCGGTTCAACCGGGACGGTATGGCGCCTATCAAATTATCGGTAGCTTGCTACTGCTCGATAGCACCTGGTGGCCGTTATCACTCAAACCCTGATGATGGACCCTACATGGAAACATTTTTTTATCCATATGAGGTGATCACCTTATATGAAAAAAATATTTTTTTCATGTAGGGTGATTTACTGATCTTGTATAACCTTATATGAAACTTAAAATTCATATGAGGTGATCACCGTAAATGATGAAGTTTCAAACGAGGTAATCACCGCATATGAAGGATATACCGCACCGCTCATGAGTGGTGTTTTTTTATAAATAACCGTTGATGAAATTGCTTGATAACCGCTCATGGACGGTAATCAGTTTACTTCACATGTAGGGTGATCACCTCATATGGAAAAATGCTTTTTCCATGTAGGGTGATAATCACCTCATATGGAAAAATGCTTTTTCCATGTAGGGTGATCACCTCATATGGAAAAATGCTTTTTCCATGTAGGGGTTATCACCTCATATGGAAAATAGCTTTTTCCATGTAGGGTGGTAATCACCTCATATGGAAAAATGATTTTTCCATGTACGGTGATCACCTCATATGGAAAAATGCTTTTTCCATGTAGGGTGATAATCACCTCCTATGGAAAAATGCTTTTTCCATGTAGGGTGATAATCACCTCATATGGAAAAATGCTTTTTCCATGTACGGTGATCACCTTATATGGAAAAATGCTTTTTCCATGTAGGGTGATCACCTCATATGGAAAAATGCTTTTTCCATGTAGGGTGATAATCACCTCATATGGAAAAATGCTTTTTCCATGTAGGGTGATATCACCTCATATGGAAAAATGCTTTTTCCATGTACGGTGATCACCTTATATGGAAAAATGCTTTTTCCATGTAGGGTGATCACCTCATATGGAAAAATGCTTGTAAGTTTGTACTATTCCCTTCGAAGTAATACTGTTCGTTAACCCCCGATAACCTATCGTAAGGCTGGCTTGTCCGAGCAGAGCGAGGACAAGCCCGTTAGCACCGCGCGGAGCGCGGAGGTGGGATCCGTTTGCAAAATATTGTCATCATCCCAATGAAGACGCACGCTAAGAATGTTGTGAATACTTTTCAAACGGACCCCGCCTCCGCGCTACGCGCGGTGTTAACGGGCTTGTCCTCGCTCTGCTCGGACAAGCCAGCCTTACGATAGGTTATCGGGGGTTCACGAACAGTATTACTTTGAAGGGAATAGTAAAACTTTACAAAAAAAACAATTTTTCCATATGAGGTGATCACCCTACATGTAAAAAGCATTTTTTCATATAAGGTGATTTCCACAAACACATTTCATATGAGGTGATCACCCTGCATGGAAAAAGCATTTTTCCATATAAGGTGATCACCCTACATGAAAAAAGCATTTTTCCATATAAGGTGATTTCTACAAACACATCATATGAGGTGATCAGCACCCTACATGGAAAAAGCATTTTTCCATATGAGGTGATCACCGTACATGGAAAAAGCATTTTTCCATATGAGGTGATCACCCTACATGGAAAAAGCATTTTTTCATAAAAAGTGATAATCCTACATGAAAAAGGCATTTTTCCATAGAAAGTGATCACCTTACATGGAAAAAGCATTTTTCCATATAAGGTGATCACCCTACATGAAAAAAGCATTTTTCCATATAAGGTGTTTAGCAGAAGTGCATCACCATAAATGCAACTATCGGAAATTCACGATCATGAACGGTGATTACCTCAAATGAAAACACCCTACATGTAGACATTCCATATACGGTGATAATGACCATAAATGATGGGAAAATCACCGCATATGCGTGACTACATACAAGGTGATCACCTTGAATGAATCTCATATCCGGTGATAATTATAACCTTACATGAAAAACACCTTGAATGAAAACACCCTTCTTGAGAAAAAAATTTCACAGCACCTTATATGATATATCACCGCTCATGTAAGGTGCTTTTTATAACCCCATATGAGGCCATATAAGGTGTTTCATGTAAGGTGCTCAGCACCCTACATGAGGAAACGGATCCTAATTCTCGGATGCAGCCACATTTCTTAATACAATACTGTATAAAATTTCGTTGTTAACCTCTGTTGTGATTGTTAAGTAATGTACTATCAAACTCTATCAATTTGAAACTGAAGTTCGGTTTGTAACGAATCCAATGGCAACTGCTCAAGTTCACACAATGCAATATAAAACATCACAGCCGCCCGAAGAATTTTCTATGCTGACTGATTTATATTTACGTTCGGACAGAAGCTGTCTCTCTCAACTCATGAATGATTCAGGAATATATGGTATATATATACTATGAAGCACATGTCACTGCCTGTACATATGTACTGTAAGCCGTCAATGTGCCAGATAGTGTTCGTGCCCACACGGGTTGTATCGACCCGACACCCGTTCTGTACAAGAGCAGCGTAACGGGAAACGCCGACCACAGCTTCCATGCTTGACCATCCCGCCTACACGAAATGTTTGTTAAAGACCACATGCTCTTTTGGACTGGAATTTCCTGTCTGAAATTTGAGTCATTGGATTGGTCAGAATGTTCTTGCAATCGCAGAACGTTGAGTTTAGGACTGGACAGAACTCTGCTTTTGGCAAATGTTTTTTTGGGAAAGGCTTATATGTTGCGTTCGCCATCGAGCGGTCTGGTGGTGCTAGTGTAACTAAATGTGTTAAATAAAGACTGTTTAGTAAGTAAATACCAATTGTAATGCATAGCCCACTCAATGTCCATGTTTTATGTCAAATTATCAGTTAGGTCAATGGGACCAGCTGTTACCCTTTGAAACACACTTTGCCGAGCATGCCATTTTCAGGCGTCTGTTCTGACACACCTACCTACATTCACTGTTATAATATTCTCATTCGTTTTCATATTCCATCTTTGAACGGACTAATTTTTCCACCCAACTTGATATTCAATATTCAGTAAAAGACCGTACTCGATGAAGTGATACAATATTTCTCTCATGAGATGACAATTTAGAAATTATGTGTAAATGAAAATATAAAAATTAAAAGTTTTTTTTCGCGGTTTTGCGTTGGTACGACTAACTCGTCCGCGAAAGGGTGTGGCTGTTCATTTGGTGTGGCGTGGGCGTACATAGTCTATCCATATAGATCTAAGCTTGCATGCATGCGATCGGGTTGCGTGCAGCTGCGTGCACATGCCACCCTTATACCACTGCATGCATGCAAGCTGGTGGCACACTCATATATGGGGCACGCATTAGCGGATTGAACAACGGAAAAGTAAAAATCCTTATTTGCTGGCGACTCCAGAAAGTAGAATTTGTTCCTTTAGGTGTAGGTAAAATGACCCCAAAGCTGTGAATTCCCTTCTTTGAGAAAATTCTGTTCCTTTCGAGGATTGGCTCGACCGCCATTGGGGGCATGCGTGCAAATCGTGCTATGTTTGCGAGCCCGTACGGTTGACTGCACAAACGCGCATGACCAAATAAGCCCAAATATTTATCCACTAATCATACAACCGTGGAAATTCGATTAATATAGTAATTTTTGTTTTTGATAATGGAAGGATTTTGAATGTCTCAAAAGAAAGTAGTGATATGGCTGGGAAGGAGTTGCTCTGGCACCCGCCACTGTGCCTGACTGCTATAGTGTTGTTATGTATGCCATCTGGCCGATATGTGCCACGACTACATGAATCCCCAAAACGAACCCTAAATGGTTCCGTCAAATTAGCGAACGTTTTTTGCCACATACCCAGTTTCTGCTCTAATCAAGCGATGTCGGAGAAGAGAAAAATTTATTTAGAGAAACTAAAACATGATTTAATTTAACTTTATAATTTATCAATATTATTTTGTTATGAAGTTAACTGAATAAGAGTTTTGTATTTCAATTTTGCTAATCGTTCATGACAGATGCGGATGTGACTCAAGTACAGGGTGGTAAACCAAAATCAACCCATCGATGTAATTGTGTCGACGACGGCGAGGAGCAAAACAAACAAGTTGGATCGTGAACGAAACACATGAAAACTTATTGATCCGAAAAGATCAAAAACGGAGTTCTGAAAAATGATCGAGGTAACAAGGAGAAGCTGTTCCGGTTAAAAACGGTGGGAGATGATTTCATGAAATCTGAGTTGAATCGATGTCTGTCAACTGCCGATATAACGTTGTTGGGCATCGGGCATATGATTGGAGCCGGCGTTTATGTGCTAACAGGTTGGGTTGTTGTTGTTGTTGTTGTTGTTGTTGTTGTTGTTGATGTTGTTGTTGTTGTTGTTGTTGTTGTTGTTGTTGTTGTTGTTGTTGTTGTTGTTGTTGTTGTTGTTGTTGTTGTTGTTGTTGTTGTTGTTGTTGTTGTTGTTGTTGTTGTTGTTGTTGTTGAAGTTGTTGTTGTTGTTGTTGTTGTTGTTGTTGTTGTTGTTGTTGTTGTTGTTGTTGATGTTGTTGTTGTTGTTGTTGTTGTTGTTGTTGTTGTTGTTGTTGTTGTTGTTGTTGTTGTTGTTGTTGTTGTTGTTGTTGTTGTTGTTGTTGTTGTTGTTGTTGTTGTTGTTGTTGTTGTGGTTGTTGTTGTTGTTGTTGTTGTTGTTGTTGTTGTTGTTGTTGTTGTTGTTGTTGTTGTTGTTGTTGTTGTTGTTGTTGTTGTTGTTGTTGTTGTTGTTGTTGTTGCAACAGCAGAGCATCATGTATTTGGTTATATAAATATAGATGAACTGACTAACGAATCAATATTTACAACTGATAATGTTATACACAGGCGTCCTTAAGCAAACAAACAGTCAGACAGGTCTATGCGACCATACATATCAATCCATGAAACAACCATACACCTATATATGTAAATTGTGTCGCATTTTAATTGTAGTATTTTACTTTCAATTGATCTTTACACAATAGTTTCATACACAAAAAATCTAAAACACACTTAAAAATGCTGAACAACTTTGTCTTTATTTTATGACTCCATCTGTCCCGTTTTAATTTTGTGTTGTGCTTGATTGATGCCATGGATTGTAGGAGCTGTGGTGCGTGATACGGCTGGTCCAGGCATTGTATTGTCCTTCCTTTTCGCCGGCATTGCTTCCTTTCTGTCGGCACTTTGCTATGCCGAATTCGGAGCCCGAGTGCCGAAGGCCGGTTCTGCATATACCTATAGGTTGACTTGACTTTCTCACTCACTCACTCACTCACTCACTCACTCACTCACTCACTCACTTTACTCACTCACTCACTCACTCACTCACTCACTGCAGGTACCGTACGTGCCCTTGCTGCCATCGTTCAGTATACTAATCAACGTTCTACTAATGTTGTACCTGAACCCGGTAACATGGTTGCGACTGATCGTATGGCTAGCTATAGGTGGGTTTTATTAACGATTTACATATATATTTTATAATTGTTCATTAATTGGAAGATTGAATTTCAAAACCCGCCATTTTTACCTTGCTATAATTTGCCTGCATGCACAAACAAGCAAACAGATATGAGGACACATCTTTTATTTGTCTTCAAAAGACTTCAAACAACATGATTTTCTAGAAATTAACGGTGCAAGATAATAGGCAGTATAGTTCAGTCTCTTAATCAAATAAGAAACTTATCAACCTGTCTCAAACTGGAAATGTAGATATCTATTGATTATGCTGAATCGCGTATCTGCAGGTTTTGCCATCTATTTCCTGTACGGCATTCGTCACAGCAGAGAGAACCAGAGTGGGATGGGCACGGATATGGCAGCCAACTACAACACCTTGACTGGAGATGCCGGACAGGTGGGTTTATGTTTTGTAACTGTTATTATACTGGTGTTTACTTGTTTCTGACATTATTATAAACCAATTCCGAATAACTACAGTATTATTTTGTTGCCTTTTCTAATTGGTAGGAAATACAAACTGTCTATGATAGTGCCTCCATCATTGGTGTGGTCAAACTGATGAATGACAGATGAGCAAAATATGATCTTCAAACATTGTAATGTGTTTCGTTTGCAGGTGTCTGCACCCAGTACCGTTGAGCCGAACGTCAGCCTGCAACACCCACAACCCATCATGCATTAAATTATTTCGGCTAACAACAGCTTCATGGATCAGTTTTATAATGCTGAACAGTTTACTTAAGTTCTGACATGAGAGATCTCAATTCACTCTAGGCTATGAAAATTTAAAAATACTTACAGTGCGTAATTACTCGCATAAATGTATCTTCTAATTCCCACCTTCTGTTAGGAAATGAAAAGTGTAAGTCATATTGTGGCTCGTATCAAATTATTTCGAATCTCCCACCCTCTGTTCCTTACATACTTACACACCTAATTTCTACTTAACTATTATCAAAGATGGTTAATATAGCAGTATAATAAGAGATTATATCCACATATCTGAGTTGTTATTTATTCTATAAATCATTATCACAGCTGTTTTTGTGTCGTGTTGTATTCGTGCCATTTTCGTTTATTCACAAGTTTTCTTCAGTTCTGTTCACCACCCATGACAATATGTTTATTTGAATTGGTCTTTAGGTTCAGAAGAAATTTTAATAGGAAACTTTTCTGTTAACATTTAGTTATAAAACACAATGTAGCAACGATATTATATTTATAAGCTTGCTTTACTGTCTAATATGTAATAATTTTCCTGGTGCCATAACCATTTCCGTCTTGCTTACTTAATTTTCTTAAAAAATTCTATACAGCCAAATATAATTTTGATCAAAAACGTAATGTCATAAAAACCTCTTTAGCCACGCCCACATCATAACGGAAATAAACTCTCAATCCATTGTTACAATCATGTAATTTTCTTCTTACAAAGTTTTTTAGAATGCTGCACGCAATTCGACTACTGAACAAGTCTCCCACGCTTATTATAAAAAACGGCATGAGCCTTTATAGAAAGTTTACTATAATATAACTATGAGTTTTTTATATAAAGAAACTAAAGTACTGTAAATTTATCCACTGTAATTTTTTTTAATTTCATCCATTTCTTCATTTGTTATTTTTTTCAACGTGAAAAACTGTCTGTGATTACCCGAAGCTCCTACGGGACCTGTTTTCAGATTATTATCGAAAGTTCTATCCCACTTCGTGTCATGTGTATATTTATGTAAAACAAACGAACATTTCTTGTTTTGTAAAATTGTCGTTATAATTCTATTCTATTGCTATCGTGTATGGTCTATTACTGTCAACTAATAAAGTAACGCATTCTATCCTATCATCGAACATTTTTGGTGATCGGATTGAAACTTAACATCGATAACTCGAATAAAACATTGGAAATCAGTGTTTATATATTTTCAGAGAAAATAGTAACCTGTAGCCCTAATCAATTTTAGAAACCGAACTCGAACACAGTTGGCTAGATGTTTACATACCTGTATTTTATTCAGGTTTATCAACATGGAATGTATCTTGTCTCTCAATAGAACATGATTCAGTTAATGAGATTCAAATTATCCGAATTTATATCACAGAAGCCACTCAAGTCAATTACAAAACAAACACCCATATTTCAAAGAAACAGCAAATTCAGTAGATTCTATAAAGTGTCTATTGAACTGTTACGAAATCAGAATACCGGTGTGTGAGTCGTTGCTTTACAAATTTGAGATAGTAGAACTAAAATAAATTTGAAGCGACATGAACCGACATAATACAATGTACCGACATAATGTTTTGGTGAATCAATTGCAACAATTGAGTGCAATATCGTGCCATACGATCCGATATACATACAGTTATGTTATCATCACTACCTTCTTCGTTTCCTCAGCATACAAGTAATAGGCGTGTACTGGCACTGGTCCCAATAGTAACCTCCAACTGGTTCTTCAATTCGCGGAAGTTCACGCTTGTTCAATCGGACAAGTTCGATGTATGTGAAGGATTTGGTTGAGGCCATCGGTGCGGTCACACTCAACGCCATTACCAGTAGTAAGTAGTGCATTGCGAAACCCTGAAATTGATTGTTATATAGGCAATTGTATTTTGTAGTATAGGCCTCATAATTGATTATAAGAAATGGTGTAAAACTGCGAGAACCCATGGCATGGCCAGAACCAGATTCTCAAGTCCAGAATCGGATTCTCAAGTAATAAATTTCCTGTGCCACGTTTTAGCCACTTTTTAAAATTTCTTAAGACCAAATTGTCAAGTCCAGAACCGGATTCTCAAGTAAGAAATTTTCTGTGCCACATTTTGGATTTTCTTATAACAAATTACGAGGCTTATGTATATATATATGTACGTTATAAAATATTATACATTGGAACACCTTTCAGCTTTCATATACATACGTCTTAAGCGATTGAGAACGTGACGGTGACAGTAATTAAAAGTGGCTGAATTATTGATATTTCTAGTAACTTCACATATAGAGGTAAATACTATACAGCATATTCCTTGATTAACAACGTATAAATGATTGGTACCGATATGAATAATAATAATGGGTAATAAATGAACCAATAATCAGGATACGTACATAGGTGGTCGCCTCATAAACATAAATGTGTCTGGGTCAGAAGCCCAACTAAAATTTAGACAAAGGAATTTCGCCTCTAGAGAGTTATATGCAGGACCAATTAGCATGTTTTTCAACATGTGCTCCCGGAATATAAGCAGCAGCACATGTGGTTGCCAATGCAAAACAACGTAATTGTACATAACCAGGGCATGCATCCATACATTTGCGAATAATGAGGTCTTTGGGCACGAGAATCCCAACAGCGACCGGTTAGTCAATTATATTAGCTTGGCTTAAGGTTAACCGACAGTTCCACTACACATCATGAAGACATATTGAAAAGCCAAAGCTAGTTTTTTACTGTTGATCAAAATCCGTACTCGGAAGTCTTTTAATGAATGAGTACAAAAGTCTTGGAAAAGATGGCAAAGATGAGCTATCTCCCATGATAAAACACATATTTACAGTTTTGATTTTGTACCGTTTGCCAATATGTATGCGAGTAACCTTTCTGAACCTTTACCTGAGTTAAAAAACCGCAATATACGCAACATACGCTTTATATGTACATATTATTTTGTCGTTGGACAAAATAAGATAACAGTATTATTCATAATAATAACATCAAAATGAATTTGATGTGGAGGTGGAACAAACTGACATTTTCTATAACGTCATACTCAATTGATAACAATAATCGCTGAAGGAAATTTCGTGATATTCAAGTTTATTTATTGCATGTCATCAGATGTACAATACTACACTCTAGTCTAGTACATACATATTGTACATACATGGTATGAAGTATACGGTATATGTTCATATGTAACCCTCACTCCTCCTACATACCGTATTTACTTTATTAAAAACTGTGTACAACAACACGTCTACGTGAAAGTGTGACGGTGAAAACGTGGTCTGAGTTTACGTCTGTCAAATGTCACTGAATCTATAAGGTCATTATGAAACAAGGGCGTAATTTCACACCCTCTAACAAACGAGCCGATGGTAAATGTCACTTTGGTTAACTGTGAGTTACATACCTGTTGAATACAGTAATCAGTTTATTATAGTATCAATTTTAAGTATGTACTTCGGATACTACTTTTAGAATGATCGGATGAAAACTGGGAAGTAAAAAGGAAGAATAGTCAGGAGTAAAATCAGTAAACGCTAAACTTAATTGCTCTTCTTCAATTTGTACATTGGTTTTAAGCAATTCTTCAAATTTTCAAAAAACTATCAATTTTGTCCTAATATTATTTCAACGGGCAAAATGTGGAAAGGAAAAACTGTGGGGTATTGTTTAACTTGAATGAATATGAGTTTGAATACAACTTGATTCAACAATTGCGTGATACTGTGTCCATTCGATCCGAATGTCATTGGATCCACCTGAATGGAGCAAGATTCACTCATAATAATAAGAATGATTGAGTCGTGGTAATATATACGTTTCAGATTTACAACTTTGGAGTGCAATATCCAATTAATACTGCGTTTCTTATTCAACGCACCAACTGACCGTTACATACTAGTTAAATACATGTCGCTTCGGTTCATGTCCATAGCAGCAGCATAACCTGATCGCAATCAAAAATTGTAACGCATGACTGAGGTGAATCACAAAGAAATAACGAGACACTGGAAAAATGTTACGGATGTCTGAGTAAGCTGTACATTATTACGTTTTTGTGATCTGTGAACAATGTGTTTTCTTGTTTTCCATATTCATAAAAGATACAATACTGTGGCAATTACACACGCTGATGAGTTTCGATTGAATCGTTTGGGTCAAGGGGAGTATCTCTGTGGTACCATACCAATCAACAAGAAGGTGGGTCATGCCCAAGTCCAACAAAGAAGGTGTAGGATCAAGTAGGGCGGAAGCTGTTTCGATGATTTATGTGCATCTATTACATACGCTTTACGTCTTATGGAGTACGTAGAACTATATATATGTACGTACAATTCAACATCGTCTATTTAATTTCCTCATTTTCGCTCTCTATTTACATATGGACACACATATTTTACCTACATATTTATACATAAGTATATCACGGGATACATAAAACAACGAATAATAGCATCGTAAACAGACATTGGAGAGCAAACAAGGATCAAAAGGTTATCATTAATGAGGACAACCTTATATACTGTATATGTATCAACACCATCGATGATGATGATAAGGATGGTATACCGCCTACCGAATAAGGACAGTGATCCACTCTACCAGATTAATAGTCAAACTAATTGAAATCAATTATTCATATGAGTTCTGAAGTACTGATTAAACGTATAAACATGGTGTGTTAAGTTATGTAGGTTAGGCTGTTTTCATTAAGGATGGACTTTTAGATCAAGTAAACCGTTGGAGATCTCTTAAAAGCGACGACTAAAAACCTTTTAAAAGATAATTGTTTTCCTTCTCTGACTGTCTCTTTATTTCCCATTACTGCGCACGCGAATGCCTTTTAGATAAAATAAACATCAGATGCCGTGTGGTATATAGGAATTAATTTTTAATCATTGAGTCATTTTCGATTAAGATGGTTCCAGAACACGTTTCGTGCATTAATTAGACAATAATCTAAGCTTAGGTTGATGTGACGCGGGCTTAATGACGAAGATGTAGATAATTATAACAAATCTTGACAGGATTTGAGAAGATGAAAGTAATTATAGAACAGATTGATGGTCAGTGGACGTTAATCTCTAAAAGACTTACGAAACTCTAAATACGCAAACTTGTTTTGCACCTGTAAATTTTAATTGGGTTGAGTCAATAGAACTTTGTAAACAAACAATAAAATTGTTCGCAGCTGAACAGTAGTTAATCAGCTCACAAAAACAAACCCCGAATTGAGATGTGATGATATGATGCTATGTATTGACACTCGATCGAAATTGAGTAAATGACCCGGATATGTCAGAAAAAGTTTCAAAATTAAAATATAATGTAATATAAAATACAGATACCCTAGACATTCGTCGCCGGTCTAGTCCAGTGCGTAAAGCACCAGCTTCAAACTGGACTATAAAACTGGTATGGATCTATAGTCGAATTTTTTGGTTACGCCTTTTTTGGGAACTTTTTTTGTGTAAAACCTTTCCCTCACCAAGAAATTGGTGGTCGAAAGCAGCAGTTTGGGTTGATAAAAAGGTTTTACACACAAAAAGTTCCTAAAAAGAGTCATAATCATCTTTTTAAGAACTTTTCTGTGTGTAAAACTTTTTCATCAACCCCAAATTGCTGCTTTCGATCGCCAATTTCTGGGTGAGGGAAAGGTTTTACACAAAAAAAGTTCCCAAAAAAGGCGTAACCAAAAAAATTCGACTATATGTATAGCCGCCGTAATTCATTATAACAAATGAATAAGATTTTTCCCAGTCTTGATGTGTACATACCTTTGTCACTTCATGCCGGGAAAAAGTCTTACGACCAAAAAATTTGTCTCAGAATCGGGACAAAATTTTAATTCCACTGTTTTCTATGCCAAACGTGTTAAATTCATTACAAACTTTATTTTTATAATATTTAATAGAACCATAGAACCGAATTTAATTTTCAGAAACACGAAATTTATATATTTCAAACATAACTTTTTTCAAAAAAATTATGAAAGTATTCAACAATCAGGGAATGAAATTAATAAAATTCATGCTTGGTGAAAGTCTTATTTACCGGAAATCCGTCGGTCGTAAACCCGATTTGGTTTTTCTCATAACGAATTACGGAGGCTATATGTTCGATACTTATATCTTGAGAAACAGATCCTGACGCGTTTTTGGGTTCCTGACAATGCCCGTCAGTTTATCAACCTCTCTGGCCACTACGAAAAACACTATTCTGATATGGTATTACTGTATCTAGATGGCTTCAGTGATTGGAGAAGTCCCAGTATAAAAGGATTGCTAGACATCCATTATTAAGGATTAAAATCGTGCTCGTCCCGTGCTGGCCATTTTTTGCTTGGTGGGCGTCTTTTATCAAAAAGTGATCTTGAAACAATCGTCGCATCTAGAAGGAAAGTGAACATGTTACAGTAACCGGAACAGACACGGAGACAGAAGCAATGACGTCTCGCTAGAGGTAATTAAACGAAGCATGTCCAGGGTGTTTGCGTTTGAGCATGCTGATTAAATTTCCTGCTTTCATGATCTGCTATATCTACATATACGTCGTTTCTCGTTGGTTACGCATCTCTTTACTCAATCTAAACCGGCAATTCTTGTACTGTAAAATTATTCAAATCGGGATATCCTTCATTACAACGTTGTGCACATGCCGAAAACTGCCGACACTTTTAGTAAGTTTTTACGGCCACATGATTCTTGCTGGGAACAAGTTCGCATGTTGGTAACAAAAAATTTTAAATAATCTATGACATACAAGAAAGTTTATTGACGTGTTTCGAAGCAAATCCAAAACAGGGGGTATGTGAACGCTGGTTAATCCCGTGGAAGCGTTGCATGCAATCACAAGCAAAACATGGGTATTATACCACGTCATTGATCATGGTTTGATCAATGTAAATTATAGACCACGTACTCGTAACGGGCAATAGTCAGATTCATTGCGATTTCGTAGTCGAGATTAAAGTTTTCCTTTTACATGAAATGAGAAATAGAAGCAGTACCTGTGCATGATGCTTCTATTCCAATGACCTACATACATCCAATGAAGTAAACAATTAAAAAATGCAATGGCATCAGATGTGGATGATCAGGATTATATCGACTCATATTGGGTCAGTGTGATACACACACTTTTTAATTGTTTACGTATGATAGTTGTTTACTCCCAGAGCTTACCTGATAACACCGAAACAAGAACATAAAGTAGTACGAAAGTTTTACAGCGAAAATAATGAACTTTACCCTGTCAACCGATTCCACCTGAATGCGGTCGAATGATAACTTACCAGAAAACCAAGAATGTGGTAAAGTACATATATCAGTATATTAAAATTGGTTTTAGCATCCTGGAAGTGAACAGTGGACAACGGATATCCATGCACTCAATGAACTTCAGCCCACTGCAATACTACATGTATGCAAACGTATCAAGTAGAGTGGTGGAAAACTTAGCGCACTTTCAAATATGGGAATTCACGTTAAGTACTACAAAGGTTGAAACGTACCGCGCGGTAATTAGAATACAACACCAGTAATTGCAAATGTAGCAATTTCAGTAATTGCGTTACAGGGTTATTCCCACGCCCACCTCCCCACAGCACTTTCTGAACAACAAGTACTGTAACACCCACACAAACAATAGAGAAGGACGTATTGCCAGGTGAACAAAGTGCCTCCGAACCACAACAACAGAATTAGCCAATTCAGCTACAGTACATACTTCTTTTTAGGTATTCATGTACTAGACGTACGTTATATTCCAATACTCGATATGAACCTTTCGACCCTTTCATTTACTTTCATTATATTTCTTTATCATCATTTCAATGTAACTTGTATTTCGTAAATTGAAAGACCGATTATGTACGAGTCAACCCAATAAAATCTTAAAATTTTTACCCATTGCATGTACATAGTCGCGTACGCAGCAGTAATGACTGCACAACTTTGTAAAACACTTCTCAAGTTCCAGCGGTTCCACATTCTAATCGGGCGCACAGTTCACCCATCAAGTGTGGTATAAAGCTTATTAAGCTTTTGGGCTACGGAACGAACAAAAGACTGGTGGGAACGAATACTAATCGCATGCTATTACCGGCCAACCAAAAAAGTTTTATGAGTGAAATAAATAACGAACATTTGATCCCATTTCCGGACGTCACTTCATCTCAGATAATCGACCAGCTATAACTGCGTGAAAATTACGGCGTTATATAAAGCAAAATGGAATCACGCCAGTCGGCTTAGCAGATTGTTTTATGAAAAAATGGCAGGCTGTAAATACTCTAGGGTAGAACAAAATTATATTATTTTGTGTTCCATGGTTGTGATTGAAAGATGTGTATTGGAATCACAGATCGTCAGGTAAAACACTGAAACTAATCACATCCTTAATAATACATTGTGATATTATCGGACATGTTTCAATATCACCAAGTTTCTGGGATACGGTCATATACTCGTTATGTACTGCATGTATCGCTTATGTAAACCCAGAATAAAAAATAAAAGTGTGTAAAAAAAGGGTTGGCGTTTCGTCCCTTAATCGAGACGCCTGGATTGGTGGGACTCTTCAGTCGAAGCCCAATCCAAAGTGTGAAAAATAATAAGATAGAAGAAAAGAGAAGAAAAAAGGAGGAAAAAAGTACTTTATAGAAAAGTACATCTGAAATTGTCAATTGAATGACTAACTCATGTTACTGTTTCACAAGCAAGATATAAAACTATTTACAGATTTTAATTTGACTGTAAATAAGTAACATATCACGCAGCGTAACGAGTATTGAGTATGATTGAATATTGCGAGCAAGTGGACTGACTTGTTGCATAAAGAATTGAGAGTTAGACCTCAATTCTAAATACAATCCAAGGTTCCAAATTGGTAATGCAAGCAAACAATGAACGATAGTGAAAAGCGCAGTCTATATATAGTGTAGAATAGTGGCTAATCCGGTCAGTCAGTGCGTTTCTTGTGCGGAAGGCAAGTGAGCGGATTTAATGGTTTATTTTCTTGTTTTATTGTTTGAAAAGTTCGACAAACTGTTTTTTGCTGGTGATGTTGTATTTCCACATTAAAGTAGAGTTTTTAGAATGAAATTTCAGTAAAAAATACATCACGTCAGTTTTAGTATAATTGTTGTTTATGAGGTGATTCTTAAGTTTTGAAACTTCCTTTTTCCAGTCATTCAACACTGAGATTTTTCGGCAAAATTGAATTAGTCTTCCAGTAACAACTCCGATCATCATTTTACTGTGAACACAACTTTCTTTAGAAAAATATTTTTTTACTTGGAATGGAAAGTCATCAGTTTTGTCATATAGAACGATGTTTTTCGTGTTTTTGAAAAGTTGAAGGTCTAAGTAGTGAATACCGTTTTGTAGTAAACATTCTTTATTGAGTTTTAGACTTTTGTCGTACATTTTAATTGAATGAGGTTCAAATTCAAAGTTCAGGGTCAAAATGTCGTCTATATAGCGAAAAAGGGCGGTATTGGCAGGAATATTGATTGTTTTAAGGTAACGATATTCCATAACTGAAAGAGTTAGGTCAGCAATTGCCGGACTAGCATTTCCTCCCATTGGGACACCTTTCAGTTGACGATATATGTTCTTTTCGAAAATAACAAAAGTATTTTCTAATAGTGTTTTAATGGTGTTTTTCAGTGTGAAGTTGTCGAAGTAAATGTACTTTTCTGTGTTAGTTTCGATATCAGTGTAAAATTGAGTTCCGTAATCACTTCGATTTACTGCTAGTACTTTTTTACATGCGTTTTTGTAACATAAATCAATTAGCCAAAACAAGTGTTCTAGTACCGTTTCGTGTTGTAATTCCGTGTATAACGTAGAAAAGTCAAAACTGTTTCCTGATTTCGGCATAGTTTTATTGTTTGTGATAAAATTACTGACTTGTTCACTATCTTGTATCGATATGTATAGTTTTTTGTTTGAACGTTTTTCTGTGATTTTGCAGTAGTTTTTAAAATGTTCTTTAATTTTTATTAGAGCTTTAAGAACTATTTTAGATAATTGTTTAGTAGAAGCCGTGGAAGCACCTGCTATCATTCGAAATTTCACTGGATTCTTGTGTAGTTTGGGTAATGCATGAATAATAGGTATGTGTCGGTTTTCAGGTGTTAAATTCATGTTCAAATCTAAGTACAGTTTTTCGTGGTTCTCTATGATTTCTTCCATAGTTTTATTATGTTTCTCATAAGCGGAATCTTGTGAATTAAGTTCTTTACTGATTATTTCGTAATAGTAAGTTTTGCAGATGAAACATGGATTGTTTGCTGCTTTGTCCATAGGTACAACAATAAATTTATTTGTGATTTCTTTCAAGCACTCAATATTTTGATCTGAAGAATAGAAGTTGTGGGTTCTCGTCGAAATTCGGTTGTAATTTCTGTTAACCATGCTGAGAATCCAGAGTTTGTGGTTGTTAAAATCATCTTCAGTGGCTTGATAAAGATAGTTGTATTTAGTGTAGAAAATATCCAATGTTGTGTTAAGTTCGTTAATGAAGTCATCAATATCAAAAGTTTGTCTTATACGGTGTTTAAGTCCGTTTTTAAACAGTTGACGCAATTTGGGATCTGTAATGATATTTATGTCACCGGTTATTACATGACCATGGTTTCTGTCGATGAAAGTAGGGTAATGGTTGCAGTAACATTGTGGTTTTTGTGGGTTCGACATGTTTAGATTTCGTAAGAATCTGTTATAATTGCATGATTGTTGTCCGAGAGTCGGGTTGTATTCGTATTGAACCATGACTCGTATTGGTTTTCTGGGGTTAAGTAGGTCAATGGCGTAAGTTTTATTAAAAAGAGAGTTAATTTTAAGTCGTTCTACAATTTCGTTTTTGAACGGAATTTTGATGATGACTGGTGTATTTTCATTTGGTTGTTTTAGTTTGAGGTCAAAGTGTCCCAACATGTAGGCAAATATAATCAAACGAATTGATTGATCGTTGAATTGATAAGCGACTTTCATTGCGTGGTTCAGAGTTTTTATGTTACATGAATGTAGTTTCTTGAAGATTTCATAATTTTTTTCTTTATTCAAGTCGAGAAGTAACTGTTCAGCTTTGTGCAAATTTATTTTTCGCGTACTTCTCCGTTTCTTCCTTCTTCCTCTGTGGCGGGAGCTGGTTTTAACTTGGAAGAAGGGATTGTTTTTTGCATTGATGGTGTTTATGTCAATGTTTGTGATGTTACCGATTTTCTTTATGTTGTCATTAAGGCCAAAAGGGTGAGCCGTGTTGAGAATTTGTATCCATTTGAACTCAGCTTCTCTCATTTGTTGGTTATTATCAAAACCATTATGGATGACTCTTATTTTCATGTTCTCATACGAATGGTTGACAGAGTTGTAATGTTTAACTAGTAAGGTATTTTTGTTATTGTGGATTACATCGTTTTTATGTTGTCCAAAACGTGCTCTGAGGGTTTGTTTAGTTTCTCCCACATATTGTTGTCCGCAAAGTGTACAGTCGATGCAGTAAACTAGGTTCGTGGTATTGCAAGTTGATATACCTTGTCCATGTGTGGTGTATTTATTTCGAGTGGTGTTTGACGTGATCGTAGAGTTTTTGTTGATATGATTACATGTTTTGCAAGTTTTAGATGTACAAGGTAATGACCAATGGTGGGCGTCATTAAAAACGTTATATCATCAGACTTTTGACTGATAAGAATAAAACGTATCTTTGATGTCAGTTAATTATAATGAGGCGATTAACAATGAGGTGTAATGAAATACGGAGTGCACAAGTTTGCACGGCTAACAAACTTATTATCTGAAAGTTCAACTATACGCTTGATAGAGAAATTACAGAGACTATATCATGACATTCATCAACGGTCGGCACTTCCTAGCATAAACATAGTAACTTTGCGTGAAAAATATGCATTAATCTATGGAGAAACTTCCGCTAATTTGATTTGTATAATTTTATATATTAATAATAAATAATTAACTTATGCTGGGAAATATTTATAGCTTTACTAGCGAACGTTACTACATACCTCGTTCCAGTTATTTTATTGATTGCTTAACTATTATATGCGTCTAATTGCAAACCATTGGGATACAACTTCGCAGTTTTTCCCCAGCTCAGCTCCACTAAATTTTGTCTTTTGAATCAACCAACTGATTGAACCAATAAATATTATTCATTTTTATTTGTAACTCTGCAATAACTGAGGACCGTGGGTGGTGTGTGTCACAATTAGAGTAACCAAGCAAAAACGCCGTCAACCGTATACAAACACGAATATATACAAAAGTAGGTAATCGGATTGTGGAACGACAGACAGCAGCTATTGCTTTACGAATACGGTATGATCATAACACGGTCCAGGTCTATCTATATAAGGTGATACGGCCGTAGTGTACAGTAATATAAGACAGACAAGAACGTGATAATGAAGGATATCTGGCTGCATATTATCCAAATCATACTCTCTCACACACGAAAATCTTTCATCGGACACTCAGAACGTTTGTGTTACAATTATAACAGGCAAACAGTCGAAACCAGCTAGTAATATGGTATAAATGGGGTAATCAGTGTATAGAGCAAAGCATCAAACACATGCCGATTCTTGTATTCCAAATGCATCAAATGAGTAACAGAGTAACGCAATATTTCAATTCATCATATCAAAATGAATCAAACCCTCTTCTGACCATCCATTCCCTCATCAACTAGCGATAACACCGACTATATGAATGGTAGAATACATAACTAGATTTGACTGAACAGAAACAATAACAGGTTGAATAGGTGACGGGGTGTGGCGACTAGCAGTAGTACAGAACACGATTACAGTGGTATAAAATTCTGACTGGTTATGGTAGTAGAAACCGAGTAGTGGATTCGAAAACAGGCAAAAACCAAAAAAAGTCGGATGAGTGAATTAAGACGGGATGGGGTATAAAAACAAATCAATAAAAATGAGAAAAAGTACAAAAAGTGAGTTTAGCGAAAATATCAGCTAATAACGACGGCATGTATGTGTATGTATATAACCAACAAATAACAACAACAAAGCATAGTAGTAATTATGTAATATATCATCTTAATAATAAAATCAGTAATTATCCCGTGTCGGCTGGCCGCAGTCATCACAGTACAGGGCGTTCCAGAAGTGGCGGCAACCAGAATCCCCTGTAGTTGTGGCAACTTTTGGCACATCACACACCGAACACCAAACATTAATACAAGTCAAGTACTGTGACATCATAATCATCAGAATAGAGTGGTAGACAAGCACATTCTAGATTATTACATCCGGTCAATTAACGCCTGACAGAATTTCGATTGATTATACGAAATCGAAAAAAAAACTGAGCAGACAACTGATCCAATTTTACAACAACGAATAATCAATCAAATTGCTGGTTCGACTGCTGCGAGCTGTGGGTGGCTGCTGATTCAGGCCAGTTCCGGGAAACTGTCCTGGTCCAGGTTGTAGTCGCCGGCAGCGCGACCACCGCCTGAAGAATTTTCAGTAGTGAAAAAAAACATTAAGAATAAAAATAAATGCTTCAGGAACCGTGATAGTGAATAATGCAATCGCCAGAATAGCACAGCCATTTAACTTGATTAGCTAGCAGTCTATACTTTTTATTCAGCTTATGAGGCAGCGACCATCGATTCATTTCGCTAGCATTAAGACCAATTTTTTCCGTTCTTAATGCTCTCGTCAACAAAAAAAATGAGAGTAAAAGAAAACTAACGTCCACCACGACCGCCGCCACCACCACCACCACCGCCGCCGCGTCCGCCACGACCACCAAAGTTGTTGTCGCCGCCGCGACCGCCTAAGAATACAGGATTAATTTAAGGCAAAAAACTAACAGCTCCAAATATCGGTGAAATAATATCGCGACATAAGAGCATGAATGTAAATAAAAAAATCGTGAAAAGAAAATAACTCGTCAAAACATACAAACCACGGAATCCACCAGCTCCGCGACCACGACCGCGTCCACGGAAGCCTTCGGTTGGAGCCGCGGCGCCATCAGGCGTGAACTTGACATCGATGTCGAGCACGTGCTTCTTGCTCGGACGTTTCTTAAAAAATTCCAATAATAAGAATAAAAATAATTAAAATGTTCGAACGAGAACATTTTTCACTTTGCTAAGCAAAACCACAGAATATTCGATCAACCCCCTTTTTCCTAAACGAGGAAAAACCTTTGCCCCGCAAAAGTCGGCAGTCATTTTGATATCTCTAAATGGCGTTATCCGCTTTCAAACCTCAACGATGATCTCCTCGCCATCCGTGCTCTCATCGAGCTTCACCTTGAGCACTTTCATGTTCTTTTCCACCTGCGGCTGACGCACGTTGAACTCAGCCTTGGCCTGCGCTTGAGCCTGAAACAAGAAATCATTTACAAGAAATCATTTAGGACACCATAAGAATAGGGTATTGGGGTAAGTCACTCCACACTGATAAACTATCAGTACCAATAAAATAAAAAAAAATTTAGTGGGACCATTCAACTGTAGCAGGATATAAAGTAATTGTTTTTACTTCAAGTTGACAGGAATGCTTCAAAATACCATTACCTGACGCATCTTCTTGTACTCCTCCAGCGTCATTGTATGATCTTCCTCCTGACGCGGCTGCTCGGGTAGAGGTTCGGCGCTGAACATCAAAACACAAGTAGAAAAATTATCAGACCACAAAAATCTTAGCTTAAGATAGCTAACTCAAATTAAAAATACGGAATCAAATGTAATTGAAAAATTACTGTACGATGGTAATGACGGTATTCGTCGTCATAGCAGTCAACGAACACTAACACGCCACCGCGGGTGTTACCCCTTAATATAGCACTTCCAAGCCAATGAACTCCAATATTAATTATTTGAAGCTCATCCACACTGGAAAGTGCATCTGAACAACTAGCATCTTCAAGCCAAGCATCTTCCTCCTCCATTCGAAAATTAGAATTGAAAAATATTACTAACCTTTCCTTTTCGCCGCCCTCCACCTTCTCACCCTCGCCGCTGACCTCCAGCTTCTCGGTTTCACCGACCAGCTCATCAGTGTCGGTGCCCCAGTTGCCTGAATCAGAAACATTATTAATATTTTTATAATACAAAATCATAACGTTTGACTTTATCACGCTTGTTACGATACGTACGCTCAAATTGAATGAATGAAGTTCAATCAAGCTGCTTTAGCGAGACCGTACATTAAACAACCGTGAAAATATCAACTGACAAAAACAGACACGTCAACTAGTCCACAACACATCACAACATCTAGAATAGAATAGGAGAAATCAAAATGGTGCCAATCTATTGGAAAGGTGTGCAGTGCAAGACCTAACAGTTTTGACAAGAGATCTTATGGAAACAAAAAAGGCGATACACAGGGACAAAATAATGGACTGCTTTGCGCTCGCCCGTCTCCTACTTGTATTCACTTAATGCGTTAAAAACTTAAAATAACTCTTTTAATAGAAACTCATTTTCCCCGTTTTTGTATCATCCAATACAGCTAGCAACAGCAGCAAAGACCCACAAAACAGTGATGGAGCAGGAGATGCAGCATTGAAAACATTATTTTCTGAGATTTCAAATATGGCATTGATATTTTCTCAAACCCCGTGATTCCATCACTGCACAGAAAACGAAGTCAGGTGAATTCAAACTGAAAGCAGAAAGGAACAAGTGCCCAACACCAATACCTTTACCGTGTCCGTCACGCTTGTCCGTGGGTTTGACGCCAGTGCGGTCAGATCCGGACACACGGTCGAACTGACGTCCGCGGCCACGACCACCGAAACCTGAGCAATCGTATGACCATTAACGCATTAAGATAAGCATTCCAATTTCATAACACATCAAAACACATGTGTGAATGATTTCACTCAGATATTCATAGCAAAAACTCAATGGACTAAGCTACAAATTTTCGAAGATGTTGTGAAAGTGAAACAAATTATACGATGGTAATGACGGTATTCGTCGTCATAGCAGTCAACGAACACTAACACGCCATCGCGGATGTTACCCCTTAATATAGCACTTCCAAGCCAATGAACGTCAATAAAGAATTTGACGCCCATCCACACAGGAAAGTGCAGAGATTCATGAGATACCGAAAATCTGAACCATATAAGCTGAAAAAATTCAAACTTGAAGTATAGTCAAGTACGAAAAAAAACTAACCACGTCCACGACCACCTCCACGGCCACCAAAGCCGCCACCGCGTCCACCACGGCCGAAACCTGCAATAAAACAGTTAAGCTAAACAAATCAGACATGCTAAAGTGAACCATATCGCCAAATTATCTATTGTTTTCCACATTTACAAACGAAACGTTGGAAATAAAATTAAAAAAAAACTCGGAGCAAGCACTAAAATTCAAAACACTTTATATCCAGCTGCTCAGTTCATCTTACAGATACAGAAAATGTAGCCCATCTCAAGTTCAAAAAAACATGTACATAACATAACCAGTATTTATTAAAGGAATAAAATAAGCAAACAGCCTCCCATCGCTCAGCAGCAACACCATCACAACACAACACTGATACACAGGCACACCAAGCCACTACCACGGAACATGTAGTCAGAGAGAGCAAGAGAGACAATGTGTCGGCTTTGTTCAAATCAGGTTGCCCTATTATTATTAGAACAGATACTAGACAATGTCATTATTTAAACATTTCGTCAAAAACTGTTAAGACGGTTGTCTAAAATTGCGTGGTATTTCAGTTGCATAAACTGCCGTAGGTGATAGAAGAATATACTCCTCCAAGTAAAACATTGCTATTACGCAGGTCACGCTCTTGACATCGGGTAATAAAGACAATGAAACCAACATCGGAATGAGGTTGAAAGCGAACCACGATCAGCACGTTTTAAAAATTATGCAGCATGCACAGTAAAATTTGATTAAATCGTCGTGATGAGAAATGTCAGAGCATATGGCAATGAATAAATCAAATATTATAAAAGATATTGAAGCTCAGTTTCTGCACTATGCTCATTTTATTTGAAATCTTTATTTCAACCAGGAAAGATCTCAGATCGTTCGTCGTGAGAATCTCAATGCAATTCACAGGGGGTAAACAGAAGCCCGCATGATCGAAGATCGATCTCACACTGAGTGAGAATGCAAACGACATCCAGATTATGAAAGACACACAGACTCGACTCGACTGCTTGTGAAGAGCAACACACCATCTGCTCTGCTCTCGTCTGAACACCTAAACTACCGGTGTTGTGTGGGTGAGTGTTTGTTGCTGCCGTCGATGACAGATTGCCCGTGAACAGTCGTTCACCTTCTTCCTCGCCAAACGTGCCCATGCCACCACCTCCACCGCCGACAGCGTTGTCTGCAATTTAACGCATTAATCAATCAGACAACAGACGTATTTGATTCAAAATTTCATTTTAAACTCATCATTTTTTTAATAGCATATCATTTTTAAATTAGTAGAGTAAAACAGAATAAGCGCACCAATCGGAGCGTCCTGATCTCCCTTGGGGAACTCCTCGTTCTGCTGGAATCCCTCTTCACCACCCTCGGGTGCACCGCCAAAGCCTCCGCCACGTCCGCGACCACCGCCACGGCTAAAAACAAATTTGAAAAATTCAAAAACATAAAAATTATGTAATAAACACACCACATCACACAAATCATGAAAATAAAATACCATGTTTTTTATTATGTGAGTCGGACTATGTCAATTAGGTAGTCAATGATAGACGCACCAACAGCTCGTTCGACTCTGGGGAGTTGTTATATTATTACAGCGGTAAATTATCACCACAACAAAGTGTGTAGAGTTGTGGCGTACTCAACGCACTGTGTACTTCGAAGTACAAAACTGATATACGTTGATCATAAAAACCACTAGTTTCCCTTACCCTCGTCCGCCACGGAAACCTCCGGCACCGCGGCCACGTCCACGGCCTCGACGCTCGCCTGTCTCACCAAATCGATCACCAAAACCGCCTGAATGAACAATTTTTACATGAACAGATGACTCAAACTAATTGATTTATTTTTTATTTATCGATATTTGTATTTGCCAACCATCTTGGTTTTCGACATCACCTTGTTGATTACCTCCAGCCAAACGAGGCGGCAAGTTAGTAGGTCCGCCTTCAAGGCCTTCGCCTGACAAGCGACCTGAAAGGTGAGGCAATTTATACACCAAAAGTTTCCCATTCCCATGAGATATTTTATTAACTTTCACAATAATACACGAAACAATCCGCGTTAATAATAAAAACCGTTGCAAAAGCACATACCTCCGCCACGAGGTCCACCACGACCACCCCGCGGTCCACCACGACCACGACCGCGTCCACGGCCTCCGCGCTCACCACCGAAATCACCTTCCGGGCGATTCTCCTTATCAGCACGAATCTTGCTGTTGGGGACTGCAAAATTGTGTTTATTAAAATCTAAAGTTTATACTGAACTGAATTGAAGCGAGTTGGATACCAACACTGCGCTGCGTGTTCCTTGGCGTCCTTAGCCAGCTTGGCATTGCGCTTCTCCTCCTTGGCCACACGCTCGGCCTCTTTGGCCGCCTCCTTTTTAGCCTTCAGCTTTTCCTTTTTGGCCAGCTCATCGGCTTCGGCGGCCTGCTTCTGCGCCTGATCGATCAACTCGTCAGGGTCATGCTCTGTAACATAATGATTTGAATGATTTTAAGAAAGCTGAGTCGGCGTCTGCACAATAAACAATGTCAACCAGAACCAACCATCGTCCATCAAAAAGTCGAACTTGTTCTTGATATTGATACCGTACTCGACGTCCATGGCTGCTTGTTTTCTTTTTAGCTTGTGATGATCAACAAAAATGATATCGAACGCACAAAATATGCGAGTTTTCTTCTTTCTTTAATACGCTCGTCGGGGGGACTGGAGCTCTTATAAGGCTGCCCTCAGGCAGATGTTTGGCTGACACATGATTTTTCGGTTTTCGTTTGACACTCTTTGGTGTCAAATCTGTTTTGTTTTGTTTATAGTCGATCTTTGTCGACTTTTTGCTTGCTTTAGAGCAGCTTTTTGGGGTTGGGATCGGTTGCCACAGGAAAAACTCGATATTCCACGATGCTTTGTAAAATGGGCAGAATTCAAGAAATGTCCAAAACTATTCAAAGTTGAAATGCGGGCGTGAAAGAGCGACGAACAGCAGGGATGCAAGTAATTAGAAGTATCTGAAAAAATGGCAAAAATATTTAACCGTAATTACACTGCACTTACACTAATTACCCAATATGAGGCGGAAATTAATAACACCAATTACATTTAAAAAAATTGGGAAAGAGGATAGGAAAACAGTACAATCTGCCATTAGCCTACATGAAAATATGTTCCCAGGAAAGGAAACTACATGATTTTAAACATGATTTTTTTATTTCACCAAAGACATCTTATTTTCTACTTTTTCGAGAACAAAATAAACATGAATATGAGATAATATTTTATTAATCTAAAGGTCTATTAGCTTCCTACACTGTCTAATAAACCTGTGAAATTAAACATGAGCCTCAAAATTACAATTCTGCGCGCCCAATCTCTTCTCAAAGCAACTTAAGCAGACAGCCCACAGGAACCAAAGCAGCCTGCCTAACTATTAATAAAGAGCTTGAATACAAAGTTTTAACCTTCAGTTGATGCTTGTGACTAAGCGAAACTTTCACAAACAAAAATGAATTATTATCTCCGTCGCCGGGTCGCGATGAACGAAAACACAGACGTTATTACGGCTATCGCAACCCGTCGACCCGTCGACCCAGAATTTTGATATTGTTTGTACGGCTTCGGCTTAGTTCCTAGCACCGACTTAAGTTTACAAAAGTTATTCTGGAGCACTATACTAACAGTTTGGCAGGTGTGAGCATCAAAATTAGGTTTCTGTGTAGGCTTAGGCTTAGGCTTAGGTTTTTGTATGGGCTCGGGCGCGTAGCGCTCGAGCCTATCGCAAAAACCTAAGCTTAAGCCTAAGCCTACACAGAAACCTAATTTTGATGCTCATGCCTAGCCTTCTAAACCTATCCAGCTATGTAGGCAGCCTAAAAACCTTCAAATGGCCGGTCGACCGATCTCGGTCGACGGGTCGACCGGTCGACGGGTCGCGATTACCGCGTTATTATAGAAAATGACTTCTACATTTCAAACAGAAAATCAATAATGAACAAATATTCAAAGCACAGGATCAGTAGTCAACATAGCAAATATAATATCTAGACCGATCAGCTGGCAATCTCAGCCGTCTCTCCTCTCCACCTAACCAATGAAAACAAAAGTTCGCGAGCGCCGAAAACTGGCTTTCTGGTTCGGAAACTCCACCTGTCTGTCGGTCGTATCGTATTCGTTAGCCTGGGCACGCTTCGGCGAACAAAGGGCGCTGTTTTCTTCATTTTATTTCACGGTAAACTTCGCCGAAAACCGGTCCGAGCGGCCGTCCGAGTCCGAAGAATCTGCGATAGCGTCAACATGATTGGTCCGTCCAACTTCGCCGTACATAAATGCCTGTACACCAAATCAAACGGCGTTTTATAAACAGGGTTTTTCTTGCACGGCTCTAATTAAAATTCAATTTACTGTTTGTTGAATACGCAAATTTACAAGATTACGGTACTCAAAAAACTTGTTCACAGATTTTTCGATTATATTCGGTTCGATTATAAGCCTTTCCAACTTGGTTAAAAGGTGGAAGGCTTCCTAAAATGGTTTTCAATGCAGCTACATTAGTTTTCGTCAGAAAAATCTTCTTCGAACGTGAGCCAAATTCAATTTCAACTCGCGTGCCAAAAATTTATTACAAGAAACTTTGTGTGCGCTGTAATGTTTCCATAAGCCGGCTAATTCATGGCTACAGGGTATATTTCAGCTGACCCGATAATGCAATTACAAGTTTATTCAGTTATAATTTATAAATACATCAAGGCTATGAATCAAGTCGCGAAAGACAGTGAGTAGCAGCGAACGACTAGAATGTAATATGATATACAGGGTGGGCCAATAAAAACCACACAACTTTGGAGGGTAATAACTTAGTGATTAAGAATCGGATTGAACTGCGGTTTGAATCATTATGACTGGTATATCTTTGACTTTTATTCATATAATTAACATGGATAAATTTCACTTTTTATTAAAGATATCAAACTGTTATCGAAAAGTTGCTGTTTTTCTACTGGGAGACCATAAAATTTCGTTTTTTACAATAATAGATTTACAGAAAAAGTTCAGAAATAACACATAAGTTTAAGAAACAATGTTTTTGACAAGTTTCAGCCACATAGAAAGCATAACAAACTTGATGACATGCTCAATATGGACGTTCTTTGCTCATCGCTCCACAGCCTGTTTTCTATCATGAATGGTAATTTTCATGTTAAAAACAATCTGATTTGATAAAAACATTTTTTAAGCCAATTGAATAACTAAGTTTTAACTGAATAACAGTAGAGAAAGCAAAACAGTTTGTCTGAGCCGTATAAAGCATTCAAAAATATCCATTATAACCCATATGTATGAAAACTCCCGCCCGGTTGGAAAAATGGTATTCTTCAGAAAGTGTTGCTCAACTTTTGATTGCATTGATATTTTTGAACTAAAATAGAGTTACAAACTTTCAAATATATAATGATGGAAATGACGCAAACCGTTAGTCAATCCGATTCATATTCACAAAGTTATTAATCTTCAAAGTTGTGTGGTTTTTTTTGGCCCACCCTGTATATTATAAAACGAAAATTTATTTAAATTAATTTTATATTTTATAATATACGGAAATACGAAGAATATTCTTCGTTTTGAATGAATATTTTAATCATTATCCGTATAAGTGACAGCCAATGCGACCGTTTCATAGAGCGTACCACGTCCATCCCTTATATAGACATAGACCTGCTTGGTTGCCGGTGTAGGCTGAGGCAAAAACAGGAGTTGAATAAGGTATTCTTCGCCAGCACCGATCTGAGGAGTTATTTCATCTTTCAGGACCACCGCTTCTGGCAAGGAACTGCTAAGCCGGAAGTTTTGCTTGAGACCGTAGCCGTTCGTAAACGCGATCTTCTGCAAATAAAACATTATTGTCATATTATATGTGGCTGAAAGCGTCAGAAGCAACGGCATTGAATACTAAATGTTGTCAAAAACCGACGTAAAAAACATTGCAATAAAAACTTCTTTTAGTGCAAGTTTCTTAAATTTTACTCGCCTTTCTGACGGGCTTCTGCATCCGTATGGGCACATTGACCTGGTACATTCGATTGATCGATGGGGGATTCACATTCAACATAATCAACCAGGCGGCCAACAGAATCTGCTGTTCAACATCGACCACGTTGATTTGATAGCAGTAGTCGCCTGCAACAATACAATACAGTGAGTAACCAACTCTGCCGTGGTGAGTGAGTGAGTGAGTGAGTGAGTGAGTGAGTGAGTGAGTGAGTGAAGGAGTGAGTGAGTGAGTGAGTGAGTGAATGAGTGAGTGAGTGAGTGAGTGAGTGAGTGAGTGAGTGAGTGAGTGAGTGAGTGAGTGAGTGAGTGAGTGAGTGAGTGAGTGAATGAGGTTGTGAGTAAGTGAGTAAGAGTCCATTTACGGAATGGATAATATAGAGACGAACCACTGTGATTGGGCGTGAACATCACATTCAGATCTGATACAGTGCCAGCCCGAAGCATAAACGGACTGTTGGGCTGGACGTCGATCAGAGGCACTGAAGCGAATGCTTGCACCATACGATCACTGCGTTGGTCAGCTCTGAAACACGGATCACGTTTATATAGGATTTTGAAACACTAACAAACTTTTTTCGTCTAAAGTTATACACTTGTTTTCGCATGAGCATGGTATCGAAAATCGTATCGAAACAACATCAACAATTTATATCTATGTAGCTGGGACTTACATTACCCATTCTAGTTGTTATCCATATTCTGATAATGTTTTAAAACATATACATATAACTGTTTACTGATTAATCGCAGTCTGAACCAAAAAAGAAAAAACGAACTTGAGAACGAGTGAGAACCTAGCGGGCTGTCCAGCAGTGGCAATGATGTGGATGCTGGTAAGGGCGTGGACATGCACCTGGATAACGTACGCGTTCGAAGCACGGTAAATGTCCGAGTAGAGAAGCAGCTTGAACGAATGCACCGATGGAGCACGACCGACCGGGGTCTGCAACAGAAATTGTTTTCTGTTTTTAGATATCATGCGATTATACTATGATCTAATAAACATAATACTGTATCTATAGTGATATACTGATAAAATCTAATATTTTACGTATTTTATATTTTATTCTTATAGGATAGTAGTATACATGTTTATTAATTTACAACGGGGACGGAAACACTTTTAATTTAATATACATAATTTATACAGTCCGTGCAGCGAGATTATGTCGTGTAAATCTTTTCCATACCTATCATAGAATCTAGTTTTGCTTGAAAAAAAAATTATGTTGATGATCATGAACCTGAACGAATGCAGCCACAATACCAGAGTTAACGTCTCGTTCCAGTTCACACAGCACAGAAGGGTCGGTGCTCTCGATGGCACATAGCTTGGAGGAATCCGCTAAAATAGTTTGTGAATTGTTAGATCAACAACCATGGCATCAATGAGTCACCAGAATGCCTGTCAATATAGTTGCTGTGTTGTATAGCTACGGTCTATGTTACTAAAAATTATAATTATCCAACAAACGAAATTTGTCAACCATGATTTATAGCGATATATTTGGACAAGGTTGTCTGATGCTGATTAAACAATCGGACTGTTTGATGAATACAGGATGGCTGCGGCTCGACTTGCACCACCAGAATACCGATCAACGAATTGCTCTCACTTTCGTTAAATGACACCTGAACCAGTTTATAGAACAGTGATGCCGTCGATAGACACCCGGATAAAAAAGTTGAACCAAGATTAAGAATGATCGACTAAAATAAAAGTTTTAAAAATTTTACTTGTAACTTAGAAGAATATATAAAGCCCTGCTACCTTAATCGTGGTCGACTGGGCAAACAAATCAGGCTTGGCATCGTTATCTTCATGCCATCGTTGCTCGTTAACCGATCGATACTTGAAGGGAACGTAGACAGATTCATGAGCTCTGAGAAACAGTTGTAACGGTGCTGTTGAAGGAGGTGACTGCAATCAACGTGAATGTAATCATCATCATCATCAACAACAATAACAACAACATCATTAACAACAACAGCAACAACAACAACAACAACAACAACAACAACAACAACAACAACAACAACAACAACAACAACAACAACAACAACAACAACAACAACAACAACAACAACCCAACAACAACAACAACAACAACAACAACAACAACAACAACAACAACAACAACAACAACAACAACAACAACAACAACAACAACAACAACAACAACAACAACAACAACAACAACAACAACAACAACAACAACAACAACAACAACAACAACAACAACAACAACAACAACAACAACAACAACAACAACAACCACAACAACAACAACAACAACAACAACAACAACAACAAAACAACAACAACAACAACAAACCGCATTTCGAGCTTGATCAGCAAACAAAGTGGTTTCCGTCGGGGTTTTTAGATTGTGCAACTGCTTGAAGTATTGAATTTCATTGGGATCACGAATCACACTGGAATGAAAAAGCGATAAACAAAGATGAAGCGGTAAAGCGCTAAAGACCTGAATCAGCCTAAACTAAACATTGTACATAAGTGAACGAGTGAGTGACTGAGATCGTGAGCGTTATTAAGACAATTAACCGGAGTTGCGGGTGACTGATGTTGATGATGCAAGTAATCGGTCTGTCATACGGGTTCTGCACCAGGTATTCTAGAAAATCGGTGTTACCGATATGAGGGTAAATGGTATGAAGCGCCGTTATTGATCTCAGGACTGCTGCCGTCAGAACCTCAGGTTTGTTCTGTTGTCGGTTGGTCTTGATGTTCTCCAGTATCAGAGACATCTTCACGCGACCCGCATTAGAACGCTGAAGTCAGTGAAATGAGAATAATTACTTTCACAGTTTCACGTACCTAAAATTGATGAATCACTAACATGTAATAAACTTCAATTTATCTTTCATCCATAAATTTCATCTAATGACAATCAAAAAAACCGACCGTCAGACTATATGAATTCGTGGAACGTTTCACGGCTTCCAGCCGCTTGGCTTTGCGTCGCTTTTCGTCACTGTCCATCAGATTGAAATCATCAATACTGATCTTACTGGAAAATGTTTATCAAGTATACATAATCGAGTATCGAGTCAAAATTCTGAAGAATTATATATTTTAGAGAGTTCAAATTATCATCTTCAATTTTATTAAAAAGAATCTTAATTTATCGAGATTTTAAACCAAGCAAAACAACATGAACTGACGCCTGAAGAGACTCGAGTTGACGGAAGAAAGCCGATTCAGGGATGGGTTGTGCTCGGATGCGGGATTGATCGAGTTGCAGTCGGTGACTGACTGTTGTCTGGTTGAGACTGCCATCTGAACAAAACATTATCATTAAGTTACATATTTGTTGTGTACTAATAAACCCATGACTGACTATGTATTTTCTGTAATCAAAACTTGAAAATCAGATTGACAAGAACACCAACTCTGTGTTCCATATGGATGCCCGATATTGGCCAGTCTCAAGTACAGGGCAGCATTCAAGGTACCCTGAATCCTCGAGGTACCATTGGTCTGTAGTTCGAATGAGATCACCGGCACCTGACAGTAGACCTGGTGGGCCTCGTTGCCAGATCGTAGCAGAGACTAGAAATTATGATAAATATAAAAAATTAAAATATACACAGTAAAATTGTTGACTGGGTCACAAAAAATGATAAAAAAAAATTTTGTGATATTTATTTGAAGAGGATTTGTGTATACAATAAACACATAAACACGTACCTTCAATGGCACCAGAGAAGTACCCAGATGCATCAGGGAATCAGCGTGCCAGGCCTCGATGTAAATACTCTGATCTCTCAGGTACCATAGAAATTGACCAAGTTCCATGGGTCTGAGAAAAGTCGGGTCAACGACGAATTTGACCTGAGACAGAGTTTTAGTAAATGTGAGAATTAGAGCTTGAGTGAAGGAGTGAGTAAAATTACAGTAGGTGTTACCATTAGTTACACAATTATTTTATTACTTTATTTAGTTAAGTAATTATTTAATTTATTTAAAATTAGTGTGTTTACCGAGTATCCAGGTGGTTGAGCAGCATGAGTGAGTTGATGGTCATCTCGTCTAAGTATGTGAATGGGCATGGTGTTGACTGCATTCGGTGACACAAATAAGCTAAAGTAAAAAAAGTTAGATAAATGATAGATTTGAATCTAATAAAAAAGTACAGATTGACGAGCAAACCTTTCAGTAGTGACGACCGGAAACCGATAGAATGAGAAGGTGAAAAACACACGTTTTGGTAGAACGCTCGTCATCGGGTCACTGTCCACTCTGTAAACAAATTTTTGCGTGTTCTCACTTATTCACTTACAGTATGTACTTATTTATGTCAATATGAGATACTAGTGGAAAGTCGAAATTCAACTTTGAATTATGAGCTGCATCAAATGTAAAGGACGGTATACCAACACAATTTCTCTGCTAACGTATAGTCAGTCGAATTTTTTGGTTACGACTTTTTAGGAACTTTTTTGCGTGTAAAACCTTTCCCTCAACCCCAAATTGCTGCTTCCGACCACGCGATAGGAAACTCGGATCGGCGAAAACTCCTATCTGTCATGTAGAGCGTGATCAAATTGACCAAGACGTCTTCAAAGTGCCGATCAACCTTTCTAATGGAACCCATATGGCGGTCGGAAGCGGAAACTCGGGGTTCAGCAAAGGTTTTACACAAAAAGGTTCCTAAAAAACGTATAATATTCAGCAGAATCTCCAGAATTATGTTTTAAGAGAAGCAACCTGGCGAGTGCAAGAAACTGCACTACGATCTCATTGCAGTCCAGAGGATCGTTTTGTTCCACCGCCAGCGAAATCTGAATTCAATTAGTGAGAAGCTTAGTAGGAAGTTGAAGTTCATTTGATTATGAAAAACGTCACAGCACAGAATTTCATATATTTGATCGCTCGGGTTCCGGACTTCTCATGAATGTGAGTGTAAGTTTGTATAAAGGGCTGCCTGGGATTCAAGTGAAAAGTTGTAGTGTTAACTACTCCAACTTTTGAATCGTTAGCTGCATCAAATGTTAGACAAGATGATGCACAATAGTCGGCTGTCCGACTCAACTCAACACAACAGCTGTATGATATAACATGCAATCATCATGTTCAGTGCGTGTTACACTGGGTTGGATATGCTAACGTGTCGTTTTTTCTCTTCAATCTCCAAAAGCTCTTTAGTATGAAAATCTATATATAAATTAGACGATGTATGTCTGTGTGTGTGTCACGCTTTTTTAGTATAAAAGTAACAAAATAACTCTCAATACCTTTCATTATTTCATGGGAAACTTGAAAAAATCATCGTGTACCCTTCAATCAACCAGAGGTCATCATGATAATCTTGATTTATGATCACTTGATTGAATTACTCAACATTTCTCTCTCAAAAATTCATCAACACCCTCAAGACATAATTCAACTCAACCACCGATCATCATGAACTCAACTGAACCACCAATCAATTTCACAAGTTATTATATGAAAACTGGATGAAAATATCGGGTGAAGTTTTCACTTCGAAATATCCAAAGATCCTAAGGGCTGGGTAAAACATGAATAGATAAATAAAACATGAACATG